>OV725079.1:141249848-141849848 GCA_928085145.1 Nezara viridula | reverse complement strand
TGAGCCCTTTTCCACTCTCTGTAATTGGGCTTTATGGTTGTAGCGGGACCTCAACGCGGCTTTCCCTGTTTATTTACCAATGACGGTAGGTGCCGTGTCAAAATGAATTCCCTTTCAACATATGCTGAAACCGAGTACAACGCTGTAAAATACCATGTTGTCCATGGAAACACCGAACAGACTGACACATATATAAAATCAGATTATAGATCAAATACCTCTAGATTACTGCTTTTTCCTTGTACTGCCCCAAGTCATCTTAAGGTAGGAGATGTACGTTTCCAAATGTTGCATTTGATTTAAATGGAAGGAATGAAAATAAATATTAACGAGAAAGAAACATTACATAAAAGATACAGTAAAGAGTGTTTTTCTTTCGATTTGAAGAAAAAAGATGCAAAATTGCTGATGGGATAATTAATACTTTACATAGTGACTAAATATGTCCATTTTCGTAGTGTAACAGTTAAAGTCTAAATAAACATTATATGTAAAACTTCGCATTTTATAATAGCATAAATATTAAATTCCACTTTAAGCAGACTACTTTAAGCGGATAAATAAATCATATAATATATACGTTTAGTTAGTAAACACAGCACTATTTTCAAGAATATTCTGATAGGATATCATATATATATATATATATATATATATACATATATATATATATATATTTCTTTAAGCTTTAATTACCTTTTTCACTTTATATATATATATATATATATATATATATATATATTATATATATATATATATGATATCCTATCAGAATATTCTTGAAAATAGTGCTGTGTTTACTAACTAAACGTATATATTATATGATTTATTTTTTGATAGATACAAATGTAGTCAATATTGAAAAGTTAATGAGAAACATTTGATTAGTAGTTTTTCTATTTAATAGAGTCCAAAGAACTAGGCAAAAATTACGGACCAAACAAACAAAAAAAATGAGTTAGAAAAACTGCCATTTCACCTAAAATATAGAATAAATGCCACAATCATTAAGCAATAGATATTAATTATTCTGTCATTTAGTCTTATATTTAAACTGCTGGCAATAATATTAAACTTGAATAAATTGGTCTGTCTGATTATATTTTTTTTTTGGTTAGCCCGTTATTGATTTCCATCCTACACTAAAATTTTCATCATTATGTGTTTTTCAAATTTATAAATTCAAAATTTATAAATTAAAGCGATTGAGAACAATACTAACAAAATATTGAAAACAGTGCTTACAGTGGAAATACTAATAAATATAATTATAAAAATATGGGTTAATCATTGTAAATATATGCAACTTACCTGTCTAGTGCTATGGCGACTAAATGCAGAATCGAAGAAGTGCAGCAGAGTACGTCTGTGGATGTCCAGATATCGCAGAGAACAGAACCGAGCGTCCACTGACCAGAGATCTCGTAGAGCGCAGACAGCGGCATGACCAGGATGGCTACCAGGAGGTCGGCGATCGCCAGCGAGAGGATGAGGTAGTTGGCCACGTTCTGGAGGTGGCGTTCCATCAGGATGGCAGCGATCACGAACATGTTACCTGTTCAGGGAATAAAAAAAATATAAAGTCAATCAGGTATCCAGAATAAAAAGGTAAGGCACACCAATTTGAAATGTTTATTAAACTTGAAAATTTGAATTTAAAGTGAGATATTGTACGTTATAAACTGTATATTAAGGAAAAAATGATAAACAAATTCCAAGAAGGTGGAAGATCGATTGTTCCGCAACTATGTTTTCGTTTGTGAGTATGTCAAGAAATCGAGCATTTCTCAGAGCATAGTCAAGGGCTTTCTTCTTAGGTGACTGTCTAATTTGTTCTGCAACTTGAGTAGGATGAAGCACGGTCTAAAGTGGTGTTGCCCAAAATCGGCATTGGTCTTGCAAACTGCAAGTCCTAGACCATGACCGCCTAACTGTTGCAAGACCAAGACCAATATTGGTTAAAAAAAAATCTTTTTGTGAATGAAATGAAGAAAAAATATTTACTAATACTTGACAATTTTAATTACTTTATGTGAAGAATTGAGTGCCCAAGGATAGATTGTAATAACTATCGAGGAATTTCACTTTTTCCGGTATGCTATGAAATATTCACTTTAATCATAATTAGTCTAATCACGGACTACGCTGAGGAAATTATCGGAGACAACCAATGCGGATTTAGACGGAACCGTTCGACTATTGATCAAATATTTTATTTACGGCAAATATTGGAGAAAAATTAGAGTACAGCGGCGTTGTTCACAAGCTGTATATCGATTTCAGAAAGGTTTACGATTCTATTGACCGCCAGAAACTGTATAATATTCTACTCGAGCAGGGGATACCAAAAAAAAAAAAAAAAAAATTAAATCTAGTCAGGATGTAATTGACGGAAACAATCAATAATGTTAGAATCGGTAATAATTTGTCCGAAAAGTTTGAGGTTCGTTCGGTTTTGAAACAAGGTTATTCCGTTTCGCATGTTTTGTTCAATTTTCCATTAGAACATACCATTAGGGAGGTAATGTGTACCGAAAAAGGGTTGAATCTGGGTGGGACAATACCCGAGAGATTTGGCTATGCGTATGATCTGCTACTGTTAAGGGGAAGATGCGGAAACTATAAAACTAAATGCGAAAACGTTAATGAAAGCCGGTAAAGAACTAGGAATCGAAATAAACACGGACAAAATGTATGATTAGCAGCAAAAATGGCGAAATTGCTGGTGATATCGATATATATGTAATATGTTTGAACATATAGAGACGTTTAGGTATCTAGAGTCAACGATAACTAGAAAAAACGAAATTGAAGAGGAGATTAAGGCTAGGCTGAAGGCGGAAAATGCTTGTTATAATATTGGTTTGAAACTTGTAGAACATTTATTTATTACACTTATTTCAGTGCATATGAATATACTTGAAAATATCTGAACAAAACAATGGCATTTATTATAATTTGTATTCATTCAACAAGGGAGACTTCATAACATACGAAAATTTCTAAATTTTTTTTTTGCTAAAAATGAATAATCTTATCTTATCATGAATAAGTATCTTATTTGTATTCAATTTTTTTTTGTTTACTTTGTATCATTGAGGAGAGGGTAACGATATTTTTAACCCCTCAACATTTTTCTTGGAGGGGGGAGATCGTAACTCCCCTTTCCCCATGGTCTGCGCCTATGGTTATAGTATACGGCACTGTCCTGACTCCTTTAGTAAAAAAAAAATATCCAATAGGCCTGGTGTTTTCTATCTTTAAGTTGGAGCCGTCAAAGTCAAAGTCCGCTCGAAAAATCTGTAGTGAATTATAGCGGTAATTTGCTTATATTCTTTCAAAGTAGTCACGGGATCTCACCGAATAATTCAAGACATTATCTTTAAAATCGATCCAACAGTTCGCTTAAAAAATCATTACATAGATTTTTTCAGATTAAAAAAAAAAAAAAAAAAAAAAAACCAGTAAAATAACACATACATTATAACATAATAACAAATACACACTCAAAAAAGATAATGCAGCAAGTAGCTCAATACAATAAGTCTCTTGGCCACCGCCTCAGCAGTCTTCTGGGCGGATTATATGGATTTGTGGCAGTAGATAGAGCTTGAGTAAGTGGATTGGAATTTAGAGTCAGTCTGTCATGAAAATTATTAAAGCGGTCAGTGGCAGTTACCGTGATGAAAGAAGTGTTAAGGTCTGTGTGTAACGTGAGATGTGAAACGGAAAAGGGTTCGTCTACAATTTTCCGAAGGACTTTTGACCGGAATGACTGAATGATTTTTATATTTGATTTCTTTGCTGTTCCCCATAGTTCGATCCCATATGCCCATAGTGGTTTAATGAGGACTTTGTAAATAATTAATTTATTAGTCACAGATAATTTAGAACGTCTGTCAAGTAGCTTAGAAAGAAGTCCGTATCGCTGATTAAGTTCTTTTCTTTTTTGTTTTATGTGGTATGTCCATGTCAGTCGTTTGTCCAAGTGGCGACCCAAAAATCGTACAGTTTTTGAAGGTGTTAGAGCAATATTATTAAAGAACACTGGAGGACAAGAGTTAAGTTTAAGTGTAAATGATACAAATTGACTCTTAGACTCGTTCATTTTTATTCTCCACCTTTTAGCCCAACAAGCTATGTCGTCTAGGTGTTCTTGAAGTACCTGAAAAGCCTTTGCTGCATCCTTGTTAGATGTTAATACTGCCGAGTCATCAGCAAATGTAGCCAACAGTGTTTCAGAATGTTGTGGGATGTCTGCACAGTAAATGTTGAAAAGTGTTGGACCCAAGACACTGCCTTGAGGTACTCCAGCTTTTATTTGTTTGATGACAGAAAACTCAGTCCCCATTTTCACATGGAAAAATCTATCTTTTAGATATGATAGTAAAATTAAGTAATACGTTGGAGGAATGATCGTTTTCAATTTATGTAACAAACCATCGTGCCATATTCTATCAAAAGCCTGATTCATGTCAAGAAAAACGCCAGGACAGTACAATTTTGATTCTAGCGAGAAAGATATGTAATCTATAACGCGGTAACATTGCTGAATAGTCGAATGATGAACTCTTTGAACCTGTACTGGAAATTTGGAATGACATCAAATAGTCTAAGTGAATTTAAACGCCGAAACAGATTCATTAAACACATTTTATTTAATCACGGGTCAGCATAGGCCTACACCTTCCATTCTGGTTAGGTGGGGATATAATACATTTTTATGCTCGTAAGTAAAAAAACTCAGTTTTTACATACGACCTTTATCTCTAATATTAGCGACATGCTATATGTAATTATTATCTTTTTTATAGGTATATTTGAAAATAAGTTTACAAAGCAATTAAGTATATAACATATTTGTATTTTATTGTTTGAAACAGTGAGGTGAACTCTTAATTCTTTCACGTCCAAATTTTTACAACATACATTACGACATTACAACAAATCCTAGTAGTCCATGGTACAGACCTCTTTTTTTCTGATTATTAACCAACGCCAGAAACTTCTTGAATACTTGAATATGTCATTGTGATCTACAAATATTTTATTTACGAAAACTTTTGGAATTTGGACGATTTCACTCTGGAAATTAACTATTTCTGTCTCTTTAATTAGGTACTAAAGTTTGTACTAAATTTGAAATGTTGGATGTGTAGGTCAAGCTAAACGGCTTAATATTTTTTAATACAACATTTTTCTCGAGTTTTTGCTGAAATTATCGTACGATTGAAGTAGAAAGCAAGTGGGTATTTAGTACCTAATTAAACAGACATATTTTGTGGATCTCCTTGTTGAAAACTCTCCAATTCCGAGAATATTTGTAAATAAAATAGTTGTAGGCTACGATGAGATGGAGCTATTTACGAAGCTTCAGGCGGATGTTAATAATTTGATAGAAAAGGGTCTGTACCAGGGAATATATCATTTTATGATTCATTCATATGCACCCTTCATTAATATGTATATCTCTACTTTGTTTGTTTATTTGTTCTCTCTGTTTGGATTATTTATATACGCATCGATTTGGTTTCTCTCTCTTGTACTTTTACTTTTAATAATATATTGAGTCGACCGATTCCGAGTAAATCTTGATTTTTTTAGTGTTAATTACTTGAGAGTACGATGATTTCAGAAGAATCGACTCTTTAATTCGATTCTCGATTCACCTGCCCATTCTTAGTTTTAGTAACCTCGTAAAGCTAATAATAACAGAATATATATGGTAATGGATGAAGTAAAGCAATCTTGGTTGTTCATGAAATCGCGAGATGAGAGCATTCCGAAGACGCCTAAATCTATTAAATAATTAAAAGTGGATTCTCATACACACCCTTAGAGTAAAGTAAACGGACATTAAAGTAAAGCATCAATTTAATCAAACTGTGGAAACTGAGGAAAATGTTCAGAATTTCATACTCTTTGTAATCAGCTTGTGTTCGAAATTGTATTGTATTGTAAATTGACCCAACACCGTGTTAGAGAGACGAAAAAGGAAAAAAAATAGTGTCAAAACCAAATGATAACAAGTTTTATTGAAAATATGGATAGATCAGAAACTATCTGAATAAATCTTACCTGCATACTGTAAGCGAGGGAAATGTTCAGCAATTTTATTATCTTTACAATTGTTTTTGGCGTGATGCTGAGTCGGAGAATCGGAAAGATAAAACGATAGTGCTTAAAAATCAAATAAGAATGACAGCTTTTAATGTTTGGAATAAAATATCTCAACGTTTTAATACCATGGATAATTTAGAAACATAGTGGGCGGGGTGGCCGAATTGGCTAACGAATGGGCACAGCAACGCCGTAGCCCGGCAACCTGATATATGAGACAAAGAGGAAAAATAGTTCCGAATTCGCATCCCGTGCCGGGGGTCTTTTAAATTCCCGCCCACACTCCCTTGCCCGAGAGAACCACGTATAGCCTTAAAGGCAAGGAGAGGGAGGACCCAAAAAAATAGAAACATTGAGGCTGAATGGGCTAACCCGTTGTGCACAGCACCACCGTTGCCCGGCAACCTAATATATGACAAATGATACAAAAATAGTCATGAGTTCGCGTCTCGTTGCCAAGGTGTCTTTTAAATCCCCATCCACACCTCTTGGCCCGGGAAAACCCCGTATAGCCTTAACGGTGAGGAAGGGGAGGGCTCCAAAAAAAGAAATTAAAAACTGATTTACAAAAGTTAATCATTTTTTTTTTTTTTAGCTATTCTATGATTCGTTAATATATTTAACCAACAGTGAATTCAATATTATCACCTTTTCGCCGGCTTCTCGACGATGCCATAATATAGACATAAGTCAGATTTTAAGTTAGAATTAAAGAGGGTAGTTTCTCAACAAGCATTTTCATGTGATTGTATTATTACTGTGTTTCTAGAGGTGTTTCTAACCATGTCTAAAATAATATAACTTGCTGTCCAACAGCACGTTTAATGGTTATCACTATTACCTCAGAATAAAAGTGTAAATGAATATGAAAAAAAAATAAAGTACTTGGAGGTAGTTTAACGTAACGTAAAATAAGCCAAGTTTATGTGATGTTGAACTAACTTCCGCATGAATCAGGGGAATATAATTCGATAAGCACAAAAAGACAGTAGTATTTTTTAAAATTATAAAGCTATTCATTGTTTTTAGACTAAACAGGCTTTATAAAATACCTAGAATATTGAAATTCCAGTTGAACTATTCCAAAAATAGATGGACCCTGCTTACGGGCCTGTAAAACATTGAATTTCACTGCCGCTGTTCGTTGGGCCGTGATATGAATGTTTAGAGTAAGCCAGTCGAGAAGAAATACTACGTAGTAAAAAAATAATATTACTTCATCATTATTTACTGGAGTAAAAATATTGTGTGGAGATTTCTTTGAATGATTTTACTATTAACGATTTTATGAGAAATTAATTATGATTAAAACATTTTTTTAAAACTTATTTATTGAAGAATGTTAAAATCGGCCTCAAGGACATTTATAATAGTGTTCAGAGATCACATTCACACTCCATGTGCAATAAATAAAATAAATTATACAGAAAAATAATATATATACATTAAATAAGAATAAAATAACCTAAAAATAAATTAATAAAAAGAACACATACATACCTATTTACAATATTTACAAACTGGCGAGAGAACTCCAAACCAGACTTGTCTCTCCAACTGTGGAGGGAAATCATGACTACAGGAGATCCCTGCACTTCTATCTCTACCAGGTCACTGGGGTTAAACCCAGTGGAGATTGAGCAAGAGTGCTTTAGCCACATACTCTCATGTCGTGAGTGGAGAATCTGGCCATTGCCAGAACTCCAATATTTACAAGCCGATGCCGCGATTAATAAACGAATATTAGTTTTAAACATAATAAAAAAAAAAACATTTTTTACATAAATAAAAATAAAATCATAATTCAATAACATATTGGAATTTCAATTTTTATTTAGGTGGTTATGGATTTTTCAAGATATAGTATTTTGAAATATTAATATAGCAAAATTTCACTAATATGATACAGATATTATTGGATATTGCTCAACAGAACTTTGGAAAAACTCCTTGTTTTTCACAAACTTTCGCTCTTTTATATTTAGAGGAGATTATTTATACCTAATAAATATAAAAAAGTACCAATAACCAATTAAAAACCAAACATTATGATTTTTTGAAGATCTACGCTATCTCTAGTTGCATGTTTTTTTGGACTGAGAATTTGGGATGGGCGTGTGTTTTACCATCTGCCGTGAAAATGCCTAAATGGACGATACGTTGAATGACTTGTTAAATCAAATTAAAGAGAATCAAGGTTTATTATTTAAGAAGGTGGAGAAGGAAAGGTTAATTTTATACTAGAGCATTTAGTCTCCCAATAATAATGAAAACAAACAACGAAAATTACAATAATATTCAATAGCCTAAAATAATAAAATTACAAAATTATGTAGAATTACTAATGAATATAAAATCAGCATTAGTAAGAAAATGGAATTCACCGTCTTCTTTTTAATGTTGCCGTCTTCTACCGTTGAACAGTGAAGGGTGTAAGTTTAGTGCATAACAGAAAAGTCCGTCAAATACCAACTGGCTGCACGTCTTCCAGTCTATTCTTCTTGTGCTTAATGCCTCCTTAACTATATTATAAATTCATTCTCTTCTTAACTTCCCATAAAATCATCCTCTTTTCGAGAGGATCGGTGAGAGGTTTCCCATTTTAAGCAGTAGGGTTTGATTTCCTTTAATTTCGATTCTTTTTGTTCCCACTTGTTTTGCCCTATGTTCCACACATTGTCCTTAATTATTTTAACGTAATCCTCTAGAGGGATTTCATTAATTGATTCCACGGATTTGTATCTGGCTTTCTTGTCATCTTGGCTGCTTGATCGGCTTGTTCATTACCGATGATCCCGCAATGAGAAGGGACTCAAATAAACACTACTTCTTTGCCCTTCTCCCTTAGTATCCCCCAAACGTTTCTTACACCTTTTGAGAGAGTGGTTTTGGGCTTGGCATGTTCAATGGTTAGTAATGAACTCATAGAGGCTGTCACCACTGCCCAATTGGTAGTTTCATTTGTCTCTATGTGTTTAAGAGCTTCTCTAATTACTATAATTTCACCAGTAAACATTGAATAAGCCTCTGGAATAAATATTTAGTTCGCACTTATATTCGGAATTGATTGCTGAGGATATAGAAAAACAATTAGTTTTAAATATGAACTTTTGGGTACGAAGTGAGTGAGGAATTCTATAACGAGGTGGAATATAAGATAAAGGATTTCACAAACGAAACAATTATCTGAGAAGGAATATACAGGTTTGGGGGCTGTAATCTCGTGTTTAAAGAATGGAAATAGGGACAAGAAATATAGAGTAAAGATATAAAAAAGGAAGATTTTTTGGTACTGAAAGTTTGAAAAAGGAATATTGCCATCAAAACATAGATATTGACACTTCAATTCGACATATTAACTTTAGGAATTCAAAAGATGGATCTAATGAAACAATTCGTTGATCTCTTCAATTTAATCGCATGCCATACTAGACAGTCCACTGTGTATAAAGCTGCCAAGTCAGGAAACTTGATGCTGACTGGTCAAAATCACGGACTATTGCATTACTAAACCATATTATTTGGAATATTTCTATTATATTCTAAGGTTTAAAGTAACACTAGTCATTCTTGAATACATTTTTTTCCATTTGATTCATAATCAAAATTACAATAACAAGCAGTTTCTTAAAGAAACGTAGAAACGTAAAGTAAAAAAGACGTAACAGAGTTGGAGATAATAAACTTAAAAGCCAGTGAACGAAGATCAATAGGGCATAAGTATGTGGACTGGACCAGGGCTGGCAGGTGATATAAAGGGGAATATATCTCTCAAGGGTTGGCACTATTGTTTCAGCACCCGCACCCTACTTGACAGCTTCAGACACTCTTTTTAGATTTACAGCCTCTGTCTAGATTTATTTTTTAAAAATCCTTTATCGCTGATCATTTATTCACAGCAAAATAGAAGTGGGGTTCCTTGTCCATCGCAATAGCGTAAGACATAACTTGAAAGAATCTCTAATATATACATTAAAATTAATATAATTATAGTCTTGATATACAAAATTATAAAGTATAAAGAAATAACACCAAACTATTTCGATCAAATTTGTCTAATATGCGCTATCGAGTAAAAGTTCTGAAACAGATGACACTTTTTTTTTTTTTTATTTTTTTTTTTATTTTTTATTGAATAATAATACAATCAGCCACTGTTGGAGGGCTATAAGTATTAAGGCTAAAAGTTCTCATTCATACAGTATATACAAGTAATACAGAAGTAACTATAAATATAAAAGTAAATATATAATACCTATAAAAAAAATGTAAATCAATAGAAAAAAAATAAAATAAAATAAAAAAAATAAATAAACAAAATAAAATAAAAACTTCTAAACACATTCATACCTATATACATTCGCCCAGGAATCTCCGAGCCAGCCTTTTCTCCCCACATGTGGAAAGCAAAGCAGGACTCCAGAGATCCCAGTGCCACTTTTCCAGCCGCATCACTAGTATTAAAAGCCAGTGGAGGCTGAAGGAGGGCACTAGAGCCACAGATGCTCAGGACTTGAGTGGAGAAGCTGGCCATTGCCAGGACTCCAGAAGCATATTTACAATAGATCTCGCGGCCACTGCCGTTTTAACCTTCGAGGGGGATTGTAGGGATGGTGGGAGCTGGATAGGGATTGAGCTAGAGGATTTGGATGATGGATAAGGTTCTGGTGAAAGTTTGAGAATCTGGATGGGATGATGTCGAGGACAAAAGGGATGTTAAGGTCATGGTGTAGGGTCTTATTTGTGACATAATATGGGGCATTGGCTATTGTTCTAAGTACTTTGGACTGGAAGGATTGGATGCGTTTGATATTCGAATGTTTAGCAGTTCCCCACAGTTCAAGTCCGTAGGTCCAGATAGGTTTCAGTATTGTCTTGTAGATTAAAAGTTTATTTTCAATCGAAAGATGAGATGTCCTGCTTAGTAGTCTATATAGCTGGCCATATCGTTGGTTAAGTTCTTGTCTTTTAAGTCTCGTATGTGGGTTCCAAGTTAGTCTTTTGTCTAGAAGGAAGCCAAGGTAACGGACTGTATCTGAGTAGGGAAGTGGTATTGAATTGAAAAGGATTGTGGGACAGGATCTGCGTCGCAGAGTGAAAGTAATATGTTTACATTTTGCTTCATTGATTTTAATGCGCCAGTCGTTGCACCACTGCTCAATCAAGGAGAGGTGAGATTGTAGGTTTTGAGATGCTATTTGAGGATCTGAGTGGGAGGATAGAATGGCAGTATCATCGGCAAATGTAGCTAGGAAGGTATCGGGATTTGGAGGGATATCGGCAGTGAAAAGGATGTAGAGAACTGGACCCAAAACACTGCCTTGTGGAACACCAGCCTCAACTGGATAGTAAGTGGAGAATTCGGTGCCGCAACGGACTTGGAAGGAACGATTTGAGAGATAGGATTTGAGGACTAGGTATAAGGATTGGGGTAAATGGGTTTTGAGCTTGAAAAGCAAGCCATCGTGCCACACCCGGTCGAAAGCTTGCGCTACGTCCAGAAAGGCACCAGTGCAATATTGCTTGTTTTCAAGTGCAGAGGATATATGGTCCACAACACGAAGGCCTTGTTGGACAGTGGAATGTCTTGAGCGGAATCCAAATTGATGAGAAGGGATGTTGTGGGATTCGAGTATGGGTAGGATGCGTTTGAGGAGGATTTTTTCAAAGATTTTTGAGAGGATAGGGAGTAAACTTATCGGTCTGTAGGATGATGTGTTATTAACGGGTTTGCCTGGTTTTGGAAACAGCACGATTATGGAGTGTTTCCACATCAAGGGAAAGTTGGTAGTACGAAGGATGCAATTATATAGATAGGTCAGGAATATAATTGATTTTTTGGGAAGTTGTCTAAGGATTTGTGAAGTGAGGAGATCATATCCAGGGGATTTTCGGGGTTTTAATTTGTTTATGAGGAATTTGACCTCAGAGGGGTTAACAGGTTTTGGAGGTAGAGAGAGAGGAATTGGTGAAGAGAGGAATTCTTTAACTTCAGCAGTGTGGGTGGGATGGAGTTCGGGATGGGGAGTGAATGTGTAGGATAGATGTTTAGCAAACTCTTCAGCTCTATTCGCATCTGACGAAGCCCAGGAACCATCATCACGGCGGAGGGGGTGGGAAATGGATTGGACTTTAAGGATTTTTTTAGTTACAGTCCAGAGGGAGTTATCACTAGATGTTAATGAGGAAAGGTAGGAATTGTAGGATTGGGTTCTAAAGATATCCAGTTTCTTTTTTACCTGTTTGGAATAATAGTTATACGATTTCCGGTCATCAGGATGCCTGGTTCTTTGCCAGAGGGCCCTAGAGCATCGTTTGCTATGGATAAGGTCCAATAGGTCTTGGGGTAGAGGATTTATACTGAGGTGTTTTTTGGGACGATCAGGTGAGGATGCAGTCCAAACTGCTTGCTGGATCAGGTTAGTAAAGGAGTCCACTGCATCGTCAAGGTCTTCAGGTGTTTTTAAGGAAACTCTGAGGTCTATATTATCATCCAATATTTGACGGAAAAGGTTCCAGTTAACTGGTCCCCTGATAAATGAAGGAGAGGATGATTTAGGAATGGGTGATGTGGAAGCGGTTAGGACTATAGGACTGTGGTCTGAGGAAAGATCATCAAGCCTTGAAATGGAACAGTGTAATGATCCTAGACCTTTGTGTAGGAAAAAGTCTAGAAGGTCGGGATTGCGGTTGGGATCTGTTGGCCAGTATGTGGGAGTATTAGGTGAAAGGATGTTGCTGCGATGGGAATTAAGTGCAGATAGCAGTGTTCGCCCTCGGGAATTTGTGGATCTGGCTCCCCATTGTTGGTGTTTTGCATTTAAATCTGCACCTAGGATGAAATGGTGTCCTAAGGAATTCAGGAAGGAAATTATTTGGGATTCGGAAATGGGTATTTTAGGCGGGGAATATGCCGCAACTAATGTTATTGGGTAAAGGGAAGTTTGGATTATTACGGCAGTGGATTGTAGGAAATTATGGGTTGGTAAGGGAAATAAATGATGGGAGAGAGATCGGTGGATAATTATAGCAGTGCCAGCATGTGCTGTTCCATCAGGATGATCGGTTCTATAAATATTGTAGCCAGGAACGTTGATTTGTCGTTTGTTGGTTAGTCGGGTTTCAGTTATTAGTGCTATGTCGATGTTTTTGTCATGTAATAAGATTGTCAGTTCGTTGATGTGATTTCGAATACCATTCGCATTCCATAGGAGAATGGAAAGGGATTTGGTTGAGGACATTTATGGATTTCTCGGCGGTGGAATGAGGTTGGATATAACATTGGTAAGTAATGAAATAAGAGGGGTGATGAGGGATCTAAATTCAGAGAGGAAAGAAGTTAATAGGCTTGTGAGGTCAGTGGAATTGGAAGGAGGAGGAATGTATGTCTGGGTATTGAACCTAGGTTCAGGGATGGAGGGATGTGGGTCTTGAGGTTGATTTGTGAATTCTCGAGGTTGAGGTTCTTGTGGCAGGGCCTGAGATTGAGTGTTTATAGTGTCTCCTTTGAACATCTGAGCATAGGTCACTCTTCCGTTCACTGTTCTAGAGGGTTGTCTTGGTGGCCTGGATGTCCCTTCTTCTCTAGGAGTTGCGTACATTCTTGTTTTTAATTCTTTGTATGTTTGACAACCCTTGTAGTTGGCAGGGTGCCCTTGGTGGCATAAAGCGCATACTGCAGGTGAAGTTCTAGACTTCCTACATTCTTCTGTTTTGTGTTGCTCACCACACCTCACACATCTAGGAATGTGATGACAATATCTTTTCGTATGGCCATAAGCCTGACAGTTATGGCATTGAACGATGTCGCGCTTGGTGTAAGGCTTTTCCACAACAACGCTGGTGTAATAAAGGCGTGTGACCTTGTAGATGTCTTCGACCTGGGGCGTTCGGTCAAGGTCAACGAAGAATAGTGGGAGCGGTATTTTACTTTTTATTCCAGGCTGTTCTCTATCCTCCTTGAATATGTTCACTATCTGGCGAACATGGAATCCCATACCCACGAGCTCTTCTTTTATAGCATCAGTTGGCGTAGATGGGTGCAGTCTTCTGATAACGACCCTGAGCGCCCTCTCTTGACGCAGTTGATACGTGTGGTAATCCGCCTTGGTATCAGATAAATATTTTATAATTTTTCTGTAAGTTTCTGGAGTGTCGGGCATTAATTTAGTGTCATTGGTGCGGCTTTGGCATAAATATTTTCCTGAGCCCACTAGGTTATTCAATTGGTGACACATTAACTGAAAGTTTTTAATATTCCTAAGGAATATTGGTGGGGGTTTGGGTTCCCTGGGGGTGGGTGCTGCTTCCATTTCTTCGTTTTGTGTATTTGATAGCACTTGAAATGGGTTCTGAGTGAAAAACGGCGATTCTTCACCAGTCTGAGTTGTCTCATGATTGTTTTGTTGTTGTGAGGTACCAGGTTGGGGATCCACTTCTTCAACAGAGCTCCCTGGTGTGGCTGGTGGAGTATTTCTTTTCGAACGCCTTGTTCTTTTTTTAATAGGAGAACTCATTGTAGTATCGAGGCTCCTGGATCTAGTATTTTTACCCTTGCTCGACATTAGCATATGATAATATCGCATTTCATATTATAAGTGATAGTAAAAATTGTAAAATGAGAAGTGATAACAAATTTTTTTTTTTTTTTAAACACGGAAATATATACGCGTGCTTAGAGAGGACTGATCGGCACAGAACCTCCTTCGACGGAGAGCCAGAGCCCACTGGTGGGATTAGCGATGTTATGGCCGGCCGCTATCAGTAACTAACCTGAGGTCTATTTACACTGTTCACTATTGAGCTGTAAATAAGTGATTACTCACCTTATTCTTTTGTTCAGTAACAAACTTAATTGTTAATATAACAGGTAACACTGTTGTTTCACATTAAAGTTGAACACTGCCACTATTAATGAAGAATTTTGTAAGAGATGACCTGACGTATGTTTAACTTAGGCTGAACAGATGACACTAGAAATATTGTCTGAAAAGCACAAATATCATCACATATGCACAAAGTTGCAGTCGGGATATGTGATGCCTATCATAACCAAGAAACATAAATAAATCTTCTCACATAGCTTAGCATATGTAATGCTAAATTACAGGTCTTTACTGAAGATTTCAAATCTGCCAACATGTTGGTTTGTGTCGTACTGAATGAATTGGCATGATAGCTGAATGCGGGAGTCAATTTTGAGAGATCACTACGCTATTTAACCAAAGTCCCTCTACGCTCTTGACTCTTCAACAATAGTTTAATGTTGAGCACAAAAAAAAATCTATACATCTAATAAAAAATCCAAACATCTAACACTTCTAACACGCTTAAAAAAACACCTGTTCTCCAGAAAACAATCGAATTCCTCAAATAGACACAACATTGGCAACACCTTTAAATTACACTCTGTTGTAGAGTTTTATCACTTTTAAGTACCTTAAAGTTTTTTTGACTTCACTTTCACTGTCTTGTAAATTTTCTTTTAGACTCTGTGCCATGTCTAACTTTTTCCTTGAAGGTTCAAATGTAGGTCAATCTTGAATAATTTACTTTACTGTCCTTTGGATATTGCAGCTCTCGCAGGTCGGAGGATCAAGTCCTCTTAGTAAGTAGGAGCGCGATAACTCTCAATGTCCAATTTTTAATCTGCGAAGGGCTGTCTCCTCTTTTCGGGAAGATCGGTTAGAGGTTTCCCATTTTAAGCAGTAGGGTTTGATTTCCTTTAATTTCGATTCTTTTTGTTCCCACTTGTTTTGCCACATGTTCCACACATTCTTCTTAATTTTTTTAACGTAATCCTCTAGAGGAATTTCATTAATTTATTTTACGGATGTTGTATCTGGCTTTCTTGCCTGCTTGATCGGTTTGTTCATTACCGATGATCCCGCAATGCGAAGGGACCAAAATGAACACTACTTCTTTGCCCTTCTCCCTTAGTAGTCCCCAAACGTTTCTTACATCCTTTGCGAGAGTGGTTTAGGGCCTGGTATGTTTAATGGCTAGTAATAAACTCATAGAGGCTGTCACCACTGCCCAATTTGTAGTTTCACTTGTCTCTATGTGTTTAAGAGCTTCTCTAATTGCTAGAATTTCACCAGTAAACATTGAACAAGCCTCTGGAATAAATATTTAGTCCGCACTTATATTCGGAATTTATTGCTGAGAATATAGAAAACTTCAACTGGAAGTGCCTTATCCTTTTTATGTCTGGCAATCGAGGTATCTATTGTTGGTTTGACATTGGTCCATCGGGGATTGATTATATCCGGCACATCCAGAGCTTTTTCAATGTTTAGATCCGAAAAATGATCAAGAAGTGTTTCTATAAAGTTTTTCTCCCTCATGTTACCTGTTTACTCATTACAGAATAATACCTTATATAATACCTTATTTAGTTTGTGTCTTGGGTTAGTCTTGATTTTAAGGCCGTACTTCGTTATCATGAATAACCTTCTGAAGGTTAGAGAAGGCTCACCAGCTTCTGACTGTTCATAGACTTTTCACAGGGGAGGTTGGCAATGCCCCAGTGCAAATTCTTAATGCAGAGTTGTGTACCACATCCAACATTCTTAAAGTTTCACTTGAAACAGACCTAAACGCTTAAACCGTAGGCTAATTTGCTTCTGATACTTGCATAGTATATGTCCAATAGGCGTTTTATATCTGCTCCCCAAGTCATCGGAGAAAGACATTTAAGTAGAGCAACTCTTTTGAGGCACTCTTCTTTAAGCGGTTTTATATGAATTGTCCATCTAAGCGGGCGATCTAACTGCATTCCGAAATATTTCAGGCTGCTAACGAATGGAATTTCAGCACCACCCATCCGTATTTTCGGATTTAGTGTGCACCCTCTTAATCTGCAAAAGTGCATGGCTCTAGTTTTGCTACCAGATAGTTTAAACCCACTCTCTGTTGACCATTTTTCTACGTTATCTAGTGCTTCTTGCGTCTTCAACATTAAGAATTCTATTGATTTACTTCGAATGAGCAGCAGTATGTCATCTGCGTACAAAATGGTTTTTGCAGGCTTGACAAATACATCCGATATGTTATTTAATGCGACCTGAGTTTCAAAAGAAATGGAAAAGCTGTGTCTTCATTAATAGTTGTTTGAAATGAAAGATGTGTATATAGTTTTGTAGCGAATTTCACCACCTTTGAAAAAAGACAGGCAGTTAAGAAAGTTAAGACAGACGGACTAACAGACCAATTGTTGAAAATGTGATGTTTTTTTTTTTAATTAGGGGGCTCTGAAACGCACAGATCCGTCGACAACGGCATATCGGAAATTTGACAATACTTTCCTTACCTAGTATTGGTAGCAAAGTAATAAATTAAAACACGTGTGGAAACTAGAATACGCCATATCATCGCTAATACTGCTTCAATTCGCATTACATTTTTGTTTTGTAATTTTATTACTTTTCAAAAGTTTGTATATTTATTTTACCATAGAATATATACTTAGCGAGTTAAACCCAAAACATTTTTTTCTTTATAACCGATTTATAACATATACGAAAATTGAATGCAAATTAATTTGAAAATTTCGTCAAAATCGTTCGAGCCTTTTTGCGCTACAGTCTAAAGAAACATATGTTTTTAACTTAATGCGCAGGGAGAACAGAATTTGTGTCACAGGCACCAATATTCAAAACCTTACAAACTAAAAAATTGGAGGAATTTGAATTACAATTAATATGTAAAATAATCATCAATTAAAAAGACTAATCATCCACTATTCCAGTCTGGCAAGGAATTTCCCGAAACTTTTCTATCAGTATATTATCATGCAAAAATGTTTTGTGCCGCTATAAGGTAAATGTTTCTTAAATTCAAAATTTTAAAACTTGTACACGCCTAAGTCACCTTGAAACATTGCTAGACAAATTTTTGCCTAGAACTAAAGGATGAGATCTTACATACCATCTGTTCAAACATTCTCCTGCTTATTAGGCAAGAAAAAATTTGCGAACTCCCGGACTATTTGGCTTTGATTTAGTTGGGCAAAAAGAACATGCAGAATTGGAAACCGAATCATTCGGATATAATAACTATAGTTTATGAGGCACCATTTAATGACGACTTGGCATACCAATGAGGGATAAATAATATGAATGCATTACGCGTTTCGTTAACCAAAGCCACTCCCTGTAATTAATAAACTCGTTCCACCGTTGGGAGAATCTAACATGAAATATTAATTAAATTAAAACATTGAGGAGAATTTTGTAAAAGCCCCCTTCTCTCGAAATGGTTATTAATTCAGGAAAATATTGGATATTCGACTGAACAGGGAGGTACAAATTTATTACATTTTCTCGACACTTATTTTTTTTTCTTTAATTTTCAATAATATGTGATAAATGATAAGAAGTTCTAAGTGATATAGGGGCAAGTATAGAAGGAGAGACAAAGAAGAAAAAGAGTGCCTTCTCAATTGAAAACTGGTTTAAAATACTATAATGAAACATATTGGAATCCTAAACAGACATGGGCTGCATTTTTAATATTTTAAAATACAAGCGTGTGTTGTTTTTTAAGAAGTAAAATATAATATAACATATTTTTTGGAAACCGTATTATCTTTTCAACATATCAGAAAAATTATCTTAAAACGTGTATTTTATTTTGTATTTTAAATAAAAAATATAAATTACCGAATTGAAAAGGTTCCCCTTGAATTATTGTAGCAAGATTGATTGTTTGAATAGAGTTTGAAATGTTTCAATATCCATTGTCTTCCATTTGTAATACTATCATCTTTGGTCGCAAAATTGATCAGCTTGTAAATAACTATGCAGGAATCCACGGTCTTATCATATGAAAGGGTAAATGAACAAGTAAATGTATATAACAAGGGGGGTGCGGTCAAATAAATACTAAGTTATATAAACAGTATTATTTATTTATTTTTTTGGCGATGTTTAGACCCACTTTGCAGGTCTTCATCCGGGATACAAAAAATACAAAATATAAAAGTTACATATTGAAAATAAAATTAATGAATATAAGTAGATATAAAAAAAGAAGAAGTTGTCTGCTAAAGAAATAAAAAGATGATATCAGAGATATAGTGGGTGACAATGTAGTTAAAATATCAAGTATTATATATATAGAAGATACAAACAAAAACAGAAAATAAGTATGAATAAAAGTAGAAAGCAAAGGAGAATATAGCAAGTAAGTTAAAAGTAAACAGATCGAAACGGTCGAAAGTGGATCGAAAGGTAGGCAAAAAAATTAAATAATACTATTTATTTATTTGACCTTAACTTAGTATTTATTTGACCGCACCCCCCGATCAAACTCCTTCTCATGTTATATCACGGTCAACCATGTCTACATCATTAAGTAAAGTTATATTTTTTAAAATTTCAAGCGTTTTTTAGCTAAGAACTGACAAAATGATATTATAATTATAAATTATTCAGAAACAATGTTAATTGAATGAAATTATTTATTCTCAATTATTTTGTAATGAATATGCACTGCCTTTTAATCCCCTAACTCCTGTTCTCGCCAGGTTAAAATCTTTTTTAAAGTAATCAGCATTAAAACGCCACTTTATAAGATGTATTTCAAGTTCAGTAATTAGAATGACAAATACTTTTGGTATTTTATATTTCAAGTACTTGTTATGAAATCATTTTAAATACTTTATAATTAAATAATACAAACTGCATTGATTGCTTTAAAAAAAAAAAATAATTTAAATACTTTTTGCCTAGGTCTGTCTTGAAAAGTGCACAATTACAACAATTCTTGCTTTAATTCTAATTGCTATAATTTATTTATTATTATTATTTACTTATCATTTTTACTTAGAATCCAAAGTCCTTTTTAGTTAAATATCTAACCAAAGATGACATAAAATCATCATTTCCAATATCGTTTAGAACTTATTCAAACCAAATATTGTCAATAATAAAACAAAGATAGCTCCTTACGTCATACCGATTTAGAGAACACCATTTCACAATGGATCCAATAAAAATGCTGACATGGAACACCCCAGAAGCTTTTCAAACGAAACAAAATCTCATTGAAATGTTCTTGGAAATTGAAAAAGTCGTTGATACCTTGTGGAGATGCCGTGCATTGAACGTGCAAAGAAGATGGAATATTGAAGGTAAGATGAGGAAATACATTACGAATATTCTAAAACATAGAACATTCACTGTTATGGTTGGTTCCTCAGAATCTACAATATATACGACTTAAAACGGAACTCCCTAAGGTTCTCTACTCTTCAGGTCCCAATAAACGACATAGCAGGAAGTTTTGTTAGATCAACAAAACATTAGTACGTATGCAAACGGCATATTGCTTTATGTATTATGCTTTACGTACAAAGCAAATGTATTAAATTTCTAGAATAGACAATTGAGGAAGCCCTTGACAACATAGAAACATAGTCGACAGAGAGTGGTTTCAGAATGTCAGCTAACAAAACCAGAGCCATACATACAGTTTTGCAGGCTAAGAGGATGTATACTCAATCCAAAAATGCAGATGGAAGATATCGAAATTGTATTTTTTAATAACCTCAAATATCTGAGGATGGACTTGGATCGATCGCTCGATGAAGAAGAATGACTAAAAAGAATTGTCTTGCTTAAATACCTTTCCCTCACGAACAGAGGAGTGGATAAGAAAAACTAGTTAAATATATATTCCACGACCATCAAAATTAAATTAGACTGTGGTTCAAATGTTTAAGGTACTGCATAAAAAAAATTTAAATGATGTTAGTAGTTGTACACAACAGTTGTGTACACAGTTACTGTGCTTAAGAATTTGAGCTGGAGCATTGTCAACCTCACCAGTAGAAAGACTATGTGTTGAAGCATATGAACCTCCACTCTATCTGAGAAAATTAACTAAAGTAAGGACTCAAAATTAAGACACACCCAAAACACATATTAAATAAAATACTATACCGAAGAGAGGATGCAGACAACATATGGGGAAAAAGTTTCGTAGAAACATACTTCGCCAGTTATTGAAAACTCGGAGGATGGCTGTCGAAAAGATACGCTACCCCCTATAGAAGCACAAAACTTATCTCTTGAAATAATTCAAAAGCTTCCTAGAATAACTTCCTAGATTAATAAGATTCCTAGAATAACCAGCTGATTCTGAGAATCATTCAGTATTTTTATTGGAAATAACAAATTATTCAATTCACATAAGCCTGAGTAAATATTTATTCTAAGAAAATATCCATTGAATCAAAATGTATTTAGTGAAAAATTAACTGAATAATAATTTATTCTAGCATAAATCATTTAGAAAAAAATAAATATATTTTTTTTCAAAACAACGATGGGTTAAGTTATTAAGAAAGTTTTTAAAAAAATAGACTTAAAGATTGTCCGATATAATCTATTTAAAATTTGGTTCTTCCTAACTTTTAGCAGGATTTAATGGATATTAGGGTCCACTATTATGTTGCCATGAGCGCTTTGTATGAAAATACTGTGGGATTTCAAATGCCGCATTAAATTTTTTTAACTTTTAGGATTTGATCTAATATAAGGGTCAATTATTATGATAGGTGACAAATATTCAGAACGCAATTATTATAAAGTTTTTATTTGTGCCGACGTTTCAACCCAAACATGTGGGCCACCATCAGGACGTTTTTTGAGCACTGAAGGTATTCAAGTACTGACCATCAAAAACTGACAAGATCAGGACATGAATATCTTCAGTGCTCGAAAAATGTCCTGGTGATGACCCACATGCTTTGGTTGAAACGTCAGCACCAATAAAAACTTTATAATGACTGCGTTCTGAATATTTACATATATATGTACGCTATTATATATATGTGCACTTTTCCTGTTTTTTGCTCTCTCTTCTTCTGTAGTTTTACTTTTAACTCACTAATATTGTGAATATTTACTTTATGACCACACATATACATGCATTCAGTACTTGTAATTTGTTCTAAAGGGACAACAGTCTCAGAATAATAAAATAAATTTCCTATCATTCATTCATTTCATTCTCTAACATATTTTATAGGAAAAGTTGTAAAACTCGTAACCAGTACCACAAAAACATAAATGAGCAAATTTTTGTAACTTCTCAATTCCATCAAATTTTAGAAAATTATTTATAAACTTTTTCTAAGTGTGTCGATTATTATGAACTGATTTTTTTAACCTTTTATTTTTACTATCATACCTGTCGCAGCCTGTGGCAATACGCGGATATGATGTTGATTGATGGAACTGGCATGTCATTCGTGAAGGAGTTCGGTGCCCTATTCCTAGGCCCGACGAGAAGGGAGGTCGCCGGAGTAACAAGCAACCCCGGGGCCCGGTTTTAAAGGGGGCTCGGACTTGCCTTAATGTTTTACTTTTTAACTTCTAAATTTAAATTAGAATCAAGTATAAATAACATTACTTATATACTTATATTGTTACATGCTTTAGAAGAAAAGGCTTCAGTTGAGTTTTAGTGGTAAATTTAATAATTGAAGGTATTCTGGAGAAATTTCCTCTGAGGATCTTAGTTTTTCTCATAGCCCTGGTTGCAGATGGAGTTATTGAAGCTGTAGGTTATAAAGAATATAGGATTTCCTTGTAGCTTGTGCCATGTGGTGGAAACTTTTATTGCATACAGTAAAAGTTCCGTCTTCTGAAATTAGGTCGGGATGGATATGAATACGAATTTAGGTTTTGTAGCTTCATGTCGGTTAGCCATATTTTCTAAAGCTTTTATTTTTATCTATTTTCAAAATGTGATTTTACTTGTACTTATATTTTTATGGCATATGTATTCATAAAAACAGGAATTATTAAATGTTCCTTATTTCTCGATCTGTAATACCTGCACTGTGTGTTAAGTGCAAAAATCATATTTTCGGAAAAGCGCTATTGAAAGTTTGGAATTTTGGAATTACGAGTTTCAACCCATGATTCACAAAGGAATATTCATCACTGTAATAGCCGGATAACTTAGACCTAAAAACTATGAGTTTTTTTTTTTTTTTTCAAAGCTTGTTCAGTACAATATTACTTTAAAATCTCTATAAAAATGATCCTATACATTTCTTTGATGAAATCAATGATTACGGAGATATTTATGAGATATCACATTTGCATAATCATTTATGAGATACATACCGTTAAATTAATGTTATTCATATTAGATGTTACCATTTTGAAGTTTAATTAATTCCCCATTGATTGTTATCGAATATAATAATTTGAACTATCGAAAATATTTTTAAAAAACGAATTAAACTTCAAAATGGTAGCATCTAATATGAATAACATTAATTTAACGATATGTATCTCATAAATGATTATGCAAATGTGATATCTCATAAATATATCCGTAATCATTGATTTTATCAAAGAAATGTATAGGGGAATCCATATAAAACGGTACTTTATAGTTAAGATCCATAAAAAATGTACTTAGTGCCTTTTTTGCAATTAACCGACGATGTATAGGTTATTATTGTAGTTGGTTTTATTTTTTTTTAAATTAAAGTATTATTTTCTTACGTAAAATTGTTGATCTTTGTCATAATCAGATTTTATTTTGATTTAACTATTTATGTTAAATGTATGTTGAGACTTATTATTGGAATAGAAAATTACCCTAAAATAGATAGAATAAACTCTTGGTTTTAATTCATGAGAGCAGCACAATTTTTATAATATCAAACGCATCCAATCCTTTCAGCCCAAAGTCTTTCGAACAAAAGTAGATGCTCCGTTCTATGTATCCAACAAAACCCTACATTATGACCGTATTATTCCATTTGTCCTAGACCTTATCCCTGAAATTTTTTTTTAATCATTAGTAATATGCTAAAAAAAAAAATAGCATTACTTCAGTAACACATTCAAAATTTAAAAACGAAAGCAAAGGAAATAACATTTGCAGTAGAACATATACAAAAAAACTAGAGACCTTATCTTTTTTTTTCTACGAAATTCCGTAAACTTTTAAAAACGGTACAATACATATGCAATATCAACAAAAAAGTGTATACTTCTTGAGTTATTCTGAATCTAATTTTACCATGCATCGTAACTTTTTCCCAGTTCTTTTCGTTAGTTAACTTGCTTTTAATAGCCATTCATTCGTACATGCCGATTCTCCCATATATAAAAGATATAAGTGAATTCTTTAAATAAATTAAAAAAACATCTAGATTTTGGTATTCTGTACATTATATGTAGAACAGTTATAAATTTATTTGTATTCGTTTTTCGAATTCTACGCATCCTAAAACGTGTAAAACCTCAAATTTTGAGAAAGGGTCAAGTTTTTGAATTTTTTGGTCGATCACAATGGTTCATTATTGAAAACATTAAACCATAATCGACCTTAATTCCTTCATTTTTTAGGAAATTTAAATACCTTTGAAACATCTTATCACAATATCAACAAAAAAGTGTAAACTTTTTGAGTTATATTGTAAACTTTTCGAAATATAATTTTACCATCCCTCGTAACTTTTTTTCCAGATTCTTTTCGTTGAAGTATGTTATATAGATAAATTTAAAGGGCGTCGAGAAAATGACTTTAGCGAAGTTTCATTGAAATCGGTACATTCGTTTAGGCGTTACAGTCTATAGCAACGCTGATTTTTCGGCCGCCATTTTGAAAGTAAAAGGCGGATAGTAATGTCGATGAAGGAGGATCATCCTCGCGTGACCTGTGATTTTATATCCAAATTCGAAAAAAAATCGGTCTAGTAGTTTCGGAGAAAATGCGCGGACGGCGGACGGACGAATAATGTTTATTCGTGTTTCGAATTCTACGCATCCCGAAACCTCAAATTTTGAGAGGAGATTAAATTTTTAAATTTTTTGATCGATCACAATGGTCCATTATTGAAAATAATAAACCAAAATCGATTTTAATAACTTTTTGAAGAGGTCACCTACCAATAATGGCGTTACAAGTACATCTTTCTATAATGGAAGTATGTTGAAAATTAAATCTAAAGTGTATAGTAATGCACTTTCGCGATTTTCCGCTATCGATTTCACGGTTGCAATCGACACAGTTTCCTTGTCGGGCTGGGTGTGACGTAGCTCGGATCAACCCACCCATTGTACCCCGCCCGGTCATTGCTCTTCCCAAGCTTCCCACAAATGACTCTTTCTCTACGCCAGGGTAAACAGGAACCATGTGTTTTTTTTTTCTTTTTTGTCTCTCCTTCTCAGTTTATTAGGAGGGTAAGAGGTAGTTACAGAGGATTGTCACGCAGCCCATGTTAAGAGTGTTCTGTAACAGAAGTCGTTAATACTTCTTTTCTTATGCTTACATCAATTGATTTGTTATCATGCTTTATTGGATAAGGTGATATACTATGAGGCCTCGACGTCTCATTAGAACAATCACTCATTGCTATGTCGTACTTTATTATTAGCGACTAGTATACTCCCGCGAGAACTCACGTTAGATAGCTGTCCTACTTAATGCATTCTACGTATAAGTAACATTTTTTGTATTTATATTTATTCGCGTATATAATATAATACAAAGTTTATTCAATAAAAACAATTGGTGATGCTTCATACTTTACCATAACTGTTAAAGTAACACCTTACTTAATTCGTGATTAGTTTGTTTCACTATAAAATCCCTTCAGTTTAATAGTTAAACAAAAGAGTCCATCTATCTCTGAACTTATACTTATCCATTGCTGTACTCGCTTAACATTTATTGCTTCCTCACTACCGAAGGTAGAGAAGCATTGTGTTCGTGCAAGGGGTTAAAAAATGTTGCTTGTTATTGCAAAAGTCGTATGTAAAATTATTTAATTTTTATTCTATTTTTGACATTATCTAGTCTGCAGTTCATACAAGTAGTCTACTACTATGAAATATAGCTGAGGGCAATAAAATATAAAATTATACTAATAAATCGTAAAGAAATAATTATTTTTTATTAGTTATCTTGTAAAACATTTACATACGTCATTTGCACTTACCGTAGCGAGATACATATTCAGTATACACTGGATTATTTTATAAATTACGAATTATCAAATTCGCAATCTGCAAATGCAGAACTTTTTCGTATTTTAGTATTTTCTGATAAACAAAACTCGTGGATATCAAACCCGCATATGTTGATGGATTAATTTTAGACCTTGTAGTATAAATATTTTTTAGGCAATGCAAAACTTTTGTTTTGTGCTGAAGAACTTTTGTTCGTTCCTTCATATATTAAGAGTATGGAAGTCCATTACTGAGATTATAGAAGCCATCCATATCTGGATATTTTATTTATTTATTGAAAGCATCTAGAAATTTCTCTATATATGATCCGAATTGCCGAAAGGATTTTAGAGCACACTCTTCTATTTACCGTTTCAATTGCAATTGCAAGTTCTGCTATACCCCCACCTTCTTGGTACCCCTAAGGCAAGAATTAAGTTTTACTCAAAAACTGTAGTCTTTTAGGGCTCTTAAAAAGAAGGATGTACAATAGTATAGTTTCAATGGAGCTATACTAGGTTTTGATGTCCACGTCGATATCTTTAAAACACTATTTATCTATATTTATCAATTTATCAAAATTGCATGGCAGGTGCAAAAAGGGACTTTTGCAAAAAGTATTTTTGAAATAAAGCATTTAAAAAACTTAGTCTGTTGCCATTTTAGTCCGTGGTACATACCTCTTTTTAGCAAATTATTAACATCCGGCTGAAACTTCGTATATAACTTCGTCTCATCGTAACCTACAAATATTTTATTTACGAAAATTTTCGGAATTGGAGCGTTTTCAATCTGGAGGTCGGCAAAGTTTTTCTATTTAATTAGGTACTAAAAACTCGTAAATACCAATTTGCTTTCCAATTTTTTTTGGCGGATTACTGTAAACAAATTATCTTGGTCTGTAAGATAATTTGATCATAAAATCGATTAAAAAAGTGGCCTGCAAAAATATTGGGCCGTTTGGCCTATATAACCTCGTCATTTTGACTGAGGTTCTGAGGCTTATGTCAATACCGGTTTCAAAATTATTATTTTTAACTACAAGTTGACAACATTTAAACATGTTATGTTGCTGATATTTTACTATTTTAAATGAATTTTATATGATTTAGGATGCATTTTGTTTTGCAAACAACGATTGTCCTTTTACAACCTAATTATCTATACTTTACCCCTATTCTTTTGACGGAACTTATATTGTTTGATAAATTTCGTTTCTAATTTGTCTAACGTTTCCTCACATTTAAAATGTTTGTATGCCTCGCCCTTCCCTCTTTTGTTATATCTTCTTCTTCCAATGGTCGCTCTACCGTTGAACATTCCTGAATGGTGTTCCTAGCATTTCTGAACCCTGCTGGCCTTCATCCTTCCATGGTTAGCAATCGTTGCCTTATACGGACCCCTCCGTTTAGATCACGTCTGGTGCCACATCTTAAGCTATCGAACCATAAATCTTCTGTACTAATCGCCTTGAATTTTAGTTCATTCGATGAAATTTAAATTAATAATTCATCTGCTATCATACTCATTGGTTTCAATGCTTTATTTGACTGTAATTATCGTTCAAATTCACGTGTATGTTGATGGTTAATAATTTATCTTGCTTACAAAATACACTTACAGAGTGAAGTTTGTTCAGCCAGCTTTCAGTGTAACGCTGATAGGCCGATTCATTGTCAAATACGTGAAAAAAGTTTGAGAACCAATTCGAGCTCTCTAAAAGATATGTTGGTACCAAATTTGAGCCGTTTTTTTTGTTTTTTGACCCAACTCGAGCTATTCCTCATATCAATATTTTTACAATTCGTTTTGGCGAGGTATGTGTAATCTAAACAAAAAACCTGGGATTGATTTACCGTTATTGATTCCAAGATGGAACATTTTTGAAAATAATATTATCATCCATTTTTCATATATTGTAATTTTCAGGAAAATACAAATCATGGTTAATATTTAACATCATATAATAAATTGAGTGTTGATTTCAATGACCTTCTTTAACTACGAAATAAAAGATGGTCTAAATCCTATTAAAATTGTACCGTTTTTTGTAATTATGAAGTAATTTATTCCTCTATAAAACTATCTTCATCAATCATAACTGTACTTCCGTACGAAACTAATTAGTGCATGACATGCGCTATCTGGACACTGTTATATACCAACCAATGAATTCAGAAATATATGTAATTTCAATAAAAATATTATAAATATTTTTTTGTAACTGATAAGATTTACCTTCGATACTTCGAGATCGAAACAAATAGACAAAGTTATTGTCCCTCTATATAAAAAAATCTGGTGCGCGCAACACACAACTTTCACTTTCCGCACAACTTTGAATAGAAATTATTTTTTGGCCATGTTAAGCTATTATAAAATTTTTAATTGCATTTGTTTTACTTTCTACACCTTGCTATATTATATATTGTTTTTTTTTACCAAATATTTTTTGGTTTTACTACATTAATAAATATTTGACACATATTCCGCGTCCGTTCTAATGGACCCTATCAGCCGACATTTTTTAAAAATATTTTTCTAAGGTTAAGGTAAATATACTTCTATTTTTCTTTAGTCTTTTTTAATCACATCTATTACGTTTCGGGACAATTTTCCATCCTCAGAGAATTCCTTATGTTTACTGAAATTATACATATTTGAAATGAACTATTATTACATTGTTAATCTACTCTATTTATTGTATAATTATCTACCTTGATTTTGTACCTTGAAATTGCCCCGAAACGTCAGATGTAATAGATGTGATTAAAAAAGACTAAAGAACAATAGAAGTATATTTGCCTTAACCTTACAAAAATTTATAAACAGAAGCTTCCTAAAAAAATAAAAATAAGAAGATAAGCGGACCAACACAGCTATGTTCCGTTTAAAAAACATGTCATAAATTATTTGTGATTTTATTTTATCACCTTCAACTTTACTACATTTACCCCACTTTTAGAAAAAATTCCTCGTTTAATAAACTTTAAGTCTATATTAATTAAGTTGAGGTTTATTAGGAAAAAGTTTGAAATTCACCTCAATTTGTGTTAAGAAATGATGTGATTTCCTATCCAGTTACCTTAAAGTACACCCGTTTTCTGCAAAAATGATTACAATTTACTGTTGCAAATCTTTAATTTCTTATTTTTCCGTGAGATGGATTTTAATAAACATAAGTGCCTAACAACACATTTTATTAATATTAATAAATTTTAAAAAATTAAAAATAATGATTTTTTAAATATTTTTCATGTAAAGTGGTTATGAAACTGTGCTTTTCTCCCAGATCTCCGTCATAGGGGGATTTGTCTACAGACATGGTTAGGGTTGACAACCTGAGACATATCTCAGAGACAAAAATCGCGTAACATGTTTTCTAGTGTGGACTAGGCTGAAGGATAAACTGGAGGAGGAGAGTTTGTATTAAATAAAACTTCTCAGATTCTTATCATAATTTATGTTTTAATTTGTATTTATGAATTCTATAGTTAAATTGTTTATATACTTTTTTGTAGATCTTGATGTCTACTATTAACATTTTAAATATTTCTCTCTACTTACGGGACATTTTGTATATCAATCGATTTCTTTTTTTGTGCACAATGAGAAAAATTGACTATATTAAATGTGTTGCAATATATCATAATTTATAAAAACCCAAAAGCGCTTCCTGGAAAATAGGCCAAATATTTTTGTTATGAAAAAGCATGTTAGATTCGTTTTTGTGTACTTTGAAATTCTTAAATACGATTTTTTATAGAAATTTATCACAACCTAACAGATTTATTAATTAGCAATATTTTCTCTTTTTACTTTCCTACCTATACTAGGTAAAGAAAGTATTGCAATCGGGTCAAATTTCCGATATGCGGTTTTCAACGGATCTATACGTTTCAGCGCCCCCTTAGTCCGAAAAACACATTTTTAGCAATTGGTCTGTCTGTCTGGGTCAAATTTTCTTGGGAACTACTGAACCGATTTTGTTGCTTCTTTTTTTATTTTGTAGGGTTTTGACTACTGATGTCTGTGACAGAAATTCGGTCCTCCATTCGCAATAGCTTGCACCCAATTAATGAAAAACATGTTTTTCTATAGACTGTAGCGCTAAAACGGCTCTAACGATTTTGATGAAACTTTCCTGTAATGTTCTAATAATTTTCCTTTCAATTTTCGTATGTAGACTAAATTCCCTAAAAAATTCAGGAAAAAAAGTTATGGGAAAGAAAGAAAAATGTTATGGGGCCTAACTCCCAAAGTATATATTATACGGTAAAATTTATAATAAGACTTTTAAAAGGTTATTAAATTACCAACAAAGACAAAAAATCATCGGAATCGAACCAGTATTAGCGATGATACAGCTTGTTCTATTTTTTACACATTTTTAAACTTATTACTTTCCTACCTATACTAAGTAAGGAAAGTATTGCAATCGGGTCAAATTTCCGACATGCGGTTTTCGACGGATCTAAACGTTTCAGAGCCTTCGAGTCCGAAAAAAACGCCGTTTAGACTGTAGTTTGAAAGGTAATGAAACAGAAATTATTGTTTGACAAACTAAGCTATGGCTTAGTTTCAAAAAGTTTTTGATCAGCAATATTACTGAGTATTGAAATGTTTTCACTGATCTACCTTAAGCCGGTTTACATTGCTTTAGTTTATCAAATACATCGTACTCATTGAACAATTTTCAGGAAAATAAATATTGTTCAATTCTTTTTTGTTTCTTCATGTACATATTTAAAGATGTAAAAACTTTTCTGAAAGAGGTAGGAAAGTCGTTTGAGTGGACACACCAGATATTATTTTTTTGAATAGTTTAGCTTATATTTTGTTAAGTTCTGACAATACTATTTTCGGCCATGATGAAATAATTATGATAGCTCAATTTTTCTCTTGATGTCCAATGCTGAAAAAATTAATGGTAAAAAAAAAGGTTTTTTTTTTTTTATTTTTATTTTTTATTAAAAACGTTAATAGACAACACGGTAGATCCACACTGCTTGTTGTCTCAACGTCAACACCGCTAAAATGATACGTCTTATTGATACGTGTAAAGACCATCGTGATAGGAGTGATTCTTGTCGGTCTTGTCTCTGTCATTCCTGGCTGACCTTTTTTTTTTTTTTTTTTTTTTTTTTTTGTTCTTCCCTACCTCGCCTTTTAGGCTATACGGGATTTTCCCGGGCCGGGGGGTGAGGGCGGGGAAATTATAATCCCCTCCGGCACCGGGACGCGAACTCGTACTTTTTATATCATCTCAAATCTCTGTTATCCGGTTGCCAGGCAACTAGCGGTGCTGTTACACACGCTTTAGCCTATTCGGCCACCCCGTCCCCTTATTCCTGGCTGACCGTATAGGATCCACTTAAAAGACATGCTGGAATCCAGAAGGAGCTATTACTGGAAATCGTTATGTTATAGCCCTGGAGCCAGAGCCCAAAAATCGACCTGATCGCAGGTGAAGGTTTGATTGTAAATTACGAAAGTGTATGTAATTCTGAGTAAAAAAAACCTTGTATTCCGTTCCAGAGCCGCAGATTTAAAGAATATTAGGCCAATAATATGAGGATCGAAAGGGAAAATCCATTACGAAAAATGTGAGAACAGTTTTTATTTTTTTAACTTTTATATATGGGTTTAGACAGGTAAAAAACAAAATTGCTAAAGCGGGCCACCTAGGGAAAACTTTTCACAACCAAAAAAGTCAGATTTTTTCCATATTACGGAGGGTTTTCACCTATAACTCCTAAACAATGAATCAAAGCGAAAAATGTATTCTAATTAAATAAAGAACGTTATATTTTACGTCAAACGAGTACATAAACATATATATATATATATATATATATATATATATATATATATATATATATGTATCCCAGATCTACCTATCCTTTTCTCCCTCTGAGTTATTGGTAGCATTTGCCAAGATTCAAGAAGACCTTAATCGAATCAGTGCCTGGGCAAATGTAAATGGATTAAAGTTAAATGCTGACAAAACTTAGGCCATTGTCATTGGTTCCAAGCCCCTTATTAGATCCCATACTGACTTTCCCATATTACACCTTAATGACCAGCCAATTTCCTTCTACTCTGTTAAAAATTTAGGATTTTTCATAGATCAAACCCTCTCCTGGAACTACCATTTTTCTCACATTTCCCGTAGCACAATTTCTACCCTTAAACTATTTCATCGCTTCCGCCATATCCTACCTCAACATACCCGTAGACTCCTAATTTCCTCTCTCATCTTCCCCCACTTTGACTACAGCTGTATGGTGTATGATGGCCTCTCGGTGGAGCTCCGTGATAGACTGAAAAGATTGATTAATGAATAGCTGCGTAAGATTTGTTATCGGTGCCCCGAGGTACTCCCATGTCTCTCACCACTACACTGAGTTAAAGTGGCTCTTCCCCTCCTTTAGAAGACAATATTTCCTAGGTACGTTCCTCTATCAAATTATTAACAACCATCGTCCTTTTACGCCTACAACCTTCTCCAATTCAAGTCCTCAGTCCATTCCCTTTCAACAAGATCTCGACCTTCTGACCTCTACATCCCTTCGCACAGATCTGCCTCATTTAAGAATTCCTTTATAGCTCGCGCTGTCAATTTCTGGGGACAACTTTACTAGGGATATTACAATATTTTCCGGCTCTTATGGCCACTGGCCGCATCTATTGTTTGTTTTTTTATTTTTATTTTTATTATAATTTTTTATTGGTATATAATTAAATCTGTACCTCCAGCATTTGACAATGGTGATTCTACATATTAATCATTATTTAAAGACACTGAAATTTTATATTGTCAGCTTTGTCTTTTCTTTGTTAGCAGAAACACACCTCATTTTAAAGAAGAACTCAATGTACTTTTTATTATTTTATTTTTCAAAAGAGTATAATTATAATTTTTCCTACTGTACATAGTCTTAAGTGTTTTATCATAGTTTTAAATGTTTTGTATATAGCTGGTTTAATTAATATTTTCTTTACTTTCTCTTTTTTATTATTGTTTTATTTTGGCCAGATGTAGTATTTTAATTATGTTCTATTTTGTTATTCTAAAGGGACTTTGTCCCAGAATAAAGTTATTTTCTATTTCCATTTCCATTTCTATATATTGTATTCGCAAAATTTGATGCTCTACATCTTTGACTCTATTAGTTTTTCCTCTTAGGAAACTCATTTCCAAGTTACATGGCCATTTATAGTAATTTGTCTCAGTTTTTGACTCAGCGTTGGTTGATCGTGGTTTTATACCTTACCTCGTAACCAAATTTTAAAGTTTATGTACTCGTTTGACGCAAAATTAAAGTTCTTTAATTCATTTAAGAATACATTTTTCGCTTTGATGCATCCTTTAGGAGTTATAGATGAAAAATAAAAAAAATATCGAAAAAAATTGACTTTTTTGGCTGTAAAAAGTTTTCCCTTGGTAGCCTTTTTCGCAATGGATTTCTCGTTTCGATCCTCAAATTATTGGTCTAATATTCTTTAAATCAGCCGCCATTTTTTAAAGCAGCGGCTCCGGAACGGCAGACAAGGTTTTTTTCACTCTGAGGTTTATACACTTTCGTAATTTACAATCAAACCTTTGCCTGCGATCAGGTCGATTTTTGGACCCTGGCTCCAGGGCTATATTCAATGGGGAATGGCAATGGTCCTACAGGTTAGTTTAGATTTGTTTTTCTTCCATCTGCTGCCTGGAGGGTCATCTTTTCGCAGTCCTATGTTCTATAAGGTCCCAGCTCACATAGCCCTTCGGCCCTAAGACTCTGCAGAGCTCTGGACTCCAGTCTTGGACAGCTGTTCACTAACTGCCCCTATTTAATTAGCGTGACGTATCGATTGTGAACTGCCTGCTAAAGAAGTGGGGGCCTGCTCCCACTCCCGCGTGCTCCCTCAGTGCTGTCTGTGTGCTGGTTCGGTTCTGGTGTCCTTGTCGTCCTCCGCTCGCTATCGCCCAAGCTCTTCTTCAACGGTCTCTTTGTCAGCGCATGGAGGACTTTTGGATATGGTCCGGTAAGTCTTGTCAAAGTAGGAATACTTTGTCCGCAGTTCGTAAATGTTAGTTTTATTTTATTCAGAGATCTTAATTTGCGTCAACTAAGTTTACATTTCTATACCTAGTCGTTACTCATTCTATTTGTTATATTCACAAGGTGGAAGAATATCCTATTGCTTTCCCCTGTTCATTGGCCTTCGAAAGCTCAACTTCAGCATCTAGAAGAGGTTTGCTTCCTTCAAGATCTCTTTGAGAATTATAGATTTCCAAAATGTGTATATGCACTTTTGAAAGACGACTTTTAATTTTATATACTTTATATTTTAATGTAAAGTTAAATTGTATTACTGAAAATAAAATCTGCTAAGAATATAACCTCTACACTAGTTATACAAGATGTTGCTTGTTGATCTCACAAATTTCTTATAATTTACTCTTTTATCAAATCCATATAATTCATAAAATAGACCATAATACGTAGTTCAACATTCTTAATCTTTTATTTTAATTATTAACATTTAAATTATGACAATATCTAATTAAAAAGTAATAATATACCTAGTAGCTATGTCGGAGATTTGAACTATTCTATTTATCTGTCAAGTTAACCTGTGGAATTCTCTAAGAATTCAGAACCTAGAGCGTGAGTAACGGGAAGAGCTGATAGATTCGCGAGGAACTTTAACGTCTCAGAAAAGTTTTTATTTCTCGTTCTTACTGGTTTTTTTTCTAATTACGGTTTTTCAATATAGGTTTATTGATCAAGTTTATTCTTTAGTTCTTAAAGATTTATACGCCTAAAAATGTTTGTTACTTTTTGACTTGATTGTTATGAAGCATTAGAAGAATTTTATCACTTTTTTTTTTATCTATTCCCACAATTTTATTATTAATTCTCTTTCAGAAATTATCACACTATCAAAATGGCATTCCATTCATTGCAAGTATCAAACAAAAATAAATTAATAATCTTTCTATAATTACTCCCGTAATCTTTTTTTGAAAATATTATGTCTAATTAAAAGTAAAACAGGTGAATCGTTTTCTTTTAAATAGAATCTTACAACTCATAAAGGTTTCCGAAGATTCAAATCTGGCTTGTAACGTGACGATGGAGTAATAGCCTCAAATAAATATGGTTCGTTGTGCTGTAATAATCTCTTTAATAGTCCACTTTTCTTCTTTTATCTCTGTTCTAGATCAACTGTTATAAACTAGAAATATTTCAAAAACTATAATCACTCTACAATCTCTTTTTTTGTAATAAGGAATATTATCCGATTTTATGTTTATTGTTCAAATGCAATAATATAGTTTTAAAAAACGTAGTTCATTTATACGAAATTATTTAGCTAGATGTCATCAATAGCAGTTCCTCTGGTAATATATGTTTCAAAGAATAATTTCTCATTATAAATTAATCATTATTAGGGTTAAAATAATTTTGTTTATTGAAGTATTTATTTGCCTTTGTAATACTGAAAAAACATGTAGATGAATTGTTGCAAATAATTTTCCTCTTTAGTTAAATTTTCATAATGTTGAAAGTGTGAATTATGTAAGATGCAATTATAACCGTCATAAAAAGATCTACGTATATAACAGTTTCGTTGTATATTATAAATCATCAGTTATAAAATAATCGATATCAACGATTTGAAACTTTCTTACGATTATTTACTGGCCAATCGCCCGGAGATGAGCAATTGCTGCACTGATTGCCGAATAACAAGTACTTTACTTAAATTCAATCTCTACTTCAGTTAATAGAATGGCGTCAAATAAAGTATTAATTGAATTCTTTGATACTCAAAAAAGATCAGTATTTGAATAAAATACTTGGTACTCGGTACTCAGAGCAGCATTTGCCCGTCTCTGTTTGAAACAGCTGATTTCTTTAAATAGTGTTTATTAGATAATTAAACAGCTGACTATTTGTAACTGCAACAGTTGGTAGTAATTGATGGAAATACTTGTAGTTTTTTGTTTCAATTTGAACATTTTCTTTTTTATATTATTTCCTTTCTTAATTTTATTTCTCTCTTTTCTCCAAAAGTTGTATGATTAGTTATGAGAATAAATCTGTAATTTAATTATTTGAAATTCCGTCTTTATCAGTCATTATATTTGTTATGCCATAATTATTGTTTTGATGTCCTCTGCGTTGTGATCGTTTTGCAAGATGATGCAAATTATTGCAGAAACTAGATTTAGATTTTCATTTGATTTTTTAAAAATTGTATTGCTATTTTCTTTTTTCTTTTTCCTTTTACTCTGAATCCGTTATATTTTAAAAACTTTTCATGTACGATTTCTTTAAATGTTTTTCATATTAGCACTGTCTATATACTATCTCGTACAATTACTGTTGATGTTTCCTTCAAAAAAATCTTGTCAGGAAGATATTAACATATTAATAAAAATAGGTAATAATAATAAGTAATATCAATTTTGACCTGTCGAAAAAAATATGGTCCCTGCAGCGTTTTCTTGGTGTTACTAGTAAGCAATATTTTTCAAAAATTGTTTATATTTGAAACTAATTATGCAAGAAAATCACCTAATCAAAGTCAGGACACCAGTATTATTTATGGAAGCGAGTCCCGGACAATTTTAACTAGGTGATAAACAAAAAATGATTCGATAAATCTTTGACGAACGAAGACAAACTGTTTATTACAGAGCTGAGGAACTTATGGAAAAAAAAACAAAAACAATTTTAATTCACCCATAAAGAGGGTCAGAATAAGATGGTTATAATACAATGAAGGGAACGCTAAAATGATAACGGATGAAATCAGAGTGAAAAATGAGAGGCATACATAGAGTTCATCGGCTGCAAGATTCTGAGGACGAGAATCAGGGGTGCCCATCCCCCCAAGGTCAATGGCGCATGACCCTTCTTCTCCTCCTAAGATATTTTATTTCTCTTCTCTTCTTAAAAACAATGCAATCTTAATTAAAATTTAAAAAATCATAGATAATATACAATTATACTTTCAGTGGTCTGTACTATGCTTTTTTCGTGTCCTCTGGTTTGAAACTTTCCACGCCGAAAATTCATAACACCGTCGAAATGTACCACCCTCTCCTCAAAAATTCAAACCCCGTCAAAATGTGTGCCCCCCCTCAAAAATATTGATGGCGAGATATGCGCCCTGAACTCCCTTCTGGACACCCCTGACGAGACTTGTTATTGGAGGGTGGAGAAGAGCGTCCTCTCGACGAAATGAATCTCTACCTGCCCAGTCTGGTTAGAATAGGTTCGGTTGTTCTAGAACAATCCTTCCTCTCTTCCTCTTAATATACATTTTAAACTAAATATTTTTATTTTGAGGCGGCAGGCTGAAAGAAAAATGGAAATTTATTTCATGGGTGAAAGTTGTGAAGCTGTAATCACGATTCTCAGCTAAAAAAGTATAAGATATCCAAAGTTATGAGCTAGGCATTGGCAGCTGATGACTCTTTGACGCTAATTATCTTTGCAAGTATGCATAAATTCTGGGCTTGCATTTTAATTGTCCAATTACAATTCCATGGGTATCCAATTCCATTTTTATAGATAAACTTAAGAACATTAAAAAAAGATAGCTGCTATGTGCAGATTTTGGTCTATCCTACTCTGAAGCACATGAAATAAATGAAATAAATTCGATGTTTCAGTTTTATATGGATATATTTAGAAAAGATCATTTTTTAAGAAATGAGATATCAATATCAAGATTGCGGATTTGTCTTTTTATATTTTATTTGCGAATTGCGAACTATATACTACTAACAATGTATTTTAAAAAATCTATAAATCTAATCTGTTGCATTTTAATAGCGTTTAAGGGCAAAGGTTAGAATAAACGCCGAGGAGGATTCATTATTTATTAGCTTTTACATTATTCAAGAGTACCTGTTGATAATGGCCTTAGTGTGTGCGAATAATAACGCCCTTATGGGGCACCCTTTTCCTATTCATATAATTTTTACTTTCACTTTCCTACTTATGAAGTGAAAATTTCGAACCCGGGTTTTCAATGGAAATTAAACTTTTAAGCTACCCTGATTCCAAATAACAATCAGCAAGCCTAACTCAAAAGGTAAAGTTGTAAAGTAAGAGCTCGTATATACTTAGGATGTTTTTAACTTTGAATGACTTTTTAAAAATGTTATTTATGATTTTGTTATTTATGAAACTTGTTATATTAATTTAAAATTGGAGAATCAGAAAGTGCGAACTATGATGTATAAACTGTGATATTTTCACATGTCGAAAACAAATTTCCTTGAATAAATAATAATATGTATACTATTAGGAAGCTAAATAGTTTAGAAAAAAATATATTTAAATTGTACAGTCATAGGTGGATAGTGATGAAAAAGTATAAATTTTACGGATTGTACGTTTCCTCACCTATATTGATGTTTAACACCGAAGACGTCAAATCAGACGTAACGAGGACTGCTCATATTTTTTAATTGAGCAGCAACTACTTATGAAAACGAACCAAATAAAATTATTTAATAAAAAAATTACAGGATTCGGTGGCAAATCTTAATTTTTTATTTTTAAAACCATCGACGTATAGAAATATACATTTCTACTACACCTATGGTGTGGTAAGTGGAAGTAAAGCTATGCGCTAACCGTAGTTTTTTGTTTTGATTATTTACAACCACAAACAAACCATCATGAAAAAATAATTTGTTTTCTATATCAATATCACTGCTTGTTTATCTGTTTTCCGTACTTAGTGAATGACCTGATAAAATGTTATTTTATTTTTCTATAATTAGACTTTAATTTTATTTTTCCTTCCTCACTACCGAGGGTAGGAAAGCATTGTATTCGTGCGAGAGGTGAAACAAAAATATCTGCTCAGAAATTTCCATTTCTTGTTTCCAATCCGAAAATTTCTACTCGCTTTTTAAGTTTCAGACATCAAGGATCAAATTTGGTTCGGTCTGTCTGTCTGTAGTCAAATCGATGTAACGGGCATATCACTTACTATCGTTTATCCGATTATCATGAAATTTTCAATGATTGTGCGGGTTGGTGTCTAGATGGTCCCATATCAATTTTATTAAATTCTAATCGGCACTTCCGTTTACGCACGCGCAAATGCATTTTTGTAGATCTGCCAATATTTCAGAAACAGCTCGTTCGATTTGGATCAAAGTTGGATAAAAGGTCGTATTTGTGAAAAAATAATGTGGGGTCAATTTGATTGAATTCTATCCATTGATTTCTATTATATATGCGCAAAGGTGTTTTCCTTGATACGTCTATATCTCTAAAAGCGGAAGTTCGATTTGGCTCAAATTTGGAGGGAATTTAGGGATTGGTAAACGTAAAGTGAAATAGACAACAATTTTATCAAATATCTATTACTCTAAAAAAAAATACTTCCTCTTTTAGATCAGGAATGTGTTATTTAATATACCTGTAGTTTGAAAACGGCGCATTCGATTTGACCCAAACTTGGGGCAAATTTGGAGAACAGTATAGAAATTACTTAGTATCAATTTCATTGAATTCCATTTAATAATTAAATTTATATAAATAATTGTTAACAATATAATGGCTGCGAAATGTTGAAGGCACTGATCATATGGAGTGGGAGTTAGGTTATTACAATATTGTTATGGGGTTATAAAATTTTAGATTTTATTCAAAACATTAATTGATACTGTATTATTTGGTCGATTCCAAACGTTACTGGCATGGCACTTAGTGCTGTTGCTTAGATTTCGTGTAGTTTTTTTCTCTGAATTTGTAAAAAAAAGTCTTATTTCTGATTGTGTTTATTTCCAATAAAGTTCAATCAGCTCGTCGTGGTCTTGACTTTCCTCTCAAATATCAAAAACTTGACTCATATTTTTATATTTCAGCTTAAATTAGTTTTGTTATGACTGAAGAAAAGTATTGGTCTCGTTGACTCCGAAGAGATATCAAATATGCAATCTGCAAATGCGGAACTTTTTCGCATTTTAGTATTTTCTGATAAACGAAACTCATGGATATCAAGCCCGCATATGTTGAGGGATTATTGAATTTCCGAAAACGGCTTCTTCCTAAAATTTTATTCTCATAAGAAAATTTTTGGACCTTTTAATATAGATATTTTTTAGGAAATGAAAACGGTGAGGAAGCTACGCTGACCTTACTTGGCAGACGTTTTTTTGTAGTATTTATTGGTTATGATTATACCAGTTAATGTTTATCCAGTTATTATTCATAATTCTTATTTGCATTTATTTCCGTCCTGTCATTCTCATGGCATTGGAAGTAGTCATATAAATTAGAGGTGCACATCCTTCACTTTTCTTAAAAAGTGCAAGAGAAAGTTGAATTAAGATTGCATACGATTATACTTGCTGTGATTTAGGCCATATTTTTATTCTTGTTCCTTGGATTAAAACTTTTCGCTCCGGAAATTAATACCCTGTCGAAATGTGCCCTTTCAGAAATTTCAATGAAACAATCTTCTGAGCAACCCTGATATATATATATATATAGGCATACAGTTTTTTTAGATGCATTGTATTGAGTATTTCATTGAATAAATAGGATTGGTCGTTATTTCATATCCATAATGCAGTCTGAGGATACATTATGCAATAAAATGGAATTGCTGTGGGAATCATTTTATTTCATTGTTATGTGTACGTTATACATTAGCAGTTCGTAACATTTAGCGTTTATAATATATATATTTAAGAAGAAGCATTATTTTTGTGTTAATGATTCTGCATTGTTTAATTCTTAGGAAAATATAGTTGTTTTTTTCTAATTATTTCTTAAAATGCCCTTGGGCGATAAAAGGAAATCAGATTTTTTTTTGTATATATATTCCTTTATTCATTTATTTATTGTATTTTGTATAGTAAATAAATTCCTGGGGGGGGTAGGAAACAAAAAAAAACCGTCCCTGACTTTATCTCACACGGGAACAATTTCTGAGAAAATAATCCTCAGTTAATTAAGGAAGTTTTATACGTAATGTGAAATATTTTTACACTGCTTATATATGAATATATGAACACTGCTTAGTAAGGCTACGGAACAATGTGTCGAGCAGCTTCCTGAACAGTTGCTATCGAATATTGTATAATTTTTGTGCCAGCGATCATGTATTTGTAAATACAGTTTTAACAAGATTTGCACCAGTTGCTGTCTTTGATTTAAACCTCTATCTATTCTATCGTCCCATTCAATAGACGACGGAACTGAAATATTCTTGTCTGTGAATTAACTTCTTGGAACTGATTTAAAGTATTTTTTTAAAGGAATAATTGAGCAATAATTCACAATATCTTGCGTATCCTGTCGCATTTGCAATGGCAGTCATTTACATGCTTACAGGATCCTGTTCATTTATGATGTTTTGTTGAGAACTAACTTTTTATCAAATAATATTTCTTGTATAAAAATTTAATCTTATTCGTGAAAAAATAAACGGTAAAAAAAATTAATTAGTTGACTACAATTTTTTATCTCTCCTAAACAGGTATAATGAATAATTTGATTATCATATTAAGAACTTCCTGCACAACCACTATTTTTTAAATTTACTTTTTGGCAAAAGTAGTTGCTTCGAAAGTAACTCTTCTGTTAAAGTTTTAAATAAGTACTATAAAACCTATAATAAGCATTTTGATGAAAAAAGTTCATTTTTAGAAAAAAAAATTGTTTATACGGATTTGTCTTCGTAAATCCAACTAATTTAACCTAATCGACCGATGTATGATCAGGTTGAAAATCGAAAAATTGATTGCTTCTGGTCACGGTAGACTATTAAAGGTGTATTTTCATGTTGATCTTTTTTTTTTTTTTTTCTAGATCGGAGGTCACTTAGAAATCTTTAGTCCATTAAAGATTAACTGTGTTCCCTTTTTTGCTCCTCCACACATTAAATGAATTTCCCAATTTAAGTAAGTTCATAGGAAATTGAAGTAAATGATAAGTATTTTATTGGTATTTATCACAATGACTTTTTAATGCTCCAAAAAATGGATGAATATTATTCCTGAAAGCAAAAATAAAATTATTTCAGTATTTCTACATATAATTTTACGGCGTACTAAGGTGCTTCGTGAAGTTAGGCACACATTCTCTGACTTAAGCAACATGTGTGCTTAAATTAGTCATAATAGTACAAGTAGTCTGCGGTTTATCTTTTTTTTATATATTTTTTCTTTTTAAACTTGAAACAGAAACATTAGAAACAGAAGTACCTTCTTCATAAAAAAAAAATAATCTTGAGATTTATATATTTTTTATTTAAATAATTTAAAAAATAAATACAATGTGCAGTTATGAAGTTACGTAGTTTAATAAATTTTTTCTCTTGACTGAAAAATTTAAATGTATGCTTAAAAAAAATTATCTGCTAAAATGTGATACAATTACATACCTGTTTTGTTTCTTTTTGTTTTCCTTCTTCTCAGTGGTTACACATTGTTGCATTTATGCGATCATAATTTTTACCATCACTTCATTGAATTTTATTTCTGAATGTACAAATAACAGAAATACGTGAAGTTGCAATTACCCTTTAATTTTGCTGTAGAAAACATTTTCTGTTCGATAGATTGTTGTCGAGTTTTCGAAAACGATAAAAAGGTTCTTGGAAACCTCTTTCCCCATCTCACTCTCCGACTTGCAAATCGACGGAGCTTTGTTATATTTAGCTCAAAGAACTTATCCGTCGAGAAAACAGAGCTCCGCTCCTGATATGCAACACTCTCAAACTAACAGTTGTTCGTATTTATGTGAAACCTGTGTATGTACCAAGAGCCTGAAAGGAATTCCCGATTTGAGAACTTAATAAGATTGAAGTATGTATATACAAGATATATATATATGGAGAGAGAGAGAGAGGGAGGGAGAGAGCGTTAGGGAGAGGCCCCTAATGAGTTGCATTATCGCGTGGTTCGATATAAATGATAATGCTTTGTTAATTCAATTAAGGCAACCACGAATAATTAAATACACACGCATCACTGAAATACAACAGTAATTATCCACTAATTCATTTTATCGTTCTCAGTGTTGTAATGCCATTTCAAATTTCTGTTTAAATCTGCAATATGAACGTAGATCCTGAAGTGTTTGTTCGGCTGACATGTCTTTGAAGAGCTTTGATGCATAATGTTTAAGACCCGCATTTTTACTTTCCTACCTATATTAGGTAAGGAAAGTATTGCGATCGGGTCAAATTTCCGATATGCGGTTTTCAGCGGATCTATGCGTTTCAGAGCATCCTGAGTCCTAAAAACACATTTTAGCCATTGGTCTGTCTGTCTGTGCCAAGATTTTTTCGGGAACTACTGAACCGATTTTGTTGCTCCTTTTTTTATTTTGTAGGGTTTTGACTACTTACTGATGTCTGTGACAGAAATTCGGTGCTCCATGCGCAATAAGTTCCGCGCAATAAATGAATAACTGACAAGATATTTAAACCTTTTTAATGCCGGTACGTTACAGAATCTAACATTTTATTCTAAAAATGATTAAAAATTTTATTTTATATCAACCGCTAACAATAAGTGAAAGATTAGCATGATACATCTCAAATCTTCAATCAAGGCAAATTTCAGATGCATCATGCTAATCTTTCACTTATTGTTAGCGGATGATATAGAATAAATTTTTTCTATGTTAGATTCTGTAACGTACTGGCACTAAAAAGGTTTGAATATATTATCAGTCTCAAATTATGTGAAGGTCTCAGTGAAGTGATTTTCCGTTTATTATGAAGTTTTTACGAGCTGTATCAAAATCTGTTGAGGGTGAACTCGTGCGAGTCACATTTTTTTTTTTTTCATAACCATTCAATATTATTTACAAAAAAAAAATCAAATTAATTAGAAGTTAACAATATCATCTTTATTAATTTTTATAGAGCCATGGTGTTAGAAGATATCAGATATAAAACATAGCAGAAAGCAGAAACTATTATTTTAGATTCATAGGCAATCATCCATCTCCATATGAGTGGACTCTTATCAAATACGGACGTCTATCATTTTAAAAAAGTTGAGAAAAAGCCAATTTGTGAAAGATAGCTTCAATTTAGACCATTTATAATAATTGTTTTTCGTAAATAAACTTGAATAATTAAAATAAAAACATTAGATACAGTTCCAGAGTTCCAAATTTTGTTAGTGCATTTTAGTTATTTTTTCTTCGTTTTCAGAAAATAACAGATGTCTTTGCTTATTCGATTATGTACTCTGTAATTAACATATTTTCTTTAGATTAAAATGGTCCGACCTAACTCTCTTTTGTTTTGCTTTTAAATAATACCTGTTGACTGAGGATACTGTGTGATTTAGCTACTTAATGCCGATGAACAGCCGTGCAACATTATTGTAGGGCTCTCTAGCTTGAAGAGATTCTAAAGTTCTCTAAGGTTCCAAAAAGATCTTATTGCTGTTGAATGCTGAAAGTGGGTCGAAGAGCCGTAGTTTTCGGTACATTCTTTGATCATCTGCTTTTATATAATACCTGTTGACTGAGGATACTGTGTGATTTAGCTACTTAATGCCGATGAACAGCCGTGCAACATTATTGTAGGGCTCTCTAGCTTGAAGAGATTCTAAAGTTCTCTAAGGTTCCAAAAAGATCTTATTGCTGTTGAATGCTGAAAGTGGGTCGAAGAGCCGCAGTTTTCGGTACATTCTTTGATCATCTGCTTTTAAATAATACCTGTTGACTGAGGATACTGTGTGATTTAGCTACTTAATGCCGATGAACAGCCGTGCAACATTATTGTAGGGCTCTCTAGCTTGAAGAGATTCTAAAGTTCTCTAAGGTTCCAAAAAGATCTTATTGCTGTTGAATGCTGAAAGTGGGACGAAGAGCCGTAGTTTTCGGTACATTCTTTGATCATATATAGCTGGATACAATTACCTTGTTTTCCGGAGTAAAAAAAAGAATTACTCAGAAAACACTCAGCATATTTTACAATTGTTACACTTCCCTGTTATTATTCTAAACATTTTTTCCAAAACAAGATGGATGGTCGAAGTTGCTGAAAGGGGTTCTAAATTACCCTAGCTTGTCCGTACTTTCTACTTGAAAGTCCCTTATGGAGGAAAGTTCCAGGATGCTTTAGTTTTTATGTTGCTATACAGAGAGGCTCGACAATGTGGTGCCTGGAATATCATCTCTCCCTTGTGTTGTGGATGGTATTGTACTTTTACTCTCACTTTTGAAAGGGAAACTGCCTGTAATCCTGAGTCGACCGTTAGGGATGGAAAGGTAATGACGAATTATATTTATATTTCCTTGAGACTAAATTATCATTTATATTTAATTAATTAATGATAACTATTATCAGACTTCTTCTATCACGCCTCATCTGCCTGCAGCAATCGAGACTGGTTAGGCAAGTTCCTAGACTCAGCGCTCAGCCCTTGACGGATTTCCGATGCTCATCAATGATTTCAGCGAGTTTTGAAACTTGTCCATAGTTACATCCATGATTTTAAGAATGGCCTAATGGATTTCCGATGGTTGTCCGTTCTCGCCTGATATTTATATTTTTATGATGGTTGTTTCTCGTGGCTTCACTTATTCCCAGATTTTTAATCATGAATTAATATGTTGCCTCATTAATGAAATAAACATAATTTTAACTTTATAGAACCTCAATATTGATGATCTGTAGATATTTGTTTTATAAAGAAATTTAATAAATTTTGGCAAATGAGATAATGAATTTCAATAAATTATCTTTGATTAATAATATGTAAAACGGAATTTTTTAAAATCATCGATTAAATGTGAAGAATTTAGTATGATGGCATGAAAATACTTGTTGATAAACTACCAAATGGTAGCACTGTAAAAATATGTCTGAATTAAATCACTCGTGCCATCTTCTTTTCAGATGTCTCGGAGGACTATCAGGAATCGAATAGGAAGCAAGGTTAGAAACTAGGCGGTATGGATGGTTCTGAAGTTTATTATGGAAGGATAGCAATCTGGATTGGACTAAATCGGAAACATAAGGAACATTTAGATCGTTATGGATGATTTTATTTATAACAAAATAAGAAGCATTGAGGATTTTGCGAAAGATTTTGGATTTTAAGGGTTAGTCATGAGAGGAATTTGATGGTTTAGTGGACAGACCAACTTCCTAAGTCCAAATAGTGTAATAAATTACACTATAATTTTTTTATCTTAAAGAAATCTCAGCCCATAATTGCTTCCAATTTGCCTAGGCATAAGGATGATTTGTTTAAGTTTTCAAAACTTAGTGTGTTTGTATTCTACTATTCTAGTATTCTACAGTTTCTTTGCATTTCATCTGAAAGAATTGTCACCAGCAGTGTTGTATTGAAAGGTGTTAAGACGATTTCTTGATAAAAAATTTTGTTTTGATCGATCGTTAAGAGAAATACGGATAAATATTTTTTAAACACTTAAATAAATTAAAAGAAATAGCCTTACTGGTCATAAGTATTGGCTTATCGTAAACTCATAATGAGTTCACAAACATATGCCAGTAATGCCGCGGGAATATTATTTAATGTTATTGAAATTTAAATATCCTATTTTAGCTAAAATTAATACTTAATCTGGTATCAATGGTCTATGTTTATGTTATATAAAGAGGCGAGACGTCATTGTCGCATTCTTGTAATTACAGTACCTTCAGACGCAATCTTAACACGGTTTATTTTCGATAGCTTTCGCCAATATCTAAAATGTGAAAGACGCCTGTTTCATCAGTGTGTGAGTACATAGGATGTGAAAATCTTTGCTACGAACCGGTGACATAAGGAAACACGACGAAATATGTAGAAATAACTTTACAATATAATTGTTCTTCTCAATCAATTAAAAATTTACTCCCATGTTGAGTTTTATAGTTTACTTCTATCTAGTGTATTCGTTTAAATAAATAACAAAATAAAAATGTAGATGTATATAAAGAATATGGAATAAAAAAAAAATATTACTTTGATTCTAAACTATTTGTTGTGATTAAATAAATAAAAGCTACTCTTCTTTGTTGAATATAAATTTTATTTAAGATATTATCAATTAATTTTAGATTATAAAATCTTTATCTATAATGACATATATTATAAATAATTAAATATGTAATTTAATTCAATAATAATAAATAAACGCTTTGGAACCCAGTGGTTTAATGCCGATATCACCTTTCCACGCCTACATACATTCTTCTACCGACGCATATCAAAACTAAATTTCACTTGGTTAGTGTTTACATAATCCTCCCACCTATGTCTTGGTTATGTTATACTTCTATTATATTTATTCATTTCTTCATAAGTCCTAAGGGAGGTGCTTTTTTTCTGAGGAATATAAATAAAATTTAATAACAACATTTACTCTCCCAACAATTTTTCTTTATTTTTATGACGTATTGGGACCACTATCTTATCCCATATTTTTTTTAAAAGATTTGTCATATTTTTTTAATTTTTTTAATTTTAAACTTTCATAATTCATCCCTTAATTATATTGTGGGCTCCTCTAGGGAGAGCCTTGTCAACACTGAGGAGTCCACAATATAATTAAGGGATGAATTATGAAAATATAAAAAAAAAAAAGATTATGACAAATCTTTTTAAAAAAATAAGACGATAGAAGGATAAAAGATACCTGAAGATGGGATAAGATAGTAATCCCAAAACGTCATAAAAATTGTTGGGAGAGTAAATGCTGTTAAATTTTAAATTAATTAAATTTTATTTGTATTTTACATGTGCCGAAATTTCGCGTTATGTAGCCTCATTTTCTCCATTTTCCAACACCCCTAGACAGTGTTCTATCCTTAGTGTAAACGGGTAACGTTTCGCATCGTGAATAACATTTGGTGTTTTGTAAATTCTATCTCCACAATTTCTAGAAAACTAAGTTTATATGTAAGCAAATATGTGTCAATATTTTGACGAGAAAAACCCGAAACGGTTTGAGGCTATAATAAGTTTTGTGGAAGGTGGATTGAATTGAAACATTCGGATATTGGTTTTCAAACTTGGTTACTGACATCAACTACTTCCCTTCTATTTTCCTTATCATATTTGGTTTATTGCTTGAAGTCCTTTTTATCAACACTCTTTCCGTCTAAATCCGTAATGTAATGATTATGTATAAATATAATCAATGTAGATTAATGAAAGTTGTATATATTAGCGTACTTATTGGACTTTAATGTTTTTTAAACAAAATATCGATTAAAATATTTGTGTTTTTTAAAATTATTTTCTTCCATTTATGCTTAATATAATATAAAGTCCGAGGCATTTTTCCATTGCTAGAAGTATGCATTTAGGATATTCCTAGAGTTTTTCTATTGTCTACATTTGAATAATGATTAAATTATATATTGAGTAGTTATAGTTATGTAGATAATGGTTACTTGGTGAACACAAAAAAACATAACTTCTGATTATTTAATTAGTGCTATCGTTTCAGCTTTCTTTAGGGCTACGATACTTGAACCATAAGCATGAATGTCATTGAAGTATATGAAATAAAAAGTATATAAAAGGAAGAATAAAAATCTATTATAGCACATTACACAACTTTAAGTTATCACCATGCTTTTAGTATGAATTTATTTTGGTTTGTCATTTTCCATTATCAGCCTTCGTAATCAACCAAGTAAAAAAAGTTGAACCCCCTCAAAAATTGAGGTTTTACATTTCACGATCATATAAAATTTCGCTATAGATTGTAGCACATAAAGAGATGTATCGATTTTAATGAAACCTGTCTAAAGTCGTCTCCTAAAAGCCCTTTAAAATTATGTATATAACATACTTGACCGAAAAATACTTTCCTTTCAAGTTGGCGACCGAAAAACCTGTGCCTAATGCTTAAACGGATTTATCGATTTTAATATAACTTGGCTGCAGTCCTTGAACCCTTTTTATGTATATAAAATATTTCATGTAAAAAAAGCTGAAATTTTCCGAATAACTCAAAAGCTATACACTTTTTATTAATAATGTCCTATGCTTATCTATAAGTTTACTATTTTCCCAAAGAACAGAAAAATGAATTGTTGAAATCGGACGATTTGGTGCAAAGTTAATAAAACATAAGAATATTACTTAAATTATAAATAGCAACTTACAGTAGTTAATGTAAAGTTAATAATCCGTTTACTGAATGTTTTTAATTTGTCAGGCTGAAGATAATGTCCAAGTTATACATTTATGTTCCATTGAAATCATTTTTACTCTCCATGGAGATATTTATTTTCAATTCAATAATAAACTATAATATATTTAGTTTGCAGCGTGCAGAAATGGTATCTGAATATTTTTAAAAATTAAAATATCAATACTAACATGGGACCCACATTCTAGACTTAAAAGACAAGAACTCAACCGACGTTATGAACAGCTATAGAGACTACTGAACAGAAAATTTCAACTTTCAATTGACACAAAGTTACTGATCTACAAGACAATACTGAAACCTATTGGACTTTCGGACTGAAACTTTGAACAGAAAAATGTTCTAACATCAAAGGCATTCAATCCAAAGTCCTTCGAACTATAGTTGATGCTCTGTTCTATGTAACCAACAAAACCTTAATATCCCATTTGTCCTAATCCTTATTTCAGAAAATTTTTCCAAATTCCATCAAAACCTCACATATCATCCAAATCCACTTGCATAATCGCTATCTAGCTCCATCCATCACTACAATCCTCGAAGGTTGAAGGTGGCAGTGGTCCAGAGACTTTTTGTAACTATATATATATATATATATATATATATATATATATATATATATATATATATATATATATATATATATATATATTGGATGCATATATATTGGAGTTATAAAAATGGCTATATTCTCCGCTCAAGCCATGTCTGTCTGGTCCTCTGCTCAGCCTCCACTGACCTTAATACTATTAATGCGTTTTTTTTTTAGACCGATTTTTTTCAAATTTTTATTTTACGTTCTGATGTAAAAGGCCACCCTAGGTTGATCCTTCTTCATCGACATTACTATCCGCCTTTTCCTTTAAAAATGGCGGCCGAAAAACCTGTGTTGATATACACTAGCGCCTAAACGAATGTACCGCTTTCAATGAAACCTGGCTAAAGTCTTTTTCTCGATGCCCTTTAAATTTATCTGTATAACATACTTCGACGAAAAGAAGGTGGAAAAAAAGTTACGAGGGATGGTAAAATTAGATTCTGAATAACTCCAAAAGTATGCACTTTTTTGTTGATTTTGAATGGTTATTTAAAAGTTTTTTGGAGCAAAGATATGGTCTGTAGATGTTTTTTTATGTTCTACTGCAAATCCTTTGTATTGGATTTTGATTTTCGAATGTGTTACTAAAGTAATTTTTTTAAAAACAAATTACTAATGATAAAAAGAAATGATTAGGCAAATAATTGGAATTAACTATCTATTTATTTTAATGTATAATTGTTGAAAAATAATAAACCATTGTGAAATAATTTGCCGCGTTTTATTTATTGTACATACACTGTAAATGTGCTCTCTAAAAACTATTATAAATGTCTTTTGAGACAGTTTGTAAAATTTCTGAATATACAAATTATAATATATATAATTATTTCGTCGAATACAATTATAAACAGGAATATTTCAATTTATAAAATATAAATATGTGAGAAATATCCTATGGCGATCATAGCACCCAAGAGATTTTCGGCACAAATTATAGTTGATCTCGAAAGCGGTATATATATGGCTTTAAAAGATGAGGTGAGGTCCTGTGTAGTTCCAAAAGAATATACCAAATCTCGATGTTCGCGTCGAAATCTTATAACATCTCGATCCGTCGACTTTTAAAACTATAGTTTTGAAACCTCCCCCAGGAACCTCCCAATTTTTTTCTATGACCTTCATCGTTGTTGTAAGAGCATTTTACGTTTTGAAATAGAGATCACTCATTATTAAAAACAGATTATTATTAAAGTCGAACCCTACTTCTCCCTCCATCTTTTCTAAACAAGATAAATTATGCAATCATCATTAATTCGGTCATTACTGACTCGTTGTGCAATTGAGGTCATTTTTGTTCAGAATTACGGCAGCTTCAGTTCCTGTTACCTGAGAAATCCCGTTTAACTTTGATGTGCTAATCCTCGGGTGTGAACACCATTTGAATATTGGTAAGCCCCGGTCCCGTGTGGGTGGCTTCAGGTCCTCTGCCCTACACCCACGGGTGGAATGTCTACTACTACCAGCTGCTTTCAGGCTAATTCGCGAAGGTACAACGTGGAATTCCACCTCTGCTATCATATTTAGAAAGCGTGAAGCGTTAGGACACAACCAAGACATATTTTTTTGTTCTTAATAACTCCCAGCAACGTACCTTTGGATCGTATAATGTTACATCTAGACCTCTCGTAATGGTATACTCCTTGCTTATCTGGAATTATTGTCTCCAGTCCTGTTGTAATCTGTCATCCGTTTCTAATCAGCTTTCGTCATCAGGTGATTTAATAACTGTGGTTTGTTATCTGACCTTCCGGATTTGAAGAAGTTAGTGTTGGCTACAGTCATACCTTGCAGCAGACAACGTTTAGTTATAAAATATATATAATATATAAAAGAGACTTAATATATAATAATATATATAATTTAATATATATAATTTTTTTTTTTTTGTGGAATAAGAAAACATATCAACTATTATATTAAATGACGTATCATAATTTACAAAAATCAACAGGTGCTTCCAGTAAACTAGGCCAAATAAATGTATGCTACGAAAAAGCAAATTAGATCAGTGTAGTCTAAAGAAATGCATAAGGCCTTGCGCTTTAAAGCTCGAAGACCGTATTCGAGTTCAATCGTAATTCTTGCCGAAAGCCTCTTAGGTGCTATGGTTCCCATTGGATGTATATTTAAGTTTTATAAATTAAAATATTGCTATTTACTCTACGACATCAAACAAATATATCTTGAATGAGAACAATAATGGATTAGTATAAATTCGGTGAAGCTGTATTATTGCTTAAATATAAAACTGGAAAGATATATTTGAGTGTGATAAGCTAAGTCTTTTTATTATGAATATCCATGCACGAGAGTGCTGAGATCGTTTGTTGTTTGCCTAGATAGATGCATGGTTAATTTACTTTTATTATATAATAAAAGCAGCCTGTCTTAAGTTTCGTACTTTTTCGGCTGGACAAATTGGTTTAACCTTATAAAATCGCCTGCCCCACATGCCGATTGACCTGAAACTGTAATCTATGGTTCACATGTGTGTCCAATCTACTGATTGGCAGCAGATGTTTTTAGCAAACTGTTCAGCTTTTTGTATCGTCTCTATCATAGAAAGATGGTGTGTTATGTCATGGACATTGAGTTTATTGGAGCCGTTTTGTATTACCTACGACGTCTAATGCTGTGGAGTTCAATTAACTTATATTATAATGTCTAAATGAAGCTTTGTTGTCACTTTCTACCGTCGTTACGAAGTATATTAAGCCATTTAGATTTAAGTACTACATGATTTGGGAAAATTGAAATTTTTGTACAGTGCTAATACAAGTTGTATTAATACCGGATCATATTTGAGATGGTGGTTTAATAAGTTGCGTAAGTCTACCTGAGGCAAATTAGAGTCATGTCATTCGTTTGTAACTATGTTTTTAATGAACCATTGTAGACTGCGGTACAGACCCCTTTTTTTTAATGAAATTATTGGCATACGGTAAACTTTGACTGTTTAATCACAAAATCGAGAAAAAAGGTGACATTAAAAAATATTGGAGTAGCCTCCACTCCCAACATGACATAAATAAAAAACCTGTACCACTCAACCCATGAAGGGTCTTGGATTCACTAATATTTAGGGAAAGTACTGTTTCAAGGCCAACGGTTATGCAGGGAGGGGTTCGGGCCAGGATCACGCTCAATCGCTAGTTTTTTCTCCTTAATCAATTATTTAATTAAGGATACCCACTTTGTAGAGGCTGGATGTGCCCCAGGAGGGTCTCCTTACCCCAGAACCCCTCTACTACAGGGAATAATGTAACATTTTTCTGTCATGAGACGGGACACGAATCTGTGACCTTGAGCACTGGAAGCTAAGTGCTCTACAACTGAGCTACTCCACTCCCTCCTCCCAACATGACATAACGGCCCGATGTTTCAGTAGGCCACCTTTTTTGCCGCTTTTGTCAAATTATCTTACGATTCAAGTGAGAAGCAAATGGTTATTCATGACTTTTTAATATCTAATAAAATCAATTAATTTATTAAGAAAACGTCCGATTTCGGGGCATTTTCGTAGATAAAACACTTAGTTTACGATAAGATGGCGCTATTTATGAAGTTTTAGACAGACGTTAATAATTTGATATAAAACGGTCTATATCCTGGACTATTGCTGTTACTCGATTGTTTTCTGTAATATGGTTTTAACATGTTGCGTAATTTTATGAATATTTATGTATGTATGAGATTTATCTGAAGATTGAGTTTAAGGGTATTTTAGTTTTTTAATAATGAGAATTAATTGAAGTTTTTTATAACGAATGGGTGGAATAGTAGAAAACTGTTCAATTATCCTATCATTTGAAAACTCTGGAATTACCCTATATTCTGAAGGATGCAATATAGACATATTTTAAGGGAAGGAGGTAGTCCGGGGTTGCGGTCATAAATAGTCTAAATAGTGGTAAAACTATTTTATTGAAAGCCGACGTTTCGACCCGACTTTGCAGGTCTTCCTGCATTACTGTTTATGCATTACTGTGTAAAATTACTGTTTATAATTTTAATAAGCTTATTCACATTGTTTATGAATTCTGCCTAAATATTATGTAACTGCCACAATTATTTCTTATTATATCCTTTTTCCTTTTCTTTCAATCTCTTCTGTAGATCTGTAGAAGTATATTCACATTTGGATTTATTATATTTTACACTACAACAATTGTTACCATCTATTTACTTCAGTTTAGGGGACCTTGTTACTTAGCTTACTTTTATCATATTTTAATTTACTTACTGTTTATAATTTTAATAAGCTTATTCACATTGTTTATAAATTCTGCCTAAATATTATGTAACTGCCACAATTCTCTATCTTCTTGTATCTTATCCGTTCTAGCCCTGAAGAAGACCTGCAAAGTCGGGTCGAAACGTTGGCTTTCAATATAATAATTTTATCACTATTTAGCCTATATACGACCGCAACCACGGACCATCTCCTTCCTTTATAATGCAACGGTTAACTATTAAATATTCAATAGATATATTGTAATTACAATGCTAAAACGAATTAATTAATTAAACAAATCACAAGGATTCTAAAGAAAGTAAACTTTATTGAACAGACAGTTTATATAAAAAATAAATTAAAAATCACCTTGAAAATAAATTGAACATAGTTTACTAGTAAATATTAATGTTCACTAACTAATAAAGTTTCTCCAAAATTTCGGATTTATTCTATCAATTGCCTTATTGATTTTAAATACATATGCTTAACCTCTTTGGGCTTGGGTATGGATAGCCAGTAAGTTAACTTCATGAATAGTTCGAATCATGTTTGGTAATATAATTGTCATGTTAGGGTAGCTGCTAAGTGCAGCTCAATTCACACTTCCCAATTGCCCGTTTGCTAGTATTTAGTGATCTAATCTCTGTGTCTACTAACCCATGATGACTATCGTATAGGCATGGAGATAGAAATAATGTGAACGAAAAATAGAAATATATTGTGAACCGCTACAAGAACATCACGGTTATGTGTTATGATTGCATTGGTTGATTCAGTAAGAGTGGAAATTAGCTTGGAATTGTTCTGCTTTCATTGTAGCAATTAATATCCATAGTTTTTTTTTTTATAATGGTACATATTCATTCTTATCTATAGAAAGCGTATGAGGTATACCGTGCCGCATAGCTACAAATCTGGTTTTTGTATTACACTAGGGTATGATATCTTTCTAGTGGCCCATCCATTTCTTAGCCTTAAAACATTGACAGATTATTTTTGAAGTGCAAACTTCTTTAGGCGTCCTTTGAATTTTTTTCTGGGTAGTGAATGAGACTCAGCTGTCACGCTCGGTATGTAACTAATTGAAGTGTTTTTGCATTTGAATTAAAATATCTCAAAATTCGAAAATGCGTACTGCTAGCAAAGAAAATGTTAAGCATTTCATCTTCTTTGTAATGACCTATGCTCGAAAATTGCATTTTGACGGGATGCCGAGTTAGAAAGTCGGAAAGGAATAAAGATAGTTCCACAAAAATAAATCAATTTATTTATTGTTTTGTTGTCTCTGCCTTGTAAGGCAACACCTTTAAATTATACTCTGTTGTAAAATTTGATCGCTTTTAAGAATCTTAAAGTTTGTTAACTGCACTTTCGCTGTCTTATAGATCATTTTTTAAACTCTGTGCCATGTGCATTTTTTACCTTACAGTTTCAAATATAGGACAGTATTGTATAATATGCTTTACTGTCGTTTTGGGCATTGCAGCTCCCGCAGAGAATCGGTGAGAGATTTTCCATTTTAAATAGTGGGTTTTAATTTCCTTTAATTTCGATTCTTTTTGTTCCTACTTGTTTTGCCAGATGTTCCACCCATTTTCCTTAATTTTTTTTACGTAATCCTCTAGAAGGGTTTCATTAATTGATTCCAGTGGTGTTGTTTCTGGCTTTCTTGCCATGTTGGCTGCTTGATCGGTTTGTTCATTACCGATGATCCCGCAATACCAAGGGACTCAAATGAACACTACTTCTTTGCCCTTCTCCCTTAGTAGCCACAAAATGTTTCTTATTTCTTTTGCAAGAGTGGTTTTGGGCCTGGTATGTTCAATGGTTACTGATGAACTCCATAGAGTCTGTCACCACTGCCCAATTGGTAGTTTTTCCTGTCTGAAGTTTGTCCTGAATTTATAAAGGAACATCTTACTTCCTTATCTACTTTTGAAGCATCCGTGTTCCGGTCCTTGTATTTTTCCAAATTGTCTTAAAATAATTTTTGAACTTCAACTGGAAGTGCCATATTCTTTTTATGTCTGGCAATTGAGGTATCTATAGTTGGTGTGAAATTGGCCCATCGCAGAATTGTTATATCCGGGACATCTAGAGCATTTTCAATGTTTAGATCCGAAAAATGAGCAAGAAGTATTTCTAAGTGTTTCCTCATTACAGAATAATATCTTATTTAATATATGTCTTAATAACGACAGGCTTGTTGATGCCTTCACTTCCATCGTGTGGCTTTAAGCACACACCAGTGTTTTTTTAAAATCATTATTTTATTGTTTTTTGTATGTTTAGCTATTTTGTACTTTTTTTACATGAATGAAAAGCGGAAGATGGACTGGATATGACTAGATAACTAGGAGGCTAGTGAATGTCTGTACAGGTAATGACGCGTTATAAATGAATGGAACTTTCTCGGATGGTTAAGGCACGTTCGATGGCGATGCGAGGTCGATCGTCGGAAGTGAAATAGAATTTGCTCTGAACCGCATTAACTACTTTCCCTTTCTATCCAAATGCTCTGGTGAACTCAGGGACGTGTAGAAACTAACACAATTACGGCTTCATTTCATTTCTTCCAAATAGATCATTGTGCAACCGTTTTATTTCTGTTATTGAATTTTCATTTAATTAAGTTAGTTAGTAGTCATATTAAATAATAGTCAATATATTGTAGATTAAAATAAATTTTATGTCTATAATACATTGAGTTTCAATTCACCCTGAAAAACCGAAAGGACTTATTTGCCAATACAATTTTGATCGGATCAATTTTTATCGTTCCCCTAAGGGAAATAGCTTAGTGTTATTTTTTTGTGTTGACCTCTGTGCCTAATACTCGCCAGATAGTTGGGTTTTTCCATTTTCTTGATTGGTTTTACTTTATTTTAATCATTCATGCAGATTATCCATTATTGATTTTTATTTTACGTTTTTTTAAAATCGAATTCTTGGGGAGGGGAGCGAAATAATATTCCTGCCTCATTTCAGTTATTATTGGAGGAGGGAGGCCTCCCTAAGCCTGGGCCCATGTCTAGGTGTGTCCCCCTGTTGAGGATCGGTTCCCAAACGGGATGATCTCCAGTCAATGGCGGGGCTATTTGTGGCTGACCGAAGAGGATATCGACGTTCGGGTTCGCTGTCCTATTTTATATCTGTAGTCTCTTTGTTCTCGTCAATGCTCACTTAGGAGGAGGAAGGGAACATTACTACACAAGGTGTTAGGAATTAATCAATAAAAATTTATATTATCCTCTCTTTGATTTCTGGACTATTACTATCTGTAAAATATATAATACGTTTGTATGGGTCTCTTATCCGGCTTTCATCAGCGATGGCTTTTCTAGAATAAGTTATTAAAGCAAAGAGAATTTTATTGATAAGTTACAAATGCCAATTTAAAAGTTCAAACTTCAAAAACAAAACAAAAAATCATTGAGAAAATTATGAAATTTTAAAACTCAGATTGTTCAGAAACATACGAAAAGAAAAGCGGACACGAAGGCTGGTTATGGTTTCAGAGGAAATATCAGACCCTATGTTTTAAAATCTTAAAATGTACTGTTTCCAAGAGCCATCTTACGTTTCTTGTTCTTAGTGTTGCCTAAAATCGGTCTCGGTCTTGTACTTGGCCTAACTGTTGCAAGACCAAGACCAGGACTGATAAAAAAAATCGATTTTAAAAATAAAAATTAAGGCAAAATAGCTACTAATACTTGACAATCTTAGTTACTGTTTGTTAATAATTAGTATAACCAATATACTTTTGCATTTAACTCCTCTAATTTTTCATTCGGGCTTAATTAGGTTTCTCCTATCTAAAAAATTACAGTAATAACTCTATAGTAATAGGCTAATCGGTAACTGCAAGTCTGTTGGATCCATATTTATGTCATATCTAGTTGCAGGTCTATAAAATAGATCATTTCGATACATTTATTTATTATAAATATAATATATTACAATATATTTATAAATTAAAAAAATATCATATTATGAAAAATATATTGAATAAATTATCAAATTGTTTTAAAATTTTAATTGTAACTTATTGTATTAATTTTGGCCGTCTCTTTATGATGATATCTACGGAGTTTATTAGTATATCAATGAAGGTGATAAGAATCATACTATCTTGAATTCACTTCTATTTGCATTTAAAGTATACTTTGGAAATTCAAATTAGTTTTTTTATTTAATCTATTTTTATGTAATAATTCATAATCTTAATATTAGAAAAAATATTTTATTTATTTTCCTCTTAGATTACCTTTTGGTGAAATTTCGGAAAAAATAGAGCCTGCCAGCTCTGCAGATTGTGTTTCTTCTTTCATTTTTATGCTTTTTATACTTCCATTAGGTCATAATTTCTTTTTTATGGATGGAGATTAAAATAGTTTGGACGCACTAATTCCACCCTACTCAGAAGGTTTGTAGTATGCGTAGTTGTTATTGACAAATTGAAGTAAATCGAAAATTGTCTTAGATTCAGAGTCCGGTTTCCCTCAGTAGTATAGCTCTTATTGCCTCAAAATCGGTGCAGGCCTTAAAGACATGTTCAGCAGTTTCGGGAACGCCACAACTGGGGCATAAGGCGTTAATGTTCTTCCTCTAAGATATGGACCTTGGCAAGGAATTGCGTATTTCTTGTTAATAAAATATATTTCAATTTACAATAGTAAATAACATTTAGTTAATCATTACCGTAGTGTATTTAGACATGGATTTGTGTTTTTCCTGTGCCTTTATTATACATTTTTTTTTTCTGTTCTCTAATTTATTTATAATTATTTTGTAAGTTGGAAAGGAATGAAATAGTAATGCTCCAACTTAATTTCAAAGATCGATTAATTCTGTAATATCTGATAGTCGCTCTGAGTTTTTTGTATTTAAACAATTTTCCTAGTTTATTTAAGGTTTCAGAAATAGCGGTGTGATCTTATACGTATAATTTTTGTTAATTTTCTCAGTGTCGGTGCACATATGGTAAGACTAATGCTGTGGTTCTGAAACAAAAACTGAACCTTGTGGTGACAGTGTTTATTTGAACCGTGGAACATTTAATGCGTCATTAATGATCTGTCTGGCGCATTCAGTCTGCTCCACGTCATCACCTCTTTTGTTGCACTTGCTTTCTATTTCTTTCTTAAGCTGTCTTTTCATTTGAGAGTTGATGTAACAAATTTCATAACTGCACCGCTATGGGTTCAGCCGGTTATTTCATAACCGGTGCTGTCTTCTGTTTATTAACTAGAGGATAACTGCTTGTATATATTAAAATTAAACATAAGGATACATTTCAATAAAATATTAAAAAATAATCAAAAGTTCAATGTTATCAAGTAGTCAGGTAGATTACTTATGGGTCATTTTCGAAATAAATAAAATTTAAGACAGTTCATAAATAATATTTATCAAATACCATAATAATAAATTAATAGAATTTAATTCAATTGTGCTCCGAGCTATAGTGAGTTTTCATATTTTTGCATCAACATTTCATTTGATAATTTAAATATTTCTTTTGATAATTCTGATAAGAGTACCGGTTATTTTTTGTTATTTGAAAAAAAAAACAGACTTATCGTCTTTAATTTGTTGGAGGGATAGAGGGATTTTCTTAATTCTATCGGCATACTAGTAATAAATAGTTGCTAAGTTTTTGCGACCAAAAGTGACTTGCGTCGGAAAGCAATAAATTACAAGTGGTCTCGGTTTACTATAAATGTCAAAATTTAATTTTCAAGATGAGGTGGTGAAATGAAATAGCTTAATGGTAAATTATTAAAGTATTAGATTAAAAATTCAATATTTGTTTAAAACATAATTAAAGGAGGGTCTTCATCTTACTATATAAATAAGGATCAACATTATATTTACGTTATAAAGATTCAGATAATTTAACGCATTCTATTAAAGTTGTGTCAGTGAACAAATTTATAACATCGAAGCTGACCAGAATAAAGCGATCGAAATATTTTAATAATATCGATTATTTATATGATTTTTTACTGAATTTGTTGCTTCTGAGCTAATCTAAAGCAGGGTATACCATAGGCAGATACAATTTGTCGAACTGGGCAGCAGTCATGAGTATTTGTCCATAGTAGAATGTAATGCAGGAAATCATAATCGTCCCAGATATTTCTCAAAATCGTCGTTGAAAAATAGTATCACTTTATTTAATTGTTTTACTCAAAATTGCTTTTAAATATTTGTATTTATATTGGGTTGGCAAATAAGTCCTTTCGGTTTTTCAGGTTGAAATAAAACTCTATGTACTATAGACATAAAATTTATTTTATTCTACAATATGATGGCCATTATTCCACTAACTGCATAATGCCATGTTCATAGAATGTCTGGAGTTTATTGTTAAAACACTGATCCAAGTGGTTTTTGATGTTCTCTTCCTTTTGGAATTTCTTTCTATTTATGGAGTTCTACAGAGACCGGAATAAGTGGTAGTCACTTGGAGCTAGGTCTGGTGAATAGGGAGGGTGAGGTCCCAAAAAGTTCCATCCAAGGCTCAATAATTTATTGAGAGTGACCAATGAGGATTAGGGCCTAGCGTTGTCTTGGTGGAACACAACACCGTTCCGATCATTCATCACTCTTCAGGATGTTCTTCAAATTCGATGTTACTATATCTGTTGGAATCTGAATTATTGGTCTTCAAAGCCGTATGAATGGTATTTTGATTTAATTAATGAATGGTGGTTTGACACAAGAAATAAATAAACAAAAACTCCTTATAGGTTTTTATTTTTTATCTCCATTTATTGTTTGTTTACGAAGGTCCTCTTGACGTCATTTTGTGTAGTTTGTGTGACCCTAAATTCCTGCTAAATTTCTTATAGATAGCGTTAGTCGTATTGAAGTTATTGATGAAAAATTTATGTGATGGACCCAAAACATCAAGCCTGGAAACAGCCGAGCTCGTGCAAATGGTTTTCTACGCTTGTGTGCGACACATTTAAGGCCATAGCAATCTCTCGCTCTGATTGGGCGGGATTTTGATCAACAATAGCCTTAACATTGCTTGTTTCAATTTAATGTGGGCGACCAGACCGTTGAGCATCATTGAGTCAAAATTTCTTAATGAAATTCGGCAAACCAATTTGGACAGGTGCGTTCGGTTAAAGCATCATCCCCATAAACACTACAAATCTTTCTGTGAGTTTCTGCATCACGCTTATCTTTTTTAAAATAATACAACAAAATATACCGATGATGAATTATATTTTCTTTCAAATTCACAGTGCAATAGCAAACACAGTACTAAGCTAGTTTCAACAAGAGTTAACAGATATAGTTGTTGACATATTTCAAACAGGATAAACAATATACCTCAGGGATTAATTCATCAGACAAGAAATGTATTATAGTGACATAAAAATAAAAGGAAAAACCGAAAAGACTTATTTGCCAACGCTATTATATACACCTGAGCTGTCGATGCGTTTTTTATGGTCATCTATGTTATTACTTTATATATTATTTTAAAGGTCTTTATCTCCTCTATTTTAACAATATCCATTAAAGTGGGCCATTCAACTGTCCTGTAACTTTCCTAGTCGGACTAATCCAGTGAGGGAATCCAAAAATTTACTATGAAGGTCCAGGTTTTATATTTAAAACAATATTAGCGATAAAAGACGACTTTTACAATCAAAGTTTTGTCGATTTGATGTAAGAACATTTGGAGATGACATGACACATTGACTTCTCTCAGTAAATCACATTCAATGTTCATTAAATTGAAGTTACTTTGTCCTGTCTTGCTCCTTATTTGACCTTTTACACGTTTTAACGGTAGTCAGTATAAAAGCAAATATATTGTTTTATTGCATTCAATTATTTTTACAGATATGAAAGGATTCAAGTTTAACATTTTCTGCTTTGGGCGCGAGGTTTTCAGATGCCTGCAGCATTTGCCACATGTACATTTCTAATCCAAACCGTACTAATTTTATTATTAATAAAAAAAATTATACCGTAATTTATGGTTAAAAAACATCATCTTAGTGTTCTAAGTAAATAATGTGAAAATTATCATTATTAAACATTTTACAATATTCCTATTTTTATGAATTTTAACAAAATTAATTTTTTTATTACAAAATATTTATTGTGTTCGACATTTCATTTTGAACCTTGAACGACAGTAACATCCTTCAGCAATATCAGCCTTGTGGATTCAACGAAATGTTTGTCTTTTGTATGAATGCCTCAATGCCATCTAATTATGAACAGATGGTTCCTTTTCAGGAACACCTGTGTGTGTTTTTTCCCCTATGCTGCATAGTAGAAGCCATTAGCTTCGCTAGTATTACAATATATATATATATCAATATAAACTAGTCAAAATCTCTATGAGTGACAGAAAATAGATAATAGCTTATAATTGTAAAAATTCAAACATTCAGACTTATGTATCTAAAATATAGTTAAAGAATAAACCACCCCGTCAAAGTTTTACCAATCCATCATCAAAATCCCCATCACTCCATGAAAATTCTGTTAATTTTTTCTATTATATAGTGTCATAACTTTCTTTTTGTTGATAAATCAAGACAGTTAATACACTATTGTAATCTTGTTTTTACACCATAGTTAAGTTATTTTACAATACGACGGTTCGGTCACCACTTACACAATTTTCAAGTCTGATTTTTTATTCTTTAATATAAAGACAATTTTATATGATTAGTTAATTACACTCGACACCAGTGACGCGGCTGGAAGAGAAGCATTAGGATCTCCTGGAGTTCTGCTTTGGCTTCCACATTTAGGAGACAAAGCATGACTCAGAGTCCCTTGGAGGAATGTAAATATTGTATATAGGTGTAAATGTGTTTTATTTATTTTAATTTATTTAGTTTATATCTATTATTTCAATTTTTTTTTTGTAGAAATGTATGTTAATTTTCTTATTTTATTTTCTACAATTCTTTTTCCTTATTATCTCCAATTTAATTATCATTTGTATGTACATATTGTGTGAATGTTTAATTTAGCCCTAATATTAATGCCTTCTAATGCGGCAGAATGTATTAATTTTCAACTAGCGAGTTAAGGCGTCTGTAAAAATTTTAAGCTACGAGTTTAAATCCCGTTCGCGGTATTTAAACAAAAAAAAATATTAATAAAAATAATAAAAATTAAAAATAAATAAGTGCAGCCCCTACTCGATTGCTTTAGACCACACGGGTTCGATTCCCGCATGGATTAATGACGGAAGTCAATAGGCGTTAGAAAAAAAAGTGTTTATAAAAAAATCATTATTTCAATTTTATGTATATCATCTAGTGAGCAATTAATATTTTAGAATATTTATTTATCAATTACGTAGGATGTATGTAAGTCTTATTTCTATATATTTTATTTAATTAATTTTATTTTAGCCGTCTGTAGTTAATCCTCACTGGGTTTATTTTTCATTTCGTTTATCGAAGGAAAGCCTCCTGGGTGCCCCCTCATTTTTATTTATGTAAGTTATAATAAAATTAATGTTTTTAAGTTTAAACATTAATGTTTAATGCTTCAGTAATGAATGTGATTTGCTCAATGTAAACTTTCAATTATGATTATTCGATACAATTATGTACAACTTGTAATTATTTAACAAAGCTATCAATTCTTAAAAATGACATTGCTGATTCCAGGCGCCACACAGATTCGACATTTTTCCAAAAGATACTGTGCTAAAGGAACGAAATCGTAAAAATCTGATTTTTCACATTCGGTACTTTAACAAGGTGCCGACAATATCTAAAAAAAATCAGATTGACAATAGTCTTTTGCTGGCTATAACATCATCTTGTAAAATAATTTATGTTATAAAAGCAATTGTAAAAAGGTTTACAAACGGCCTTGATTTATTAAAAACAAAATAGATAAAATTTTCTTAAGATAGAGAGTGAATGGGAGTATTTTATATTTTTTTGCACATTTTTAGCCTTTTTATGGCACGGTTTATATGACACTCAATTATAGGTTTTTTTTATCATAACGATGCTGTGGCACAGCTAACTGAATATTACGTTATGAATAATCAGCTAAAATAATTGTAAATCGACCTCATGACCATATTGGGTTAGGAGTCGGCCATTGGTTGCTAGCCAGCAAAAAGGCAAGGACACTCCAAACAGGGCGGAAGAGGTCGCGTTGGAGAGTATGATGACGGGATGAAATCATTCCCTGTGACCTTTTGCCTTCCACCAGCACCCACCGAGGCAGTCTGATTACAGCTAAACAATATTAACGTTGGTAAATGTATGAATATATATGAACAAGCATTCGAAAAATATATTTATGTAATATATTATCTTTTTACATAGAACTGTAGAAACTAGTTTTTGACCTGTAGTCGAAAATCGATTATAATAATTTTTGAAAATTTGAGAAAAAATATGTTTTTCTTTATTTCTTAATGACATTTACAACTGTATTACATAAATACATCTAGTAAATTTGGACATAATAGATATAATGACATGAATACACTTGCTGAGTAACTACCCAATGGTAGCACTCTAATGATATGACTACATTAGGAGATCACGGGGCCATCTTCTTTTCAGACGCCTCGGAGGGTTATCAGGAATTGAAGAGTAAGCAAGGTTAGAAACGAGAGGGTTGGGATGATTCTGAAGTTTATTATGGAAGGATAGGTATCTGGATTGGGCCAGATCTGAAACATAAGGAACATTAAGATCTTTATGGATAATTTTATTAGTGACAAAGTAAGGAGCATTGAGGATTTTACGAAGGATTTTTGGTTGTAAGGATTGGATACGAGAGGAATTCGATGGTTTAGTGGAGCCCATAGCTCAACTCCGTAAGTCCAAATAGGTCTTATTATAGTCAAGTATATGAGTCTTTTATAATTGATTGGAAAGTTAGAGCGTTTGTCTAGTAAGTGCTGAAGTAATCGAAAACGTCGAGCGGTTTCTTGTCGTTTCAGTCTAGTATGAGGATTCCAAGTTAGTCGCTTGTCCAGTGGAGTATTGTCAAAGGAAACTATAGGACAGGCAATCGTTGGTTTACGACAAAAAATATGTGAATTTGATTTAATAAAAAAGACGTATCTCTGTATATTCCTTTATTTTTCACTGTTGCGCAACCGATTTCAGTCTTTTATCAGACCTTCATCAGGCTAGGTAAAATAGTAAAATAATAAAATTAACAACAATAAAAATTTGAATGTTAGATTTTGCTCTTAGTTATAAGAAAGGTGAGAATTAGTAAAATGATGATGATGTATTATTATTTTTATTTTTGTTAAATTTCTGTACAGTACTTCCGGTTGCAAAGGCACACGTGTATTTTCATAGATATGACAATATTTCAGAAACAGCTCGTTAATTGGGCTCATAGTTAAAAGAACGGTGAGAAATAGTGAAATAATAATTCTGTAACAATTTTATTGAATTCTACCCCCTATTTTCTTTTTTAAATGCAATAAAAGGTGTGAATGTGATCTCTGAACACAATTATAAATGTCCTTAGAGACAGATTGTAATATTTTCAATAAACAAAATTTTAAAAAAATGCAATAACGTATTTTCCTTCGTACTTATTTTACTTCGGATATCGTAAAAATTGCACCATCCATTTGGCCCAAATTTAAAGCGATGTTAGGGATTGATAAATAAATGATCATGTAGAAATTAATTTCATCGAATTCTATATAGTACTAAAAAAAAAAAAACTTCCGCTTTTGGATTACTGGGATTTTTTTTCGAATATGATTTCTCCCAAATAATATATTCTCAAACGAAAAATTATTGACCCTGAGATATAGGTAAGTATGGAACCAATGAAAATGGCGAGGAAGCTATAATGGATTCACTTGACAGACTTTTTTATTGATAACACTAAAAATAATAGCTACTAAAAAAAAAAGAAGATTGGGTGAGAAATGAGAAGAAAAAGGAATTGAACTGTTTTGTCTCTGCATAGTTATAAAATGGTTTTACTTTCTAAATTGGCGAAATCACTAAAATGTACAGATCTTCTCAAATTAGCAATATAGCAAAGATTCAGCTTCCCCTGAAATGTTAATGCAACATGTTTTCATTTGATTTATTTTACTTTGTACCGATTCCACTTTTCAGATAACTGGTTGTACCACCACTTCCAAGATTGCAAAATATAATGGCTTGTAAGGCATGAGGGGGAGCAGTACCCAGCGGCACCTCCTCTCGGCGTGATATATACATTAGGCGAGGAGGTCCCTTATCCAATCCAGCTCCTCTTCAGCCTCCTACAGACGTTACCTGGTATTTGAGTAGCGGAAAATGAGTGTATTAGTATGTCCTTGTAAGTTGTCGGGGAATAGTTTGTTATGAGTTCGTATGTATTCATTAATTGTTGGCATATCGAGTTCAGTATGTAAGGTTATGTTGCTGACGTACCAAGGCGCTTGTGCAATTGTCCTGAAATTTTTTGCTTGAAAGATTTGAAGTTTGTTAATTTGTGTCTTTTTAGCTGTTCCAAATATCTGTGATGACTAAGTCCCAATAGGTTTTAGTCAGTTTGAACCAGTCATGTAATCTTCTTAAATACTGTTGTAGGGACTGTGAGGCGTATGTTGGACTTTTGTATATTGCTATAGTTGCTGTGTTGTCTGCATATGTCGCTTTTAAAATGTTGGAACTAAAATGTATAGCGTGGTTGTATGTAATATACAGTAATGGAGCAAGTACTGAACCTTGGGTTTCTCCTGCTGAGATAGACCTGATGGAAAATAGTTTTGACCCGTATCGGGCGGAGAAAAATCTGTTGGGAAATAAATTTAAAAAAATCTAAAGATTATAAATTCCTCATTATATCAATAACAGTTTTAATTTTTTTTCTTCTTCTTTAGCTATCCTCCTTAGTGCCTCTTAGCTTAGAGAAGCATTCAGGCAGGAATTCCATTCTTCCCTATTTCTAGCTATGTTCCTTGCCTTTCGGAGGTCCTTCCCCTTCGCCCTACTTAGTCGCTCAATGCAGTCGAGATAGGACATCCTAGGGCGGCCCCTAGATTTTCTGCCATCTGGGACCTATTCCTTGATCTTTAGAGGATCTCTGTGGTCGTCCATCCTGATAACATGGCCGAACCACTATAGTTTCTAGCAGCTCTTTCAGTGGGACTATCTGCAGTTCCTGATGAATACTTTCATTGCGAACTCGGACTCTCCTTGTTTTCCCAACCGTCCTTCGCAGACATTTCATTTCGGCAGTGGTGATTCTGCTCCCCTGTCGGTCTGTTAATATCCAAATCTTCGCTCCATACAAAAGTATGGGTAGATATGCTGTCTTGATGATGTATGGCTTGACATCTTTGCGTACTTCTCTCTTCCCTACCACAGTGTTACATATCTGGTAGTAAACTGCATTTTCCTTGTTAATCCTGTTAGATATATCTGCATCTACCTTCCCAGATCCAGTACGCAGGTATGTGAAGTCTGTCACCACTTCTAATTCTTCACCATTACTGCATATGTGGATATCTTCCTTCTTTCTTCCAACTTGTTGGATCTTACTTTTGTTGGTACTTATAAGCATCCCTTTTCGTTGGAGCTCTTCATACAATTCCATAACTGCCATATGCAATTTTTCCACTGAGTCCGTAATCAATACCTCGTCGTCGGCATGGAGGAAAAGCTGTATTGCTACAGAATTAAGATTCCTACGTCATAGGAATGTCCTGGCCGTTCTTTTCTTACAAATAGATGACACCTCATCCTTGAACAACAAGAACAACAAAGGGCCAAACATTTTTCAAATAAAATTTACCTAACACAAATACAATTTGGAAGAAATCATTTTTCTGGTGTGAAAACGTGATGTTACGTATTTGGTCAAGAGATATACAACTATTAGTTTAGACACAATAATCACTGAAAAAAATCGTTATCTTTAAATATCCTTTCTTAAATCTCTATGAAGATAATCGGTCGAAACTATGAAGGTTTTTAGACCATTTGTGTATATCAAACCAAATATTAAATTTTGTGATCCCCATTCCGTATTTGCTGAGGATCAAACAAATGCCACAGGCGCTGTGCTAGAGTATCAAATTTAACTTTTACATCGCTTTTCAAAGGGGTTAGTAGCTATAGAAATATGCAACACTGAATCTACAGGTTTGTACTATATGCCTATTGAATTGCGAATGTAGAACTCCTTTTTTATTAAAAACCTACCCCTTTTTAAGCAAAGCATATATGTGAACTTTGCTTCCATGAAATACAATCTTTGAGGTCGATTAACTGCTGTGCTCTACTAAAAGATGATCCATCACAAGACCTTGGGCCATTTACCATTTAGCCAGATGATGTATTAGTCAGTGTGTGGCTCTCTTCTCTCTAGAACTGGAACCTATAATATAAAATGTGTGGATATGTAGCCTAATTCAAATCTAATTTTTAGTGAAGATAACAGTTGACCTAATAAAAACTTTAAAAAATAATTTCTTTTTGAAGAAGAACTAGGGTGCACCTGGGGGGGGGGGTCTTGATGGACTCTAAATGTAAATAATAAGGTCCCTTGTTGATTTAAAGGTTCCAGTTTTTTTTATAGATTGAAGAACAATGCGCTTTATTAACAACTATACCAATAAAGTTTTCAGAAGAAAATTTTGAAATTCCTATTATTGTGGTACTCTTGAGATAGATAAGTGTGTTTCATAGCTTCCTGCGAACAGTTTTACTAAGAGTAAGTTAAACATTGATCTTAACCTATTTAACCTGTTAACTTTATAGTTATGTTCATTCCTAGTACCGACCCCCTGTCCATTACTAGAACAATTCAATTTCGGAAGGTCCATCGTTAGTGCAAAAAGGTGTTTTATTTTTTAAAATGAAGATTATACCTGCATAATGGATATTTTTTTCAATTTTAAAGTTTTCAATAGAAAAAGGAGACCCTACAGATTCTAAACGTCAATAGACGGCATAAGCTTAAATAGACAAATATTTACTTAGCTTTGTCCATCACTGGTGTGCTTACCTTTGTTATTCCTAATAGGAAAATAAAAAGTTCAAATGTCAAAAATAACATTTTTACATGAGTTTTAATTCGTAAATCTGAATTAGTATTCCTCCCAAGTTCTTTATATACAATTCAACTTCCTTAAAAATAATAAATTATGTAAATGATTATTAAAGTGTGGGTAAACATTGTTATTTATTGTTTTCAATCACCTCGTAAAGTTATAATTGATGAATAGAGACAATTAATTAGTCTTTCATCATCGTGTTGTTAATTGACGTTAACCAATGTAAGTGATGCATGGTAATAAATGATAATTAATTATTTACATATGGAAAGTTTCTATTTTCTTTACCGGACCGTGTGTTAAGTCACTTAATATTCACAAGAAATTTTTGGGAGTCTAGAGTGTTGAACTTATGTCGTTATGGTTCTTGCGGCCAAACCTCGTAAACGCCCATTTTCACCTTCAAGACGGAAATAACGCTATTTAGCGTGATTTTTTTTATAACGTTACTTAATTGCGAAACGGTTCGTTACTACTGCAACAAACAATGGTCTGAGGAAGAGGCACCAACGGGTAGGAAATATTAGGAACGGTTTGTGCAAAACTTCCGCTATGAATGTAGCAGTATTAGGTGCTAGATCTAAGAGGTATATATTTTTAATTTCATGGAAAAAATATACCCTTTAAACTATATTGTTTTTCATTAATTCTCCGTAAGAAGATTCGAGCTTCCAGCTCTTCGTCAAGGCTTTATAAAAAAAAAAAATCCAATAACTAGAAATATTACCTGCTAACTCTAAATATTTGGAAACATATTTCTCATTAAATTTGTCACAAATATTCTATTCTCTATTAATTTTGAGTTACTTATGTTTTTCTCCAAAACTCGATTCTTATTTAAGTCATTAGAAATTCATCCGTACGTGAGGAGTAAGACCATATTGGTTCAACTAAGATAGGTATGTATTTAGTTTCTGTCTCAGTACTAGTTTTGAAGATTTGGAAAAAAAGTTAGTAAAGTAGTTAGAGTCGTCTATTGAGGGTCTTTTGTCAGTATTAATTTGAGATTTTGCCTCGTAATGAATAAATCACCTGGATTTAATCCTGCTATAAAAAATAAAATAAAGTTGTTTGTTTTTGGAGGATTTCCCCGTATAAAAAGAAACAAATAGTAAATAATTATTTTTATTTACAATGTATGCATAAATATCAAAATTTATTATCATAAATTTATAATATTTTTCATATAATATAAAATGTCAGGATAATCTAATTAAAAACAAAGAATTAAAATAAACATAGAGTATGCGAAAGAAGATTGTTCAGTAGAAGATATGCGTTATGTTAGAGATATTTTAATTTGAGCTTCACTTTTAGATTTAATCTACTGTCTGTATGTTGAAAAATAGTATGCGTAAGTTATAATTACTATTTAATTAAATTTTCTATGCCAGGTAAACAATCAATAAAAAATTTTTTTACAAACGTCTCCCTTTGGGTGTCCATTTTGAACTTATTATGTTAATCGATTCAAAATATAACAACGATAAAAATATTTATTTGAGTGTTAATTTTTACAAAGATCATTCATTCCTGATTAAAGAGTAGGTTTTAAGTTATTCAAATGGTTAGCCATCCCACCTACATAAACCGCTCTACAATATCATGTAATTTTTCCCATATTGTTTGTTATTTATTTTTATAAATTATTGCTATTATCTATAGCTAATTTTTACAGAAGTTACTGAAGCTTTTACCGTAAATAAAGGAATTGGTTAATGGCCAATTAGACCAATGGCGAAACTTAAAAATATCCTGGATTTTCCTCTTGTTTTTCGAACATGTAGGGCATGAAAAGTTAGTTTAGTATCTTAATCCTAGTTTTTCTAACCAATTACACAAGTATCTATTTCCTATACTTTTATTGTTCTCCCTCTATTGTTAAAAAATATTATTTAATATTCAATGAACTTCTTTTAGTATATATTGTACTTAATCACTTTCTTTGAAATATATTTATTTACTTTATGCTATGTTTAATTTATTTTTGTTGTATTAAGACACATAGATGGATGTTGTACGAAATAGATGGAATTCATTTGAACGATCCTATAACTTCTTGTTTTTGACTTCTCTTTCCCATAACTTTTTTGTTATTAAATAATATTTCTTGTTATAATGTACAGAAATTTTACGGTTTTTACACTCTCATAAGCCCATTAAATTTTTTTTCTCGATTATTTCTAGATATTATATTTCTTTATCAATCTGGTTACTATAATAACATTATAGTAATAGTTCTATCACTTCATCGTGATTAGCAAAGCTACTGTATTCATAAAAAAATTAAAGCAGTTCATTATGCATTATACAAATGTAATGAGAGAATGAGGTAATATCTCCATGACATGCTCTGTTAAAGATTGCCTGATTAAACTTTCTAATATAACGAAAAAATGCAATAGCGTTTCAATTGTATTTCCTAAAGGAAGTCGTTCGATTATTCTCGATTCCTTATCTATTCAATTAAGAGCTTATAGAATGATCTAAAAAAAAAAACTTTCTATTATTCCAAACCAAAATGCGTTCTTTGAAATTGGTTGGGCTTGGCCGAAACTTGGGATAGGCTATAGTCGATAGTTTTCCACCATCGATAGTTTGAAACTATCGATATTATTAATAGTTTAGTAACTTCCCGCCACAGGCTTAAGGACGATTTATTTTCACTGTATTCTATAGTTATTTACATTAGATTTCTGTATAAGCTTTATAACAATAATTAACATTTATGTTGAAAACAATCTGAAAAATTTATTTAGATTTAGCCCCTAATAAAAATTATTAAATAATTTATTGAAGAGAAAATATTTGTACCGAAAAATAAATGTCAATTTCCATGAATGTCAAATCCAAACAAGAAAATATACAGGGTGTTTCAGGATTAAGTGACCAACCTGAATGAAAATATGAATTAAGGACCTCAAAACAAGAAAAAAAATTCCTATGAAGGTATGTCCGCAAACGCTTTGTTTAGGAGATGACACCTAAAGATTTTCATTGTTATGAATTGTTTACGTTATATGAAATAAATAAAACTTATTTATTTGTTCCAACTACTTTATCAATTAAACTAAAACATTAAATAGATATTAAATGTTTCTCAATCATATCCCATTTCTCATATCCGAATCAATGGATTGGCCGTGTAGGAACAGTTGCTTGGCCTGACACCACTGGATTTTTTGTTTGGGGTGGTATTAAACAAAAAGTCTATGCAAGTCCTGTCAATGAGCTTTATTCTTTACGAAAAGGATAATTGAATCTTGTGAAACAATAACACATATCCAGTGCCGTTCTGCCACTGCTGCTGTAGAAGAAAGATGCCGAACCTGTCTTAATGCTCAAGGAAATCACTTTGAACAACATATTATGAATGTTAATGTTTAAATTTAATTAACAAAGTAGTCAGAACAAATAAATATGTTTTATTTATTTCATATAACATACATAATTCATAACAACGAAAATCGTTTGGTGTGAATATCTCCAAAACAAAGCATTTGCGGACATACCTTCAAAGGAATTTTTTTCTTGTTTTGAGGTCATTAGTTCACTTATGCAGTTTGGCCACTTAACCCTGAAACACTCTGTATAGTATAGCTGGAAAACTGCGGAGGCTTTTACGTGACGTAGTTTTGGTCTCCAAACGTTTTTGCTCGATATTTATTAATCTAGCGCTGGAATTAATTAATTTTAATTATTTAATTAACAAAAATTTGGAAATTAATATAATCAAATTAAATGTGTGTATGTTATGTGGGTGTGTGGATATGTTAGTAAATAAAAATAGCAAACAGTAAAATATATCAATTTCTTGCGGCCTCCATTAGGACTAACGATACTGCGGCTATTAATGATAAAAAGATTCCCACCTACGATGCATAGTAATGTTTGAACTATTTGACAAAAATAGGAGAGAAATACGTATATATCTTTAAATTTTCAAGATTCTAATTTTCTATATTTAATGTGATATTATTAGTTTAAAATATAATAAAACTGTGTTGACGTCATTGTAAATTTTTCATTTTTTTCTATAAAGCAAACAAAAATAAAAATGAAAAGTGAGGGTAGCATTTTTTTTTCATTCGGCACTACTGTGGGGATACAAATATTTGTAAGAAAAGTATTTGAATTATATTCCTTTTAACCTTGAAGGCTTCTTCTTGTTCAATTTTTGTTTCAATTTTGTATATTGATAGCAATTGTTTTAATACCACGAATTTATACTTCTATCCATTTATTTTCTTAATGATGTAGAGATGGTTGACCGTTGATATAATATGAGAAGGAGTTAATCGGGGGGTGCGGTCACATAAATACTAAATTAAAATATAGTAATTATTTTAATAATTACTATATTTTAATTTAGTATTTATTTGACCGCACCCCCCCCCGATTAACTCCACATATTTATTTTCTTAATGTGACGTTTCGGAATAGTTTCCATAATCAAACATTTCACTTTTACATTGATATGTTATCATATCAATGATTTGTATCAATATTTTTTGAAAAACAGAAAAGAAAAGAAAACTTGAGTATTTTAAATATTTTTTTCGGATTTTTTTAAATTTTAGTTAAAATTAAATGTACAGATTTCAGTGTCTATTATATACTATATCGACATCCGAACTGCAAAATCCTGTAAAAACAACTTCTTTGAAAATTAGGTTTTGAGCTTTTCTGGTTAATTTTGTCCTGGCATATGTTCTGATGTCACAGAATGAAATCTACGGTGTTTCGTTTCTTCTCTATGACCTTTTGTAAAAACCAGCGAATTGTGATGTAAAAAAACTAGTTCCAGTTACAGTGAAGGTTATAGTGATTGTGTCGTTACCGAAAAAACGTAATGAAATGCTCAATGAAAGGTTATGTAAGTATAGATTGTATAAAGCGTTTTGTGCATAGAGTAAAGTATCAATTAACTTTATTATTAGGCTAAAATTAATTTTTCTCATACCCTTTGTATTATTTTTTTAAATTTCTAATATTCCCTAAATTCCCTAGCCCTAAGGTCGGCATTGCTTACCATGGAACTAGACCGAAGCAAAGAAGAGAGTGGTAAGTGGGAATATAATATTGAGCAGCCTTCAAAACAATTCAAAGCTCCTGGTAACTGCAAAACGAACTTGATTGGAAAAACCTACAATGCTGCCGAATTAAAGATAGTGAGAGACAGAGAATTGATTTCATTAATTGCATAACTTAACACGTGACGAAAGAAGAACTCTAGTTTCATCTTTTTAAACCAACGAATCCTCGAAATCGTAAGAAACGAAGTGATCTACACAACAGCAGATTACCTAAAACTTACCAAGCATTCGTGAATCAAACCATGCGCGCGTATGAAGTTGAGTACGTTAAAACAAAACTTTCATAGACTACTCCGAAATGGGAGATACTCGCCTTCCAGTAAAATTTTTTACAAATTTTATTGAAGCATCATTTTCCAATATTTTGGAAACACTTAGTTCCTGTCCTGCTTTGATCATTATTAACAAAGTTATGGGTGTTACTACAATAAATTTTATTGCTTTTACATAACGGATACCTGTTTTTCAAAGTAACTAAAAAGCTATAAGTTAGAAGTGATGATTTTAAAAAATTATTTGGCAGAAATTCAATCATCAAAGTTACATAGAGTATTAAATCTTAGTCTTAATCCTGCAAAAAAAAAGATATATTTTTAAAAAGTATGGTGTGAAAAAGTTAAATAATTATTTTTTTTGAAAAACTTTTTAACCTATGCTTAAACTACATTTTTGTTTTGGAAAAATGTTTACCAATTTTTAAGTTTAGTTGTTTAAGCACTTTTTATAATGGCGTAATGCTAACGATTCTCCGACTTTCCCTTCCTTAATACCTATTTATTTTTGTCTTCTGACAAACGACTAACTTGGAATCCTCATACTAGACTGAAACGACAAGAAACCGCTCGACGTTTCCGATTACTTCAGCACTTATAGACAAACGCTCTAAACTTCCCATTAATTACAAAAGACTCATATACTTGACTATAATAAGACCTATTTGGACTTACGGAGTTGAGCTATGGGGCTCCACTAAACCATCGAATTCCTCTCGCATCCAATCCTTACAATCCAAAATCCTTCGTAAAATCCTCAATGCTCCTTACTTTGTCACTAATAAAATTATCCATAAAGATCTTAATGTTCCTTATGTTTCAGATCTGGCCCAATCCAGATACCTATCCTTCCATAATAAACTTAAGAATCATCCCAACCCTCTCGTTTCTAACCTTGCTTCCTCTTCAATTCCTGATAACCCTCCGAGGCGTCTGAAAAGAAGATGGCCCCGTGATCTCCTAATGTAGTCATATCATTAGACCATTGTAGTCATACCATTGGGTAGTTACTCAGCAAGTGTATTCATGTCATTATATCAATTATGTCCAAATTTACTTGATGTATTTATGTAATACAGTTGTAAATGTCATAAAGAAATAAAAAAAAAAAAAAAATTTTGTCTTCTAGTTGCAGATAACTAATGAATGTGTTGCAATTACGAAGTCAGTGCGTGTAAATTCTGAAACAAATTTATGAAGCGGTCGTCCTTTGTTTTTTTTTTGTTGCCCTTGTTTGTTAAAACTCTTGAATATGCTCTTTAAAAGATGTTATGGAAAGTAAATAATAATAAATACTAACAGTCCGAAGGGGGTAGAATAGCTTTTAGCCGGGCCACTGCCGTTCTCGGACCGTATAATATTCCTTTTTTAACTCTCAAAGGGGTAGTAGTATTATACCCACAGCCCCACAAACATTTTTTATTTAAGGAGTTGCTTGGGGCTAAAGTAGTTTTATAGCTGTGGGGGTGGTAAAGGTAAAGGAGGAAGGGTAGGATATGGAAATAAATAAAAAGGAGAGAGATATCGAGGTCAGGGGGCACTCCGCCTAAGTAGTCTCCTTCCTCTTCTTCGTATTTACCGGAACAATGGCCTTGTTTGTCTACGCCATGCATCAGAAGGTTAGGGCTGCTTCATTATAAATAAAGGGTATACAATATTTGAGAGATAAATAAAAATAAATAACTAATAAATAAATAAAAACACGAAAAAAATAATCTAATTTATTTTCCTGTATGTATGTAAACAGTTCTAATACATGGCTGTGAGGTCTGGACAATAATCACCACCCTATGAAAAAAAAAAGTTGAAAGATTCGAGAGGAAAACCCTCTGCAAGATAACCGGAGCTATTCGGGATTAGAGTACTAACACATGGAGAAGAAAGAAAGAAATAACTGCTTACTGAAACAGGCCAATCAATATCCCATGATATGAAGGCACGGAAGTTAAGATGGACGGAACATGTAGCATGTAGTGAACATAAAAGACCACGTGGAATCCCAAAAATCAAATGGATAAATAGAATCAACAAAGATGCAACAGAACTGCATGCAGATAAATGGAAAGAAATAGTCCAAGACAGGCAAATATGGAGCAGGCTTGTTAAGGCGGCAAAAGATCTACACGGTCTGTAATCCCAACAGAAAAATAAAACTATGTATGCACATATTTATTGTAAAGAAAAAAATCGCTATCATTGTTAAGGCATGGGGCATTTGTACACTGATGATATAGTGATTGGTGCCAGAAGTGGAAAAGACACTTAATCAGACAGACCTTTGAAGTAATGTACAAAAATGGCAAATAAGTAGAGCTTATGGTCAATGAAAGCAAAACAGAATATCTCGAACTGTCCTCTGCAGCAAGTAGAAGATCCTGTAGCGACATCAAAGTAAGGAATTTTAAGCTTGAAAATTACTCACAATTGTGTCTCTCGGTTCTGTCTGCCCTGAATAGTGAAAATTTAATCAGCAATGAAATCAACAACAGAATAATGGCTGATAATAGAGCCTATTATGCAAACCACGATCTTCACGTTTCAATTGTTGTCAAAAGTCACGAAATTTAAGCTATATAAAACTCTAAATGGACCAGTAGTCATCTATGGAGTGGAAACCTGGTGTTTATCGCAAGAGGATTCCTGCAAACTAAAAATATTTTAATGAAAGATAATACAGATTTGCGGTGATACAAGAGTTAATAGTGATTGGAAAATTAAGAGTAACAATGAAATCGAGACTGTAATAGATACTAATAACATTAAAACATTGGCAACCATTAGATAGACGTCAGGTGTAGCAAACATGGCAGGGCCGACTTGCGGGACTAGTAGTTTCAACCAGTACCAATAAAAGTATGCATAATAACAATATTTATGGAAATATTGTCATTTTCATAAATTCAATTCAGAAAAAACAATCGAAATATTTAAAAACAAAACTTTAAAATGCTTAGAAGTTCTGTAGGTTTTGAAATACTATTCAACTTCTTCAGAATCATATTGCTATGAATTTGTCTTTAAAAAATTAAGGAAAAATGATACCGCCTTATTGGCAAAGCTATGCTTCTTACAATTTTTTAAAATACCTCGTAATTGAGTACTCGTATTTTAATTTGTTGTTTAGTGCTATACGTTTTTATTCTTCCTTATACAGTTTTTCCAGAACATGATAGGTACTTAACTTGTCTTGTTTAGAGTTGGTACTTGTCGTTGGTATCCTTTTCCATATTTTTATTGTTTCATGGATATTTCATCGTTCATTAGGACAGATTTTTGAATCCTCAATTCATATGGTTCTGAATACTCTTTTAATGATTGTTATCTTCTATAGAACGTCGAGTTTTAATTTGGCTTCCCTTTGATTGATTCTAGCGATCCGTTACATCCTCCGCAAAAGGAAGGCTACCGTTGAAAAGCCGACATAGCAGCAGAAGGACAATATCATGATCAGCCTTGGGAAATAGGTCGTGGGGATTGAAACCGGGAGCGTTTGCCTCATGAGGTTCAATGCCGTCTCTTTCGCCCTTGCGTGATATCACTCCTCTGAGGTCACAAACCTGTGCACTTTACTGCAATTTATTTGTACACATGTGTTGTAGAATAGTTTAGTTTATAAAAAATAAATTTAAAAAAGTATAATAAAAGTACCTAAGTTCATTATATCTTCCTCGCCATTTTCATTCGTTACACATATTTTGGGTTTTATATTTTGTTTCGTTTAAGAATTAGATCTTCGGAAGAAGACGTTTTCGAAATAAAGAAATCCCTCAACATTCTCAGGATTAATATACGCCAGTTTTGATCTTTAGCTAATACAAAATTGAAAGAGTTCACATTTGCAAATTGGTTATTTGATTACACGTTATTAAAAATCACGAACTTAAACAATTCCAGTACATTGTGTAAGTAGATATTGAATATGCATAAATGCATAATGTATTTCACTCGTGAAATCGGTGGTACCAAAATTAATTGAATAATTCAATTTTCTTAACCTGAAATAATTTTGACTGAATATTTTATTTTATATTGATTTCATTTGTGGCGTTTCAGCTATTTTACCATCTTTAGGCACATTAGTTCCGTTGTATTTCAGGGCTGAATGAGTTTAATCCTTGTTAATTTTTAGGCAATTTATACATATAATACAGCAAAGATGAGAAAACAACTAAAACGTAAGAGTAACTTTAGCACAAATTATCCATAAAAAGTAAAATGACATTTCTATCTTTGAGAAATATAAACAAAAAAAAGTTATTCATTTATTTTATGTTGGCTTCACAAACTGCGTAGACCTCTGCCTATCTCTTGCCTGTATGATCTTAGTTAACTTGATCTATCCAGGAAGGTTTGGTCTCTTGCAACTTTTGTGGCATTCATTGTTCTATAGAGGCTTCCTTATGGATTGTTTTAGAGCTATGTCTCACCCATCTTAACCTCCTTGCTTTCATACCATGAGATATTCATTGACCGATTTCTATAAGCAGTTCTTTATTATTTCTTCATTTATATTTTAGACTACTCGAAGTCGCTGCCGTTGTCAAGCAGAGGATTTTCCTTTGAACACTTTCAATACTTTTTTTTTTTGGTTTTGGTGTGTGTCCAGGTTAGATTATATCAGAAATGCCTTTTCTGTTAATTTGTTATTTGTAGATATTTTTCGGAATTTCAATACTCTTTCATTAAAGGTTTTAGCTGCGGTATCATAGGCTACTTTGATATCGACAAATAAGGCGTGCTCATCCTTTGTTGCTCATGACTTGGTCTTGCGCCTTGAGTCCAGTTAGGTTACGGCTTAAATGAAAATTGAGAAAAAATAAGTGAACAAGTTTTCTAATTATTTTGTTTCGAATTTATATTATTTAACTGGGCTAATATACATTATGAATTATTTAGGTTAGCTAGGGGTTGACAACCGTTCGATCCTTGGACACATGTGGGTCACCCGCTGCTACAACTCTTTAACAGTTGAACAATTATAGTTCTAACGAACTGGTCTACTTAGGTGATTGTCTTCAGTTCTTTTCAGTGTGAAAATCGCAATTGAAATGGCTATTTCTTTTCCCACTTCACGAAATGTTTATATTCATATTTTTTTTTTCTTTGGTACCGCTACATCTTTAAAGTAGTGGTAATCCTGCTTCAGATTCTCCACAGAGAATGTGTTTAGTGAATGAATAACTTAACCAGGGTTTCCACTTTGATATAAAAGATCTCTTTTTAAGAAATTCCCAATTTATAAGGGAGATAAACAGAGGAAACAATCTTTATCAATAAAATCCTAATCTGAGCACAGTGGAGTCTATATTTTAATGATAAAAGTAAAAAAGATATAAAACTAGTCTTTACATATAATATTACGTATATATTTTCGCTCTAGGGATGTTTAAGTTCGTTCTAAGAAGAAAAAAAATCGAATAATAATCAGGAAATAATGATTATATATATATATGTAATGTTTATTTTTAATATAGCTATTTATAGAGATTTGTGAGGTAATCTCAAATATTGTCCTCTGAGTAATGTAGATCGGATGCCATGTAATCTGTTCCAGTCTTGTTTACTTTGCTTTTGCGAGTAATCAGTTAATTTAATTTTAAAATATAATTTAGTATTAATATTTTAAAAATAAAAAGTATCAATTGTTGTTTATGTGTTCTGTTTAGAATTTAATATTTCCTTTTGACGTTAATAATTATTTTAACTGTCTGATATTTTATTAAATATGATTTTGGAGTTATTCTTAACCTTTTTTTAGTATTTATAGCGTACCATGAAAAAGAAAAAAATTGTACTTTCATAAGGATAGTAATGTTTATAGTAAAAAGATAGATTGTATTTGTATGTGGTCCTTCTCCTACGTCTTCCTGAGGTACGTCTTCCTAGAACGTACCATTTTCCGTATTTCAAAATAAATGCATACATTTTTGAGTAGGGGTACCTTCTTAATTCCCTTCCTTACTGTCGCCTACGCTACGTCAATATCTCAACCATTCATTTTCATTGGACTGTAAAAAACCTTAGAGATTCCTTTAATCAACACCTCCCCTGGAATATCTATGTTTCCGGGACTATATTTCTCATAATACTCTGCAACTCCTAGTATGCTTTCTTGTTTTTTCCGACTTCGACAACGGATCCGAGATGGGCAAGCGCAACTCTGAGTACTGAGTACCAAATAATTTAATTACTACTTCAGTTGATGTCTAACGATTAACTGAAGAAGTGATAGAATTCCTAATAGCGATACAATTAACACCATTTCATAAAATTAGTTCGTTTCTTTCTTTTCCTTCCAAAGGAATTATTATATATAAACAGAAAGCTTTCGGGCCCCCAAAAATAAATGCTGTATCCGCTAGATCGGAGGGCTATCTGCTGGGTCCGAGATGGGACTGAAAAGACTTACTAGTTGCTTCTTAAGATTCGTTTTCTGGTTTTGCCAGCGCTCATATGCCACCTTTACACACCTTTGTCAATCTTCCTCCTCATATTTCTTTAAACACAATTTATCCTGTTATATTATTCATAATCGGAATACCGAATTAATTTAAACATTAATTAATAATACTATTTCTATAAAAACAACTATATTTTTTAAAGCTCCATTCACTAGGATTTAGGAGTAGTTCCAAATTCATCCAAAAATTTCTTACTCTTCGCTCTTTTCGCGTCCGAATCGGAACATCATTGTCCAGGCCATGTATATATATAGCACAAAACTACAATAGATTATTATTATTAAACGATACTTTAAGAAATTCAAATTTGTATAATTTTTTTATGTAAGCCCAAGAATAAACTTTATTTACAAACATTTATAAAAAAAAAAAAATATGAAAATTCATCATGGGGTAAATTCATAAGTTTATCAATACACTATAAAACGTTCATCTATTTTGTTTATGAGCTAAGAGGCTGACGAATATCATTTAAAATTATTGTATATTGAACATTTTGCTTTTTTTTTAAATTGATCTGCTCATGAATGTCTTGTTCATCTAAAATCATGTCAAGTCTAAAATCTTCAATTTGAATATAATAAATATTTTTGCCAATGACGTAATGATTAATCTTTTAATTATATCGTAATGTTCTCCCATATCTTCTGTTAAATAATAAGGTGTAAAATTAATTATAATATTTAACAAAGTGCATTATTATGCACTCATACCCGTCTGCATGAATATATTATTCGAAGGTTCACATTAACTCTGTATTAATGATGAATTTTTCTTTATTATTCTTGATTTATTTTGTTTTCTAATACTTTTTCTGTTTGTTTCAGGTAAGTGTTATTTTTTTCCATAGCTGTGAGTAAGTACCATAATTTCAAATTTCATTATTTGGTTCATGTTAAAATTAAGTTCAGATATTGATTATACGTTTCTTATGATTTGCGTTAGGATTACATTGACGAATTTCTCTATATAACCACAACGTTTTACTGTTGTTTCCTTGACAACCGACGCTATTACTTCCTTTATTATATAATCCAACTATACAGTATCATCCAACTTCTATTCAAATCTACAATTTACTCCTCTTCAATCATGGATGCCGCGGGTCTTTCCTTCCGATATCTATAACTCGTACCTTCAAACTGATGGATTTAAAAGTGCTTTATTTTCCTTAATTCCTGGCATAAGAGGATATGCCAGGAATTGAGGAAAATAAAATTTCAAAAATATATAACACAATTAATTAATAAAGCACTTTTAAATCCATCAGTTTATTCCGGAGTTTTATGCCGTTAAAAAGTAACTATTATTTTTTTTATCCACCGTATATTATAAAAAAAATAATAGTTACTTTTTAACGGAATAAAACTTTTTTTTTTAATTTACTCAAACGAATTCTGTAGATTACTCAATATATAGGCCGTTTTCTGTTGGTCAGTCACACTACTGATTTGAGTCTAACTACTAGATAAGAAAAACTGTTATTTTAGGTATTTAAAACTCTGAAAAGAGAATTTTAAATAAATTGCGTGAACTATAGAATTCATACAAACAAATTTAAAAATATGATAGCAATCTGAGAAGTTTTATTTATTTCAAAATCTCTTTCCTTCCTCCAGTATATTCTTACTCTCGATTATTTTTCCAATGGATATATATATAATAATAAAATTCCTTTAATAGAAATAATATTATATATATATATATATATATATATATATATATATATATATATATATATATATATATATATATAATATTATTTCTATTAAAGGAATTTTATTATTATTTTGTGATTTATTGATTATTATTTTACAAGTTTATTACTGCATTGTCATACATATTATTTTATTTTCTTAAAGTTTGTTTTATTAAGTTATTACATTTATATGTTTATATATACCTACAATTCATATATAATAACATTTCATATTCACTGGTGTATTAAAAAATAATAATATGCATTTCTAGGTTATTATTGGAATTTTCCAAAATAAAGCCTTGAATCTGTTTAGTAACAGTAAATAATTGTGATTTATTATGGCCATGTTTACGATGCTTTATTTTATTTATTAACTGTAATTTTACATTATTTTTTATTAATATATTTGAAATAACTAACTATAAGTAGTGTATATTTTTTTCAAACGCCAAAACGTTCGTTGCTTAGCTTCTTTTACGGCTATTTTTATGCTTCGAAGCTTTGTTATAGAACCTTCTAATAATAATATAATTATATATTTTGTCACTTTTCTCATTTATTTATTTTGTTAATTTATTCTAAATTTTGAATTTTTTATATTAATTTTATATATTAAAAAAATCTGCAAATTTTAAATTTGTGCTTTTTAATGAAATCCGCCAGAATTTATCGTCGGATATAAATCATCTCTAAATAAGCTGGTAGGTGTACGGATATTGACATATAAATTAATTATTTTAGCTATCCAGGACTGTCATAATAGTGATAAAAAAACACATGTTTTTGTCTTTTTAACAATAAAGCAATCTCAAAGCAACGTTTCGGAGATCTCCATCATCAGGGTTCCAAACGATAAAAACAATACAACAAATCTGCAAAATTAATATACTAGATATATACGTAGTTGGAAGACAAAAAAAAAAATAAATAATATTAGGTTGACAAATAAGTTCTTTAGGTTTTACTGTTTATTTTTATATCACTATGATACACTTCTTATCAGATGAATTAATCTCTAAGATGGATTGTTTATCCTTTTTGTAATATTTCAACAACTATATCTGTTAACTCTTGTTGAAGCTAGCTTAGTATTGTGTTTGCTATTGCTCTGTGAATATGGAAGAAAATAGCATTCATTATCGGCATATTTTGTTCTATTATTTTAAAAAAGGTAAGAAAAATTTGCAGTGTTTATAGGAATGATACCTTAATCAAACGCACCTCAAAATTGGTTTGCCGAATTTCATTCAGGAAATTTTTAACATCAATGGTGCTCAACGGTTCTGGTCGCTCACATGAAATTGAAACGAGCAATGTTAAGGCCATTGTTGATCAAAATCCCACCCAATCAGTGCGAGACATTGCTATGTCCTTCAATGTGTCGCACACAAGCATAGAAAACCATTTGCAAAAGCTCGGCCATGTTTCCAGGCTTAATGTCTGTGGTGTCTCTCAGTTGATTTTTTTTTCGAAAACCACAATAAATGTTATAACTTTAATACGACTTTAGCTACCTAAATTTATCAGGGATTTGGGTGGAAAAACTACACAATGACATCAACAGGACCTTCGTAAACAAACTACAAAGGGAGATAAAAAATAAAGTAACAATTTGGAAAACATCCTGAAGAGTTATGAATGATCGGAAGGGCGTTGTGTTCCAGCTAGACGACGCTAGGCCCCACCCTCCCTATTCACCAAACATGCGACTACCACTTATTCCGGTCTCTGCAGAACTCCATGAATCAAATGAAATTCCAAAAGTCAGAGGACATCAAAAACCACTTGGATCAGTTTACTAAACTCCAGACATTCTATGAACATGGCATTATGTAGTTAGTGGAAAGATGCGAAAATTCATATTAAATAATGGTCAATATATTGTAGATTAAATTAAAACTCTAGTGTTGGAGGAGGTCTCCGAAAAGTTTGAATATCTCGTATTTTACGTAATTGTAGATATTTGGATATATTTAGTAGATATACTTCCAAATAATTAGAAAATATAAATTAATATTAAACTAATCACCTTTATTTCATCTATTATCTGATTGATATATGGTGGAAATATGTGAGATTTGGTATATAACGATATCTATATGTATTTAATACTTGAACTTCTTATTTTATTTTGCGCTCGAGTTTAAACTATGATTCGTACATGTTCTGCGGTACGATGTGCTATGTGGTCTGTTTATCTTCAATACGTGATAGCTGGCACAGAAACATGGGCCTGTGGCACTAACCGAACACAAGGTCTGTCGCTATAAAATCTCTTCAGTCATGGCCCAGAAGTTGAATCTACTGGTTCAGAAGAGAGTAGTTCGCACCAAGTTAATCAAAAAGTAAGATTTGCAGTTTTCAGTAAAAAAAAATATATTTTTTAATTTTTTGTATTTTCATGAAACTATAACTTAAAAAAAAAGTGAAAGAGAAAAAAACAACCATTTGTCGATATTTAAAATGATCTATACCATTCAAGAAATTCTTATTACATAATTATTTTAATGAAATTGAGCCATCATCACTCATATTATTTATTTATTTTTATAAAGTACTATAGTTTATTGACACAGAACCATTATACTTTAAAATTTGTTTACATTAATGTAGTGTTTATTGCTATGTTTTATTTATGAAAATAGATAATGCTTTTTTTGATAAGACGATTTGTATTACTAATGAGGTTCTAAAAGTTGTTTCTGTTACCCTCAAAATGTTTAAAAACATTTAATCAGTTATCGTACATTAGAGCTGAAGATAGTCTTCATGAGTTTTTTTTTCCTTGCGAAATATAACTTCAATAGATTTGTCATATCCAATCATTATACATATATAGTAATCGGCCAATTTTTGCAAAATTCAGCGAATTATTTGATAAAAAAGAAATATATTTTTTATTTGTATGTGCTTTCTTATTCAACCTGTATTTTGCTGTTCTTTAAAGCATGAGTTTTTTGTTTAAAACATTAATTTTTTCTTTATCTATTTGCATTTCCTTCGTACTGTCTATTATTTGATAAAAGATAATAATGATATAATTTTATTTTTCATCCAAGAATACTTAGCCCAAACATTTTTGTTTAACATAGCCACCTTAACTTTATTCAACATCGAGACAATATAATATACAATATAGATCAAGGTGGCTATGTAAAACAGATGAAGGGAGAGATAAAATAAATTTTTGAATTGAGGAATCCTCTGGATAAAAATAAAATGATAATATTAATATTATCTGCCCTATTAAACCAATTTTTTAATTAAAATAATAGATAGTACGGAGGACATACAGTAGATAAAGACAAAATTCAATAAAAGAAAATTAATGTTTTAAACACAAAAATCAAGCTTGGAAGAAAAGCAAATTACAGATGGAATAATAAAGAAATACATTAAGCCTTGAATCATATGTCCATTGAATTGTAGCCTCTGTTTTCTGATCATTACTTCCAAGTAATTTTTCCTTTATATTAATTTTTTTAATTTAAATTTGATGTTAAATGTTATATTAATTATATTATACTAATTTAAATATTAATTTTAAAATGTTTTTTTTTTTAACTTAACTTCTTTATCCTCATCTGTCAGAAGTATTGACAACCATTGAATTTGCTATCGGGAAGAATACTAGTTGTGACATTGATGGGCGTAAGGGAATAGAGTGCCCAGCGGCATCCCTCCCATTTTGATTTTAGTATAAGTGTGTTAGTTTAATTTTAGCTTTGACCTCGTGATAATGATATCAGCTGATGATTACGTGAATTTCGAAGTTACAACTTATCATATCCAGTTTTTCGTAGATCTAGTTTAAAACATGGCGTAGTTCAAAAAGTCCGAATCGTATCAAATAATATTAAACTTAATTAATTACTCATTAAATAATAATAAAAGGCTTAGCGAACCCGAAGTTTCGATGCCGACACCACCAATCGCTTACACACCTCCCTCCACCATGCGCCGTCCAAACCGATTTCGATCAGGCTAAACGTAATCTTCCCGCCTTCGATTCGGACTATCCCTCATTAGGCGCAGCGCATATTAATCTCTTAGGTATTCTTTCGTTACTAAGCCCAATAATTTTACATGTCCATTTTATACGCCGCAATGTATTCACCTCGATTATATTAACCGGATAAAGTTCACGCGATTCGGAGTTATGTAACGTTTACGTACGTATATTTAAAGTTTAATAGAATATTTGGTTTACAGAGTAACCTTAAATTTACTATTACTATGAACGAAATCAAATAAATTGTATTAATAAATTTTTTTGGAAATTTGGTTACTTTGTCAGAGCACATACTGCAAATGGTTGAACGTAAAGAAAAATTTTACAGATATAAAATATAGAAGTTGTTTTTACTTCAATTGGATATGAATAGTCTTCTGAATAAATATTGGTATGAAAAAGTGAAAAAATAAATTCAAAATGTCTTTTATACAAAATATATTTAGTATGTCAAAATATACTATATACATATTTTATAATGTATAAAATATATTTTTTAGGGATCTAGGAAAAAAAAGTTTTGGAAGTATTCAAGCAATTAAGATAGTCGATTAAAAATAAATCTTTAAAATTTTAACGGATCATTCGTAGTGTTGGCCAAATGCGAGACCAAGACGAGTCTTGGTCGTGGTCTTGGTCTTGCGCAAGAGTCTTGCATTTACCTATTAGTTTATTGCTTTAGAGATATCACTGGAACGTTTTAGATACGAGAAATCTGACTAAGCCTGAATGAAAAATTAGAAGAGTTAAATGCAAAAGTATATTGGTATACCAATTCTTTACATAGAGTAACTAATATTGTCAAGTATTAGTAAGTATTTTGTCTTAATTTTTATTGAAAAAGCAGATGATTTTTTTTTTACCAGTCTTGGTTTTGGTCTTGAGACAATTAGGCACTTTGCAAGACCAAGACCAAGACCGATTTTGGGCAACACTAATCATTAGTCATGGATTTTCCGTTTAAGTACTATCTTTCTGAGGGAAGTGAAATTTAGAAACTCTGGAAACTGAGGGTTCATCTTCAATGCGTTACAATACTCCGATCGCTCTTTTAAACCTTCCATTGTTCGAAAACAATGGGAAATTGCCTTATCGTGTAGACAAATTGTTTCTAATTGGGTATAGTCACCGTTATGTTTGGATGAGTATTGTTTCGAATGAGATTTCTTTATTGCTTATACTTATTTATTTTATTTTTTAAAAAGATCATTTAAACTTTTTATTATAATATTTTCATATTTAATTAGAATAATACATACGTTTTCAGGTAGAAATATTTATTTCTGACCTCAGTTCCACTTGCTGTTAAGAAAAAAAAATAATACTTACTAGAAAATCGAAATTAATTGCTCATAGCTGCATGTTCTTTGGTATATTTAAATCATAAAACAGGGGTAGGTATTTTAAGAACTCCAATAAGCCCAATGTTTTTGTTACCGTAGACCAAAGTTTATTGTGAAAAAAAAAATATAGTTTGTTCTATAAATTACACTTCAGTTGTGGTGTGAGCTTTCCTAAAAAAATAACTCATGCGATAAGTGTTATAGTAACCTCTTGTTTGAATGATTTACTAAATTTTATACTAATTTAAAAGTTTTTAAAATTTTACCACGTAATCAAAGAAGCTTTCGAGGGTACATTTACGTACTCAAATCTATCTGGACATGTTCCTCTCAGATTTACGGTTCGGCAAAAAATACGCACTTACAAAAACTACAGTCCTTTTAATCCAAAATTACGACTTATAACAGAAGCTCCCTGGTACGTCAACAACAAAACTTTACATAACGACTTACGAAAACCAACTATAGACCAACACATTCTACCATTTCTACTTTCGTTTTCATCTCAAACTACACGACAAACAAACAGACTTATAAACGACATGGCTACGACTGACATGCCCATCAGGAGGAGACTAAAAAGGAGCTGGATGAGAGATCTCCTCACCTAAATCAAAGAAGTCAATAATGACCAGGAAGAGGTACCGCTGGGTAGTATCCTTCCTCATGCCTATAATGTCTATCTTTAGTTACCACAAGACATCTGCTTATTGTCAGTACCATGACAGGTGCGGATTAATAGTTAAATAGAAAAAATAAATAAAATTAAAACAATTTTGAAAAACAAAACCCGAATTCAGAAATTAGAAAATACTACCCATTCTAAGGAAATTTACTTCCATATCTACCTAAACATTTTGTGAGATTAATTGGAAAATTTACATCTACGAATAATTAAACTTGGTGTATTAGTCGGGTGCCTAACGCACCCTAAACGAAACTCAAGATTCTTTCGGATATTTACATGCACCTTACCATGGGACGAAATCTACTTCCCTGCAGGCTTAGTATGTAGGGTTAGGCACTGTTACATCTAGATTGAATTTTAGTATATGGCAATTTCTTTATCAATCTACCAAGACATTAAGACCAAGATATTAATGACCGTACTTTTGAGAGTGAATACAATTTCCTAATTTCTGTAGTGCGTTTTTTTTTATTCAATTTTTTTTTTGTTATCATTGTTTCTCATTTTGATAAGATTCACCTTCAAATGAAAATTTATACAATTTAAAATTATAACTCCTAATTTTTACTTTCACTTACGTATGTAATATATAGTAAGGGTAAGTATTGCGTTCGTGAAAATTTTCGAATCATAGTTTTCAACAGAAATACATGTTTTGAGATCCCCTGAGTCAAAATAACCAAGTGTCGCAAAATGGTCTGTGTGTTAACAGTCTAGCTCATAAACGAAAAGTAGTACGAAACTGATATTAAGTATTTAAGGTTTGTATATGAGGCCGGATGTGACAGTAACTTTTTCTTTAAAATCGTCTAACCGGAAGTGCCACTTTATATGAACGCTGAAACACATTTTTACAATTTTCTCAAAAACGGCTCTAACGATTTTGATTAAACTCGGTGTATCATTGTATAATTAAGTGGTCTTTAATATCATTTAGGTCTTATCCCCGTTGATGTCAATTTACAGGGCTTAAATGCCCATTGTTCATATATGTCTTCCTTTAAAGTACCTTTAATATGGTTTATTTTAAAAAGTTAATCATTTCGCATTATTCAGAGTTACGAAAAAATTCTACATAAAACTTTTGAAAGAATTTGATAAGTTAATAAAGGAGAAAAAAAATAAAAATGCAGAGAAACCTGCGTTGCTATAGACTGTAGCGCCTAAACGAATGTACCGATTTCAATGAAACTTCACTAAAGTAATTTTCTTGACACCCTTTAAATTTATCTATAAAACATACTTCAACGGAAAGAAGCTGGAAAAAAAGTTACGAGGAATGGTAAAATCAAATTCCAAATAACTCAAAAAGTATACACTTTTTTGTTGATATTGTATATGGTTTTTTAAAAGTTTATGGAATTTCCTAAAAAAAAAAAAAAAAAATGCGTTAAAAGCGGACAATTAGGAGAAAGATATGGTCTCTAGTTTTTTCCCCTGAAGAGGCGAACATTTGTATAAATTTAAAATATACTTTTTTAATTGTTGAGACTAAAAAAACTTTTTAAAGTATCTTACCTCAGTACATCTTTCATCAGAAATAAGTACCTAAATTTATACCTTTATTCTCAGTTATATATTTCAACACTTCAATCGCCACCTCCGGAATCAACTTACTGTCTGCATAGATAACTTTTTAAACTAAAAATATTACTAAATTGACATTACTCAAAAATCTTGAAATTGGAGTTAGTCATTCTGTGGTTTATAAAAGCAAAGAAAGTTGTGTGGTTTATAAAAGCAGATGGGGTGACTAGATTTTTATTGCCTACCGTCGATATATTAAATAGACATTTTGTAATTATAATGGTCTTAATGACTTGTTATCTGTAAGCTTTAAGCTTTAGCTCCATTTAAAAATCACTTAAAATTTTATAATAGCCCAGCATTGCCAGAAAATAATTTCTATTCAAAGTAGAGGAGTAAGTGAAAGTTGTGTGTTGCGCGCACCAGATTTTTAAACTTAGCATTAAATTAGCTAAACGAGGTAGTCTGAAAACTAACTCTGTTATCAAAGAGATACTAAATTTGCCTTTAGATAGACTGCATTTAACTGATAACATATCTTATATTGTTTTAAAAAAAATACAAAACACCAAGCCTTAAAAGTTTTCTCACTCAACTTGACGTGGTTTCAGAATTTGAATTCTTCAGAATTCATTTGACGGTTAAATATGTCTAGTTTTATTTCCGTTTACTATCATTTTATCTTAGAATAATAAAATATGTCTAATAGGCAGTGAAAATGAATTGAAACATTAGTGAGATTAAACAGACGGAGAGGATCGTTTACATTTTTCATTAGATGTCGAATAATTTTGTTAAATCGCTTTGGTGTCATATTTAGTTAATTATTCACTTGATATTCTTGCTTAAGTATTTTCAGGATCATATAATTTGTATTGAATGGTCAGTCGTAATGGGAATTAGTAAATTTGAAATTGATTCACTTATTTTGAATTAGTTTAGTTAAATCCATATTCTTCCTCAGTTACCTCAATGAAAAATTCAAATATTTTTTGTGGGATTAAATTTTAAATCATTCGTGACTGTCATTACCTGGAGTATATTTTTTGCTTATCAAATACTATATTTTTGAGAAAAAAAATTCATTGTGTTAGAATTGTTCGCATTCTAATCGTAAAAATTCTTTGTAAAATTAATCTTAAGCCTTCATTTGAGGAGTGGAACTTATTTTTTCGGTGAATTTTTTTGTTTGGTGATGGCTGATGTAGATGTATATGATACAGAATCATTAAGAAAATTATCTCGAGAATTTAGATCGAAGCGAAGGTGGGGAAGATTGCCGATCTGAAGGGATTAGGTGTCGGCATCGAACCTTTGGGTTCGCTAAGCCTCTTATTATTATTTCATTTTTTAATAGTTAAGTAATAAGCTAAAGCTATCACTGAACTTATACTAATTCATTATTGTACTCTCTCATGCCCATAGGCGCAGACTTTCCATTTTGATTGCGAAAGGGGGCGGACCAAAAAAAAAAAAATAAAATAAATGGCGGTAGTCCATATTGCGTGTAAATAATCAATATAGTTTTTGTGTAACGAACAAATACAAGACTGAATATTTAAAAATAAATTTCAATATCAACTGTTTGGACAGTTGTACGATTTTTTTTATTGATTTTTTTATCTGCATATAGATATACTTGAAAATATCTGAACAAAACAATTGGATACATTACAATTTATATGTATTAAACATGGAGGAAAGGGGAACAACCTCCATAACAGAGGTTCATTTCTGGAACATTTCAGCTAAAAATGAATAATTTTAAAATACTGAAAAGTGCCTTTGATTACTTTTTCAACTTTATCGCTGAATATTTAAAAGAAAATCACTTGAAAATGGAGGTTTTCACGTGAGAGGTGAATTATTAATCGTGAATATAAATACAAATTTAAATAATAGGAATATTTATCATCGGGCACCGGACAAAAATATGAAAAAGGTCCTCTAATTCATTTAGGTTACAAAGCGTGCAAATTGCTTTTGGCTTGAAATAGTAATAAGTATTATTAAGCGTTAATTTAATATTGTAATTGCCAGATAACCTATTCTGTGTTAGTGTTTTCCTCATATGGAACGGGGCATTTAATACAAGAGAAGGCTGATGCTTATCACTCGCTGTATACATATTGAGATACATTGGGCTGTACCTAGTTGGGGTTATCAGTTTTTGTTTATAAAGATTCTCTATGTGGCTTTTAAATAGGCTTATCGTTTCATTCATCTCTAGCTCGAATGCACCTGCGTCTTCTAATTCCAGAATGAACTGTTTATTTACAGAGCACAGCAGAGTGTGTAACTGATTGAACCAATTGTATTTATAACTCCCTTTGCCATTAATATGTATTTCTTTTAATTTCTTATAACTTATTACAGATTGTAATATATCTCAATAATGAATTTTCTCTACTAAAAAAAAATAGACAACAGAATGTCTGGTCCCCTGGGTACCTGTTAGATCGATACTGTAGCAACCCCCCTCCGGTACTGTAGCAATGGCCATTTACCGAACTGGGACCCATAAATATCCTATTAAAAAAAAAAAAATAACAGTAATACCAATAAAGACACGTTAGTTGTGAAGTATTCCCACACTTTCGATGCGACCTTTCGGGAAATGCCAGTGCTTTCTCCTCCTTTCCCCTTCTTCCAATGTCCTACAGGTGATGAAACTATCGCATCAACTACTCACACAATCGGCCATGAATATTTGAGGATACAGCCATGGTCGGGCTGAAGTTGGCTGGCTAACGACCCTTCGCAATGGCCTTATATAAACTGCATCCCCTCTATTTCTGAATTAGTAATATCTACTCGCCTTGTTACGGTTTGGGTGTATTCGCTTCATTTATAAAAGCAATGCTTTATTTATCATTGGAACTTTAAAATCCATTATGTTTTATTTATCATTTAAGGGGCAGTTGCTCCAACTCAGTAAAGCTTAGTTTAAGCGTTATCTAAGATTAAACCAAGTTTTCTAATTTCGACCGATCAAAATTAAAATTGGTTTAATCTTAAATAACGCTTAATCTAAGCTTTGCTGAGTTGGAGCAACTGGCCCTTAGTTAAATTATATTATCATATTAGTTTAACCAAGATAAGATCATATCTTATAGGATTCTGATTTCGACATATTTATTAAAACAAATTATCTTTCATTCCAGAAAATTGTTTGTAAATAATATTCAGTTATTCCAATTTGCCCTTGGTTTATAAAACTATTGACTGAATCTTTATTCACGAAAAAAATCGATGTATATGACTAATCGACAATAAATTATGTTAATATACTTATATGTTTATAAAACATATAAACGTATATTTATGTGTGTATGTATATTACATTGTTTGAACTCTTTTATATTCTTATGTATATATACTTTTATGGATAGTATGTATTTCTGTGTCTATTTAGTTATTGTATAGTTAAAAACTATGTCAATATTGTTCGATTTTCTCAGATATTATTTATAAAATAATATAAATAATGAACTAGCTGTTTCTGAAATATTGGTATATCTAAAAAAATACGTTATGGCTTAAGCGGAAGTGCTGGTTAGAATTTAATAACATTGATATGGGACCATCTAGATACCAACCCGCACAATTCTTGAAAATTGCACAAAAATCGGATAAACGGTAGTCACCTACTAAGGTGATATGCCTGTTACATCGATTTGACTACAGACATACACCGAACTAAATTTGATCCTTGATGTCTGAAACGTAAAATGCGAGTGAAAATTTTCGATTCTGAGCACATAGTTTTTTTGAACCTCTCGCACGAATACAATGCTTCCCTACCTTCGGTAGTGGGGAACCAAAATGATTTACATCTGTTCTTTAAGTAATAAAGTAGTATTGTTCGTGAAATAGGACTTCAAGAATCGCTTAAACACCATTTCTTACAGGTAGTTAGGTTCTTTCTTTTTCTTCCAAAGTAATTATGGTTATATATATATATATATATATATATATATATATATATATATATATATATTTTTTTTTTTTTTAAAAAAAGCTTTCGGGCTCAAGCCCCCTCAAAGTTAATTCCTGGGTTCGTTAGTGTCACCATCTCATACTGGGTATCCACTATCTTCGCGAACTAACGCTGTTTTTACACTCTCATTAATTATAGTTTATAACTAACAAATGGAATTTTACTATATTTCGAATGATGTGCAATATACAACTTAGAAATTAATGTTTTCGTTATTACTAATAAGAACTAATAGTAATTAATTATTACCATATAGATAAGCGACAGACATTTAAATGTCCGTTCGCGAAATTCTCCTCTTCCCTATCGGATCGCTCTAGTATGCTCGCGAAATGCTACACATTGGGAGCGCAGAAGGTTCCCACTTAACGGGAGCGGTCAGCGCCGTAGGTAAGCGAACTCAGTGGATACTCGGCTTCAGATTTTTTCGAAATTCGGCGCAGTTTAACTTTGACACAGGCAGACCACATTCTTGCTCTTTATCATGATAAACAATTTTTATTACTTGATATGAAGAAGTGATATTGTGATCTGTTTTCGTGTTTTCAGGGAAATGTTTATAATAGAATGATCCTGTTGCTTCAAATTGAACTGAGATTTTACTCGCTTGTTGCAAAAATTTTCTTATAATCACTTCAAAAACCTGATGGTTGATATCTTCAGTTATAATCAAGAAATAGTACTTCCCAGTAGGGTTTAATGGTTATTTAACCACTAAGAATCTTTATGATCTCTAAAGTTTATGTTTTTTATATTGTTAAATACAATAAATGTGTGATTATTTTGCAGCTATGAGACTTGTAGATGGTGATAGAGTGGGCCGCGTCCCACCTGTTTCCGTCCTATTGGTACATCGGTGACGCGGAAGGGAAGAGGTACCGGTGTTTGTGAATAGCCGACCCAGTTAGCTTGCAAATAGAGAACATTGTTTACTCCTCTATTCTGCTGAGGCTAGACTTTCCTCGTTTCATTGCTATATCTTTTTACGAAATGTTATTAAGTCATTCTATCCTGAGGCAACAAAATTACTCAACGCTCGTGTAGAAATGTCAATGATGTTACGAATAAAGGATTTAACTATTTGTGTTTAAATAATAATAATTATTTATTTATTCTGGGACAAATCTCTTTAGAGTAATACAGAAATGTGGGCTAAGAAGCCTCAGAGATACATATAGAAGAATATTCACAAAATAAATAAACAGTCATAATAAAAAAATATCAGTTACTTTCTGAATTTAATCAATTAAAAAAATTATAAAACATTAGTAAAAGGAATTAAGTATGATCTAATAATTAATGTACATATTTGCAGTAATATCTATTTTACACTTTCATGGGGAATGGTTAAAAAATAGTTAAACAGTCTGGATTTAAAGGTAGGGAGAGTATTGAAGCGACGGATGTTGGAAGGGATGGAGTTCCACAGGGATAAGGAACGATCTGTCCAAAGCAGCGGCTCGGTGTCCCGTAGTGTATAGGTCTGAAGATCTAGAGTACGGGTGGGTACTGAGGAAATCAATGGAGGATTTGAATTGAAGGAGTTCGGAGATGTATGAAGGATGGCGGTATTGGATGACTTGAAAGAAGAAGGATGCCAGAAAATACTCACGACGGTTGGAAGAGTAAAGCCACTTCAACTTTTCTTAAAAATGGGAAACAGAGTCGTTTCTTGGGATCCCAAAGATGAATCAAATCAATTTATCAAACGTTGTCGTTTCGCTTCGAGATCCCCAGAGACGCCCCCATATACCGTGCAGCAATAGTCGTCGGACGTTAATATGAGCCTACTGGTTTCAAATGAAAATAATTGACAGAGGTAATTTAGACATTGGATACATGGTTTTTCCAGGAAAGAGTTTTATCAAAGTGTTTTATTTATTCATTGGCCTTAATGGTGGGATAAAATATTTTGGGATTATCATGTAGGAACAGGGTAGGAATATTATTAACAAAGTTAAGGAGGTGATTGGAGCCTATTAGGATTGCCTTCGTCTTCTCTGCATTCAACTTCAACTTGTTAGCTCCTGCTCAGTCACAAATTATATTTAAATTTTTTGTAGCCTGTAATAGAGAGTCGGGAAAAACAGGTAGGTATATTTGGAAATCGTCTGCATAGATGTGGTATAGGGATTGATGGATCAGGAGAGGAAGGTAATTAATGAAAATAGCAAACAGAGTAGGGGATAGGGAGGAACCTTGAGGAACACCACAGGAGAGAGGAAGTGTCTTAGGAGGAGGTTGATCTGGGACAACTACATATCGAGATTTATCTGAATGAAAGGATTTCAACCAACACAGTGCACTATTAGATTGAGGAAGATTTTGCAATTTATTAAGGAGGATGTTAAGATCGACTTGGCAGTTTTCCAGAAAGTTGCAAATTCGGAGATTTGCAATGAAAAGTTGTAAATATAGTGAAGCACGGAAATAAGGACAGGAAGGCAGGATTTTATTGATTTTACTGCAATATTGTCAAGACCATAATCATTAGTGCGGGATTTTAAGATAGTGGAAAGTAGTTCATCATAGTACACATGAGATGTTGGATGGAATGGGTTGGGAACATGAAATGGGAAACATGGTATGGCAAAAGATATTGGATGAATTATATTATACGCTTAATTATTATTGGATAGGTCCGATAATGTTTTTAGATAGGTTGGATAGTGTTGTGAAGGTCCGAATTTATATTCTATCCTTGCATTCTAGTGTTATTTGCCTGATACCTGTGGAATATGGATCTCCTTTAAATATTATTAAATACTAGCAGTTGTTATTTGCAAAATTGTTCAGTGAGAAACATAATCTGTTGAATAATTAAAAGAACAAATGGGTTTATAGATTATTAAATAGTGTACCAAGTAAATTAGTGTAAAATTTAATTTACTAATATTATATCGCAGTCATCCACACTATTTCCGAATTAACATTAGCTAAAAAAACTTAAAATTTAAATACAGATTCCAGTAACTCAGTTTTCAATTTTTTTTTTTTTGCGCATATCTTTTTTTTATGTTTTTTTAATTATCGTTATGGCATCACGTTTTGCATACATATTTTTTACCTATATATTAGCCACCGATAGTTGAACGTATAAAGTACATAATAGATCTGCATTTTCACAACTACAGTTTATGTATCTATATACATAGCTGAGTCAAGGCTTTGTGAACTCATGCTTGCGTTAGAAGAATTAGATTTACCAATAATTTTTAAGTTGTTTATACATTTGTCTGTATTAGTTTATTATACTTAGGTTTTATTATGTTGCCTAATGAAACCTGAAACAGTTCTTTTTAATTAAGAAACCTGGTTGGTTAATTAACAAGCTGGATGAAGATAAAAGAGCGGGGAAACTGGAAAACAAATTAAATATTTTCTTTTCCCAAGACTGATATTTTCATTTTTCATTCCGGATAATTTTGATTCATGTTTCATGATTCTAAATTATTTATTTATTGTGGCGTTATAGATATTATACCTATTATCATTGGTATATTTTTAAGTCGTTTTTTAATTTTCCTTGTTGAATATATTTGGTCTCGTATGAGAACTATAAAAGCATAGGAAAAACTATTACTAAGAATCCTGGAAACTTGACCACAAATATTATTGTTTTATGAAAGTCATATGGTGCTTATGGGAGTGCAAAATGGGATATCAAGAATATATATGTAAGTATGAGAAATGTGTAGGTTGTAGGTTGTATTAGTAAGAAATAATATTTGCATTAGAATAAACTGTAGAGATGGAAATAAACTATTAAATCACGAGATTTATTCTGTAAAACATTTTACTTTAATTTCATGTTTATTTACTTGTATCACCTTCAATATCCATCCTTCTCCATCCCTACAACGTTCTATGCGAATTGTCCATTGTCTTAGACAGTGCTGGAAGTCTTCTGTCAGCTTCTTCAGAACACGTACCGCTTTCTCTTTTACAGCTTTAAGAGACTCAAATATTGTTTCTTTTAGTGCATCTTATAAACAGATGCAGATAATCATAGGGTGCAAGATCCCGCGAATAAGGGGGGTGGTCTAGTACTGGGAGGCAATATCTTTGAGAAGAACACATGACTTAACTTTCCGAAATTTGGATCTTTTTTTCCTTATTTTTTTACTGTGTTCAGCAAGAACGTAAATATACTAATGTTGATTAATATTGTTGTTCGACTTTCAAGGACTCAGTAAAAGTACAAAATCGCACGAATATCGAAAAACTATTCTCTTAACCGCGTCACTGGTACTAAAGACAGTTGAGATTGAACTAGAGCGCTTATAACAATAAATAAGAAAACTATGTTAATATTTTCGTTTATATTTGTTTTGTGGTAAAGTTCCGATATTTCCCAAGTCATGAAACTTTACTTTATGCTTTATAATGTAGTATTTTAGATTGAAGCATGAAATATTATACCTACCTGAAAATGAACTTTCAAGTTCTATTTTTCTTTGCCGCTTTTCGTATTCTTATTATAGCTCTCCCTGGAGTGTTGTTTTGTTTTGAGAAACGCGCTAAATGAAGTGAAAAAAATGCGCCATGGTCATTGCCTTTAGTGGATTCGTGCTCTTTTGCTAATTCGTTGTTTATTGTTAATCTATCTCATTAATGTAGCGCACGGCTTCTGGAAATAAGTTGCCAAGCTCATCACTATTCAGACAGGCGTCCCGTTCTAGGAGAGTTTAGATGAATAATGTCACGTAAGAAAAGTATCGACAGAAAAATCCTAGAACTCGCAGGATAAGAATCTGCACTAAATATAAGATCTTTTCCCGGCCCTCAGGAGTGATTGGTTTTGATGCACGAGGTACCAAACGATAAGAAATTTCACGAAGAAGTGACGAATCCCGAATTCGTACTACAACTATAATTAAATTTATTTATTTAATTCCGGTTTCAAAACTCAGATATTTTTAATAGTTGACGGGTAGTGACGAAATAAATCGTAGGAACATTAACGGGGACTGCATTTTAAAGTCTAGAATGGTTTTCGAGATAAACCATAATTCTTGCCGAAAGCCTTTCAGGTGATATAATTCCCATGAGATACTTATCTCAGGTTTAGATTTTATAAATTAAAATATTGAGTATTTTTGGATGTTGCTCAGGCGTTTGATAGAGTCTGGCACCAGGGTCTTCTCTTTAAACTTAAGACTATACTTCCATACACCTACTATCTTATCCTTCAATCTTTCCTCTTCGACAGATTTTTTTCAGTTCGGCAGGGCTCGGAAGTGTCTTCAGTCCATCCAATCTTGGCCGGAGTTCCCCAAGGTTCAATACTAGCCCCTCTACTTTACGTTATATACACTTATGATATACCTATTGACGATGAGATCTTGACAGCTACATATGCAGACGATACAGCAATCCTCACAAAACATCAAGACCCTACACAGGCCTCACTAACTCTACAACATCATTTGCTTAAACTACAAGATTGGTTCACACTATGGAAAATTCGACTTAATCATGACAAATCCAAACATATAACATTTACTCTTCGAAAAAACACCTGTCCTCCAGTTTATATTGACAACAATCAAATTCCTCAAACGGACACTGTACTTTACCTTGGACTCACCTTCGACAGAAGGATGACATGGGGCCCACATGTTAAAATGAAACGCATGACACTTAACAAACGACTCAAACTACTTTACTCTCTTTTTGCCAAATCTTCGAAACTAAAACTAAAACAGAAACTGAATACATATACATACTTACTTAAGCCCATATGGACATACTCATCACAAATATACGGCATCGCTAAAAAGACCCACCTACAAAAACTTCAAACGTTCCAATCAAAATTATTGCGACTCATAACAAAAGCACCTTGGTACGTGACTAACAAAACTCTACATACTGACCTCCACTTTCCAACAGTTGACCAACATATAACGACCCTATATCAACGATTTTACACAAATTTAAACGGACATAATAACAGACTTATAAGAGACATGGCCACAGCTGACATACCTCAGAACATGAACAGGAGACTAAAAAGGCGTTGGATGAGGGATCTCCTTCCTTAGACAACCTAAGTAATTGGAACAAGTTAGGGAAGAGGTACTGCTGAGTACTTTCCTTCCCCATGCCTGTCATGTCATTTTATCATTATCGCCATCACATTTGCTGATTGTTAACTTATTGTTGACAGGCGCAAATACATATTTAATAGACAAAAAAAAAAAAAAAAAAAAAAAATTATTGCTACTTATGATAGTCATCAACGAACTAAAAATCTATTGAAAATGTAAATGGGGGAGAACAATTCTGAGGTCCTTAATATAGATAGAAACTTTTTGATAATTATAATAAACAAAAAGAAATGTCCAGGTATGGCTTCTTTACTTTCAATATTAGACTTCTTTACTTTCAATATTAGACTTCTTTACTCTTAGTAATTGTATAAAACTACGAACCAAGCCTCTTGCACACTAAAAAATAGGACTTCAGCGAGTTCAATAATTGATTAGTTTAAGTTCAGCGATAGCTTTGTCTAATTGCAGAACTATTGAATAGTAGGGGTATTTTCAGTTGAACAAGATAATTACTTATTGAGTAAATTGTTACTTTAACATTCGTGTTAAAGTATGAAGCTTATCCTATTGTATGTCTTGTATAGGCTCTCTTCATAATACTGTACTGTATAAATGAAGAAACATCTTACTCTGATGTCGCTTACTTTAAGTCAAATATATTCGGTAGAAGGGTAACTATCTATTGTGAGAGTTACATACTAGTTTGTGATAATGTAGAGATGGTTGACCGTGATATAATATGGAAAGGAGTTGATCGGAGGGTGCGGTCAAATAAATACTAAATTTTTAAAAAATAGTATTTTTAATTATTACGCCGACGTTTCGACCCACCTTGCAGGTCTTCATCAGGGCTATAAAAGATACAAAATATAAAAGGTGCATGGTGAAAATTCATTTATTTTATTTTCACCATGTAACTTTTATATTTTGTATTTTTTGTAGCCCTGACGAAGACCTGCAAGGTGGGTCGAAACGTCGGCATAATAATTAAAAATACTATTTTTTTAAAATTTAGTATTTATTTGACCGCACCCTCCGATCAACTCCCTCCTTTAGTAGTTTATGTTATTCAGAGATATCTGTCATAATAGATAGCGATAGAAACTTTATTAATAATAATCTGTTCGACTTCAAGCTGAGAGGTCTTTCAGAACATTATAAGGAGGTGGTGTTTCTAGGCTGACGGTTGTAGTTGGAGGAAATGTGGCCAGGATCACGCTCCAACGCTACGTTTTTAATTAATTAATTAAGGTTATCCATTTCATAGGGCCTAGGTGAGCTGTAGGAGTAGGGATGGGATATCGAAGCCCCAATATGGTCATCAATTTTAATATCAATTGAAATATCGATAGTCGATGGTCATCCCAACACTGAACTCGTGGGTCAATCCATTGCCTGGTTTAAAATAATAAATGATCTGCTCCCACGGCCAATTTTTTTTTCTAAGAAATATTTTCAACGGACTTGAGCATTATCATTAAATAATTCTCTGTTAATTATCACACCCGTCTTGTTATTTTTACCGTTTAAATTTAGACCTGTTTTGTATTTAGTCTACTGGTTCTCAGGATAGAATACTTTCTTCGAGGAAGTGAAAGCAGAATTTATAATGGTCTAGAAAGAAGTGTGTTCATTAGTTCGTTACGCATGATTATCTCTATCTCTGCTCGATTTTTATTCCAAAATGCGAATGCTGAAAGTAGACAATTAATTCAATGTAAAGTGTACATCAATACACTCGGATATTCATTACAAATAGATGAAACGTTATTGTTTAGTTTTTATAATTTAGAACTAGTTTCATCCAAAACGACTGTTCTGTGGCCGTTTAATATTAAATGTGTCCTGGTGCCCTCGAAAAGTGTGCCAAAGTCATCCGACCGGCTGGAGTTAGTGGATCAATACTAATTCAGTTAGTGCTATCAGGTTTGTAGTTTTATCTGATCCAGCATTTTTAGATCCAGTGTCTAGCCACCGTCGAGATAGTGAAATGCATTTTTTAAACTAATCACTTATTTTCTCTGCGACGAACCCGTTTTTCCTAATGCACTTTTCTCGTCTGATAACTTTCCTAAATTAAAGACACTTTGCAGTTATGGCAAGACGCTCTTTTGCTTCAACGAGTACACTTTTCTTGTTAACGAAATTTATCTGATAATGCTTTAATTGATTACAATATATATATATATATATATATATATATATATATATATATATATATATATATATATATTCTAACCGGACGCACCATATGAATTTAGGTTTACTATATAGTCTTTTTTTTTTTTTTACATTAAGAAATGAGCAATGTCTTAAGGTTTTTGAAAATAAAGTATTGCATAGAATATTCGGACCGAAGAAAGATGAGTTAACTTGAGAGTTCAGAGGGTTGCACAACGCCGAGTTGCGTGAACTGTATTCAGTTAATATAATTGAGGTTATTACATCGCGGAAAATCAAATCGGCTTAGTAACGAAAGAATTTCTAAAATGTTGATATTTGCTGTACCGAATGATAAACGTCCAAGAGGTAGACCGAAGTGAAGGTGGGAAGATTGCTTAAAAGCCGATCTGAAAGGCCTGGGTTTGGACAGCGAATGGTGGAAGGAGGTGTGTAATAAGCGATTGGTGGTGTCGGCATCGAACCACCGGGTCCGCTAAACCTTTTTTTGTTATTATTATAATATAATATTTTCAGTGCCTGGTGAAGATTCTATCTTTTTTTAATTATGATAAAAAAAACTATGTCTTGGAGTGCCTATTTTTCAACTCAAAACATTGTCTCATTTTCCCGTGATCGTAAATTTATTTACATGCTCAATCAGATTTTTTTAAAGAGAAGGTTGGTTGGATTGTTGAGTAAAAATTAAAAATAAATGAATTATATTTATTTTTATTTTTGCCATATTTTTTTTCTTGGACTAGTTAAAAGCATCATTCCTACTCTTTGTGCCTCGGTTTATTCTTGTTCCAAAAATAAAGGTTTTAGACCCTATCCATATTTGATTTAAACATTTTTGTAATTCTTGAGGTCTAATATTACACTTTAAATATTTCTCTTCGCTTACGGACGTTCTGTTCATTATGTAAATATTATGTGATATTTTAAAAAAATATATATTTTTCTTGTTATTCACAAACTTGTTTTAATATTCACCATTTATATTCATTTGGATTTTTAATTATTATATTTTATTCATTTAAAAATGACAAAAATTAAAAAAAAAATGTTATTCGTTGGTTTCACAATATGATTATTTTGTTGTTTCTAATTTGCTTATTCCAAGTATAGAGATCAATCTTGAATTATCTATAAAGTATAAATAGTTTACATGATGGCTATTTATGCCTCGATATGTCAGAAGGCACTATATAACCAAATCGCCTATAATCGTCCATGAGCTAAGAGCCTTTTGAAGCCTGTAGCTTTGAAGAAGCCTTTAATTCTCTCTTATTGATTAGTTCATTTTTAGATGTTATTTTAGTTGTTGCGTTGATTCAGTTAGGTGGATAGGTTACAGAAATAGATCTAATCTTATTTCCTTCATAATTGTCCTATATTTGGCTTACATGTTCCTTTGAAGCTTTGTTTGAACAACGTTGTTGATTTATTGCTATTCGCGAACTTTAGTACGACTGTAACAAGATTAGATGATTTTAGTTTAGATAATCATTTGATTTCTGTAATCAATTAAATATTAAAGACGCATTTTCTTGCATATGTTGTGCCCTGCCTCTCTTTAAGTATTTTGGAGGAAAAACAAAACGTTGATGCGTATGGACGCCATATTTGGCTTAAAGTTTCGGTGTTGAAACAAAAAGAAAATCTGTCCGTTAATTTTAAATTTTTATTATTTTCAACTGAAGTAAAACGAAAATATTACCTGTGACCTATTTTATATAATTTAAGCAAATTCATTATAAAAATCGGTTGGTATACACGTTCTCAGGTTTATTTGTTAATTTTGAATTGAATTGAAAATTTGAAATGATCGTGCTTTCAATCATCTTCTGTTATTTAATCTATGGTCAACAATAACCCCTCCATAAACATTAAATTAAATAATTGTCTTTGTGAACATTTTACTTTATGAAACACATAAATTATGTGTAAATTTATATTCTAATCATCTATTTATAATTCTAATTTCCTATTAAATTTCTCATATTAATATTTTTCAAAAGTCAACATAATTTCTTTTACCGAGGAATATTTTAAACCCTTTTTGTTCATAATACTTTAGGGTGGTTTATTATAATTAGTAAACATCATATGTTGTCGTGTATGTAAATAAAATATTATAAATCATTTTGAAGAAAACTGATATAACATATTCTCTGGTAAGGTAAATTAGATTGGTAATTTTAATTAGAAGAAAAATTAGAAGAATCAGTTTAAAAAATCATTCAAATCGTTCAATAATTATTTTTGCATTTTATCAGAAACTTTGTTTTTAGTATTCATTCGATTAATCCTACTATTTAATTTTGTTTTGGTTTTCCGAATTTTATTAATCAGTAACTAAAAATATCAAAAATGTTGTTAATTTCAAAACAGATATAAAAGCGATTGACAGGGCAACATTATGTCGATATAATAAATAAATTATAATTCAAATAATCATAATGTATAAATATTTTTTAGCTAAATTATTATTATTTCAAGAAATTTGCATTCATCTTAAACAATACAGTATTCTTTCTTAACCCCTATAAGCAGAATTACATTCAAGCTCACAGCTCACAGTGGACATTGGACATTTTTCAAAATAAGACGATAATATTTTCTTATTATTTTGAATAGTTTTTTATATTATTGTTTGGACTATTCTCAGGTAAATAATGAAATAAACTATCATAAATAACTTTTTTTGATATAATTGTAGTATATTTAGCCTAATAGTATATTTCTTATATAATTTTCTTTGAATTGTTTTTCTTTTAGATTTTTTATCTTTAGAAAAAAAAATTATTTATGGTATATGATATTTAAAAATGAGAAATATTTTTTGTCTTAAAAAAAAAATGATTTTATTTGGATTACATAATTATTTGTATAATCTAGTATAAGTATAAATCTAATGCATTAATGGTAATTTAAAAAAAAAATGATTTATTGTTTTACGTACTTTGTAGTGTCATGGCCGAAACTGAGGTTCTATATTCGTATCGTTCCGTCTTTGCTAGTTTGTTATGTGCTTATTATCTCAAATCCTGTTCTCAGACTTTGTAAACAGTGAGTTTATAAACAATTTAACATTTTTACATTATAATCAGTGAGGTGAGTGACTTTTATTAACAATTAGCAACATTAAATTGGTACTCGATTGCTAGAGACAGTTTACGTGGCAGATAATTCCCCTCAGCGGGTCTTATCTTTCAAATTCAAGGTCACGGCGCTTTATTTTACGTTCAGAATATCTTGAGTTCGTACCTAAGACAGTATATATATTTTTTTTTCTCTGTTTTTATTTCTTAATTGATTATTTTATTTTAATATTTTTTTTTCTACTGAGACTCTATTTTATTTATTTATAAAAATGTTTTTTTTTAATATTTGTATATATATTTGTAAATAGATTAGTTATTAAGTATTTGTTTTGTAAATTTTCTTATTAGTGATACTTTTTTTTTTCTCTCTTCTTTTTGTATATATTATTATTTAGAGGTATGGATTCTGATAAGAACATTTCTTTTGACGAATCAGATGAAGAGACTCCTTTCTCCGAAATCAGTGAGACTGATTCTCAATATTTAACAAGGCGAACTCTCCAAAAGCGCCATAGAAACTCTGCCCCCGGTTCGGCGGGCAACTCACCTAATAAAAAAAAAAACAAATCCGCTAAAACAAAGCAAGCTCTCAAAGTAAATAAACAATCAAAAACTAGTAATAATTCAGCTATGAAACCTGACACTAAACCATCAACTAACACATCCAGTAACAATTCTGTTACAGCCAATAATAAAATTAACGAAATCACTGAACCTAGAACTTTCACTGAACCAGTGCCACCTCCGATTTATGTAAGCAAGATTGACAATTTCATTCAGTTCGGTCAAGAAATAGCTAATCTGATCGGACCGCCCAACTTCCGGTGGTTTTCTCGAGTCAACGATATAAAGATTAACACCAATACTAAAGAAGATTATAAAAAACTTATAAATCATTTGACAGCACTCAATCACGACTTCCACTGCTATCAACTAAAAGAAGACAAAACATATAGAGTGGTTTTGAGAGGTCTTCACTCTACCACACCCACTACCGCTATAAAAAAAGATCTGGAAGATATCGGCCATTCGGTAAGACATATATCTTCTATTTTACATCCTATTGATAAATATCCACTGCCATTATTTTTCATCGATCTAGAACCAGCCCGGAATAATGCAGAAATCTTCGAAGTTAAAAGACTGCTGTATTCTGTTGTAAAATTTGAAGAGCCGAGGCAGAAACCAATAGTCGTTCAATGCACCAAGTGCCAAAACTTAGGGCATACAAAGGCTTACTGCCATCACTCGGTGCGTTGCGTTAACTGCGCCGGGCCTCACGCCTCTAACACCTGCCAGAAACCGTTAAATGAACCACCAAAATGTGCCCTTTGTGGTGAGGACCACCCTGCAACCTATCGGGGCTGCATTATCTATAAGAAGCTGTATAAGCAAAGAACTTATAATTTATCATTAAAAGAAGAACAGAAGAATTCTACCCAGGCACAGGTACAGGCACCTGAACTCCTAAATTTGGCAGCGTTTCCTCAACTGCCGAACGAAATAATACCACAATTGACGCACAACCCTTCTACATCAACAGATCATCCCCATCAAGACTCTAGGCACCTATATTCAGACACTACGGTGAAGAATCAACAGCCGCGACGTCAGACGCCTCAGATTTCCAAAACTAAGACTCAGGCTTCCAAACCTAAGATCCAGACCTCCCAATCCAAGACTCAAATCTCCCACATTCATTCAAAATCTCCACGTCAGCAAATGCCTCCTCACCAGATACCTATACGTGTAAAATTACCGCCCGAACATCCAACTCCTGTTTATTCCCACCCTACTGCTCATATTTACTCTCCTTCCCAAGTTCCAAGGGTACATCCTTCATCAGACACTCCTTATCATAAGATCTTTCCCTCACGAACTCCTAATCAAAACCAACCTGACCAACAAAACCCGATCGATTTAATAAACTCCACCCTTGCGTCCTTCCTGAAAGATCTCCAAGAGACTATCAAGCCACTAATTACCCTCCTCACAAGAATCCTTACCGAAATTCCCTTCAATCTCTCACGATGAGCACTAAGCCCCTAGCTGTTCTTTTATGGAATGCTAACGGACTACAAAACCACCGAGACGAACTCGACATTTTTCTTCATGACTATCACATTGATATTGCTCTACTGACAGAAACTCACTTCACTCGACGTTCATATTTCTACATACGTGACTATATCACTTATAGATCAGACCACCCCGACAACACTTCCCATGCCGGTTCTTGCATCCTTATCCATAAATCCTTATCCCATTCTCTCATTCCTTCTACTCCAACGGAGACTATTCAAGCAACCTCGGTTATCATTTCAACTCGTCCTTTCCATTTAACATTCTCAGCTGTATACTGTCCTCCCGGTCATACTCTTACCTATAACTTACTTGAATCCTTATTTCAATCCTTCGGATCGCGCTTTATTGCTGGAGGAGACTACAATGCTAAACACCAACGATGGGGTTGTCGATCATCCAACTCCCGTGGTAACATACTATCTTCTGTCTCAACTTCCAATAGTTACTCTGTCCTCTCTCCTATGAATCCTACCTATTGGCCAACATCCCTCAAAAAACGCCCTGATATCCTCGACATATTTGTCACCTCCCAAATTTCCTCTTCCCATGTCACAATAAAATCCCTGGATGACCTCTCCTCAGATCATTCTCCAGTTCTGCTTTCATTACACACAACCTTCGCTCCTAAGCCCTCGTCCTCTCCTACACTGATTACAGGACGAGTAAACTGGGACAATTTTCGTAAAGACCTGGAAAATAAATTGGACCTAAATATTCCACTTAAGACGAAACGTGATATTGACACAGCCATAAAAGAACTCACTACATCTATAAGTGACAAAATAAAGAATAATACATCTACCAATAAAACTGACAACTCCCAACAGACAAATTTGCCGCAGCATATTCGTATCTTATTAAGGGAAAAACGCAGAGCAAGATCGAAGTGGCACAGGACTAGATATCCATCAGATAAGACATATTACAACAAATTAACTAACCAACTAAAAGCTGAAATTAGAAAATACAAAGTTCAAAATTTACATAACATGACAGAAAAACTTACTACTTGTGACAAATCACTATGGTTGACCACTAAAAAACTCCTTAAATTCAAAGATTTTAACCACCCACTTATTACTGAAACCCAAACCTGGTCCAGATCTGATGATGAAAAATCTCAAATATTTGCTCAACACCTCTCAAAAACATTTAATCCACACCCAGACATCCTTAATCCAACCCACCTTGAGTTTATTGAAGCAGAATTGGATACCCCACTCCAATTGACTCCTCCACCTAAAGCATTTCATCCTTCAGAAATATCCAATATCATTAATAGATTACCTTCTCGCAAAGCTCCTGGCCATGACCTAATCACCTCCCAGATCCTAAAATGTCTTCCTAAAAAAGCCATATTGTTCCTAACCTATATATTTAATGCTGTACTCCGCACCACATATTTTCCTGACTCTTGGAAACTATCCATTGTCAAAATGATACCTAAACCCACAAAGCCGCCAGAACACCCATCCTCTTACCGTCCTATCTCCCTTTTACCCATTATGGGCAAAATCCTGGAAAAACTCATTTTAAAACGCCTGTATCCCATCCTAGACTCTAAACACATTATCCCAGATCACCAATTTGGATTCCGCACATCCCACTCCACTATTCAGCAATGCCATCGTGTGGTAGATGTAGTCTCCTCTGCATTGGAGCGCGGAATGTACTGCACGGGAGTCTTTCTCGACGTTGAACAGGCGTTTGATAGAGTCTGGCATCCGGGACTGATGTACAAACTCCGTGAATTCCTACCACCTACATACTTCCTCATTATACGTTCCTACCTTACTGACAGATACTTCAAAGTCAATCATAACAATGCTTATTCATCTCTTTTTACTCAGTCTGCCGGTGTTCCTCAAGGTAGTATCCTAGGTCCTATCCTTTACACAGTTTATACAGCTGACATCCCAACCCAATCCAACACTGTCATCACCACCTATGCCGATGACACGTGTATCCTATCAGTTAATAACGATCCTTTAATTGCATCCCAAACTCTTCAATCACATATCACAAGCCTTGAAGAATGGTGTAAAAATTGGAGAATAAAAATAAATTCCAACAAATCCCATCAAATCACTTTTACCCTCCGTCGTAAACCTATGACCTCTTGTCCTACAGTATCCTTCAATAATACTCCACTTATTCCTGTTGAGCAAATCCGCTACTTAGGACTCCACCTTGACAAACGACTCACTTGGAACCCCCATACCAGACTGAAACGACTAGAAACCGCCCGACGTTTTCGACTACTGCAGCACTTACTAGACAAACGATCTAAGCTTTCAATCAATTATAAACGACTCGTATATATGACAATAATAAGACCTATTTGGACTTACGGAATTGAGCTTTGGGGCTCCACTAAACCATCGAATTCCTCTCGTATCCAATCCTTACAATCCAAAATCCTTCGTAAAATCCTCAACGCTCCTTACTTTGTCACAAATAAAATCATCCATAAAGACCTTAATGTTCCATATGTTTCCGATCTGGCCCAATCCAGATACCTTTCTTTCCATAACAAACTGCAGAATCATCCGAATCCTCTCGTTTCAAACCTTGCTTCCTCCTCGATCCCTGATAATCCTCCGAGGCGTCTGAAAAGAAGATGGCCTCGGGATCTTCTAATATAGAACTTTAATTTGAGTTCTACCAATGGGTAGTTTCTCTTCATGTTGTACATGCCATGTTACAAATTTCTCATTTACTTATTGTATTCTCTATGTAATACAGTTGTAAATTCCATTGAAATAATAAAAAAATAAAAATAAAAATAAATTGTTTTACGTGATATTGTTATTAATATTATAGGTGTCATTCTTGTCTTAAGAATAGGCGAAATTGTCCGAAACGTTGTCGAATACAAAAATGAATAACAGTTTTTGTGAAGGAAAAGGGGTTATTAAAGGTTTTCCTCGAAATAATAAAACTAGATTAATCAATACATTTTAATCTTGAGTATTTTATGGCGGATCTCGTTTGAGAGGATGAATTACCTAATATGAAGGAAGGGGGTGGGGGTTATTTGTTGACCTTATAAATCTTAAATTATTTTGGCAGCGAAATTCAATCATGTGGATAAACTAATTTCGATTACCCGCTATCGTTTAATATTAACTTTATAACCCTCTCGAATATCGTATCTTTCGATACGGCCTGCCAGTGTTTGATATTCTTTGTTGTAATTTTCCCTCCATTGATTGCTAATCATAAATTGTATACTAAACTTTGAGTGATGTGAAATCTGATTATGTATTTATGGGAATTTTCTTTAATCTCTATGACTGAAGTAAAATCTTATCACTTACCTTCAAGAAAGCAAATAATTTTGTAATGCCTGCAGGGTTACATATTACCACCACTTTCCGTTTGAAAAAAATAAATGTCAGTTTTAAAATTTAGCATTGAGCTAGGAAATACGAAATTAAATCTAAGAGAAAAAACAGGTTTTAAGATAAAATGAAAGATGATATGATAGAGAATATTAATGGTGGAACTGGAATATATAATAACTATAAATCATGTATTATCATTAAGTGCTTTCTGAACAATGGCGTTCGTTCGAGATACCCAACGGATTTATTTCCTGAAATGAATTTTTCCTCTTCTTATTTTTTTGGAAAATGATATTAAATAGCTCCAGTTTTTACTTTTTTACCTATACTAGGTAAGGAAAGTATTGGGATCAGGTCAAATTTCCGATATGTGGTTTTCGACGCCATTGGTCTGTCTGTCTATCTGTCTGTGCCAAGATTTTATCAGGAACTACTGAACCGATTTTGTTGCTTCTTTTTTTTTATTTTGTAGGATTTTGACTACTGATGCCGGTGACAGAAATTCAGTCCTCTATGCGCAATAGCTTGTGTACAATAAATGAAAAACATGGTTTTCTATAGACTATAGCGCGAAAAGGGCTCTAACTATCTTGATAAAACTTTCCTATAATGTTATAATAATTAAACTATTTTTTGAAAGGTAATGAAATTCCCTACAAAACTATATAAAAATCGTTCATTTTGGACAACTATTAACGAAGTTACAGCTATTCAATTTCCAATGTAAGATTACGGATTCATATCCTGATGTCAGAAAGGAGTGAATGAGAGAATATGTGAAAGTAAGGAAATCTGTTGCCCGCATCACGCAAGCTTCACTATTTTGCTCTACTTTTAATAGAAATTATTGTTTGACAAAATTAAGCTATGGAAAAAAGTTTTTGATCAGCAATATTAGAGAATATTGAAATTTTTACACTGATGTACCTTAAGGCGGTTTACATTGCTTTAATTTATCAAATAAATCATACTCAAATCTTTTCTTAGATGAATTTTCAGAAAAATAAATCTAATTCAATTTTTTTTCGTTCCTTCATGAACATATGTAAAGATATAAAAACTTTTCTGAAATAGGTAGAAAAGTCGTGTGATTGGACACACAATGTTTTTTATTTTATTATTTAATAAATAATAACACAATCTGCCACACCTAAGGGCAATAAGTATTAGGACTAAAGGTCCGTTCAATATATTTTATTTATTTATTTACAACAATGGCGGGGCTCCTCAAGCTCTTACAAAATATTTATTTTACATTGATTTTAGATGAAATTAAATTTAACAATAAATTGAAAGCATAAAATATTTAAAAAAAAGAGTCAGCAGATTTTAAATTTTGTCGTAAAGGTGCGTTATTTGAAGAAATGTAAAGACTTTTTTTGCCAATTTGGTAGTATTTTTTAGAATTTCAGTTATATCGTTCTCCAATTCAACTTTATTACGTTGATTTTCATATCCATAACATTCAAAATGTGACTGACTGTTAAAGTATATATAAATATATACTTAATATATATAATATATATATATATATATATATATATATATATATATATATATATATACTTAATATATAAAAATCAAGATATATAAATTTAAGTAATTAAGAACAAGCAGGATCTGGTAGGGGTTTTAGGGCAATCAATAGCTAGATTATTACACCCGTGTAACAAAAATAAAATATATAAGAAATTAACAACAAATAATAAATATAAAACAAATATAATATATACATAATAGATATATACAAATATATATAGATATAACAAATATAAAGTAAAGATGAACAAACCAATATATAAAATAATAATAAGTAGTAATAAAGAAACTGTAATGATAAAGGTAAAAAAAAAAAAAAATATGACTTCACAAGTAAAAGGTTATAGGCATGGTGTCCCGTAACTAGAGAGAAATATTTAAAAGGTTGATAGTAGACATCAAGATCTACAAAAAAGTTCTTATCAACAATTGCCCCATTTCTAGCAGAAAATTAGGAACGGAAGAAGAGTTTGTCAGTGTTAAAACTATTTAAAGAAGACTATTGAGTGGATAAACACAGCTAATTTCCGTTTACAAAAAAAGTCATAAATTATTTGCGATTTTTTTTTATCATCTTTTAACTGTTCTACACTTACCCCACTTTTATAAAAAGTTTCTCATTTAATAAGCGTTAAGTCCATTTTTGGATTAAGAATCTCAAACAGCAAATCGCAGTTTTTGGTTTTCTTTCAAAAATAAATAAAGTCGATATAATCCGGTCATTTGGCTTCCAAAATGGATCAGTGGCAAGTCGGTGGATTGGAAGGGATTAGCATAAGTCGGTTTAGAAGACTGACGTGAACATCACCCTTCTGAAAGTACTGGGCTGTATTAAAGCTCTAAAGTCCTTCATTTTCGAGATAATGAAGGGTAGCAGATGTTTTCCGATTAATTAGTTAGTGTGTTTTAAAATCTCTTAAAACTTATTGTTTTATAACTTATGACAAGAAAAATGTTGGTGGATAGATCAATTTGTTTTCAAAAAATACCTTTGGGTACGTAATTTAACAACAACGTTTTCTCATTTCATTACCAAAGTAAATAAATCCAGCGAAACCTTGCGAGCTAGCTGTGTGATAAAGGTGTGTTTTGGGATCTCGATCGTGGTATAAAGTAGATGAAATATAGAAGCGTACGTTTAGTTCAGGGTTATAAATTCCCACTGCGAATTGCAGAGGCACATCGCTACCGACAGGGTAACGTCTCTGGGGTCTGAGAAAATAAATAATTCCTGCCCCCTCTGGAGTTACTAAATGTTAAGGATCCTATAGCATTCCTTTTTATTTTTATTTACGATTGTGTATATTTAATTTATTAATAATGTTACGACCATGGTTTTACCGAGCAATAAATTCTTATATTATCAATTCAAATATTTGTCCATAATTCGGTAAGTTAACAAGTTTTATCTAGGTCCTGAAAATAATCTATTTTATTTTAACGGTTATAGTTCAATATAAAACATGTTCCGTCATATCTGCTTTATGTTGTTTGATCATTTCAGGTATTCATTATATGTTATAAATAGAAATGGGCACAGTGATGATTTATATTTTTAAAGGATTATTGAGCATAATAGCGGTCGATTAAACTCTTAAGTCAACATCCAAAAGACTTTTTTGAGATATTTCACTCAATAAATATCTATTACCAGATAATTACAGGCATTCATTCTAACAGACCTTTAATAGCCGCGAAAAAAATGTATTATACACATTTTCAAAAAACCCTTATGTTATCATTTTTGCCTTCGCTTTGCCCGGCTTTATTGCTTATTACATACCAATCAGTTTATTTTTTTGTGCAGAATAAGAAAAAATATTTGATATATAAATTATATAAACCAAAAGGCATTTCCAGTAAAGTAGGCCAAGTTAAGTTTTGTTCATGAAAATGCAAGTTAGTTTTTAGACTCCTTTAAAATTCTTAAATATGAATTTTCATAGAAATAAAAAAAATATTAGCTTAAGTATTTAATTTTCTTGGGTGTTTTTTTTTTTTTCTTTTTCCAGCCGTCAATTAAAGCATTCATAACTTCTCAAGATTTTCTCCATATTTTACAGTAGTAATACAGTTGGAAAGACGAATTACTGTTTTTCGAACACATTTCAATAATTGTCACATTCTTTTCCTTTATAACATATAAGTCAGGACAAACTTGTCGAACGTTTTTATTTTATATCTTTGGTTCAAATAAGTATTGGTTTCTGCGAATTGGAATAGTATTTAAGGTCATGAAACCCTGAACATTTTAGTGTAGACCAGTGGATTCCTGATATAAGTGCGTTTGTAAAACTATTATATTTTATTAGAGAAGGGATGGACGAAAGAAGGAGCGGCAATGTTAAAATTAGTTTTCTAAAAAAATCAATATTTTGATTTCATTATTTAAATTATGTACTTTTGTTATTTAATTTTTGTATGGTAGAAGTCTTTCAATGAGTTATGAAGGAACCTTTTACTGATTTTTTTCCTTGTAATTTCAACCGTTTCTCTGACCATTTTCTATTCGGTATATCCTTTTCAAACATGTAAATACTCTCAAAATTAAACTCTTTTTCTTTTTTATAATTTTTACGTATGTATACTTACCTTTTCTTCGTGAAGTAATCCCTCAGGAGGTTTGTGAAGTTGTCTGAATGTTTCTATGATAAGTTATTTTTTTTAAACAAGACACATAATCATGTTCTAGATCCGTGTTGGTCTCATCTTGACTTAACGAGCGATATCTAGGGCATAACTAATCACATCAGAACAGCAGTCACTAATCAAGTACAATGATTAGGTCTAACAATATAATGATTTTGTAACTGTAATCTAATGGGGTTTTTGTGGGAAAGCTACGGAGTTGGTTATTTACTGGTATTATTAAAACTTTAGCCAAAGCTTTAAAATATAGAAAATTAAAAGTCTATATTTATCATATACACATTTTAGGTTCTAGCTAAAATGCTAAAATTGTAACTTAAAAAAGACAGCTTATGTTTTTTTTTTTTTTTTTTTTTTTTTTTTTTTTTTTTTTTTTTTTTTTTTTTTTTAAGAAGAATTTGGTCGGGGGTGCAGTGAATATATGAGCTTTTCAGTTCGAATTTCAACATTTTTGATGTTGGAAAATTTATAACATGTGTATAGACAGTGAGTAAGTTGATTACAGAATAGGTGATTCTTGAAATATAGACCTGTGAATCAAGGTGCAAATATTCCCATTACAAATATTACTAAAATTAATAATCAAAAATGTTGAAATTAGAGTTAGTCATTCTGCCAACTGGAAGGCTTATATACTACTATACCTTATAATAGTATTTTTTATTATATTTTCAAATATTTCGACGTATGTTGTCGGTCTTCTTCAGGACGTTCCATCTGGCACTGCCGGAAGCATTTGGGAGACTTGTAGTCTGATGTCTGATATTGTGGAAGAAATTCACTTCCATAGCTTCAATTTTTAAGTTTTGTTTTTGTTTAAAGCTGACGTTTCGGTTCTATATGTGAACCCTCCTCAGAGCTCTTGAATTAATCATTGCAGTTGATTTAAGTGTTTTTATAATATAATTTTAATATTATTTTTTTTAAATATATTTGGTTATAAATAAAATACTAAAAAAAAATAATTCTAGCCTGGCGTTTTTCAGAATTAAGGTGTAAATTAATTTTTAGAATTTGACATACTAAAACGATACTATACTATATACTAAACTAACCTACACTAAACCGAGCAAATCCTTTTTTTTTATTTATTTGGATATTTATTGAATATTTCTGAATATATAGTTATTGAATGTAACTTATATACAACTTGAACTGGAAGGACTAATTGTTAGAAACTGTAACATTAGTTTCATGTCAATGAAATGAGAATATAAGGCGACTTTTATTATATAAACGCTTTTATGTCGTTTAAAAAGTTTTCTAGATTACGGGCGTTATCTTTATTCAAGCAAATATATAGCAAATCTTATAAAATTAATTCAATTTTTTATAAATTGCTTATTTTATGTACACGATGGCGATGAAATTAAACGAAACATCTTTTTAAATTCTGAAGCGTATTATATTGAACATTACATAGTGGCCAAAACGGTGTGGCCGTACGGTTTTATACTGAACATAGATTCGTATTTATTAATACCAATAAAATTAAATAAAAATACAGCATGAAGAAAAAGAAAATTTAAACAGCAAGTAAAGCATCAAAATTCAGACAAAATGAAAACGGATTTCATATAAAATTATATCAATTAGATTGGGGGAGTATAATGTAACAAGGGGTACCCACCCATCCCCTCAAGGTTGATAGCGTAAGAACCTACCCCCACCCACTCCTCGCCTTCTTCCAAGATATTTTATTGCTCGCCTTTTCTTATAAACAGAGCAAGCTAAGGAGTAGAATTAGAAAAATAATATATCATATACAATTACACTTACTACTGTCTGTTCTATGCTTTCACTTTGTCCCTTAGCCCGAAAGTTGATAATCATTTCGAAAGTTGGCCCCTCAAAAACCCGTCAAAATATGCCCCCTAAAAATTTTTGATGGTGTAACTTGTGCCATGAAACCCCCTTTTGGGCACCCCTGATTGGCGGGATAAAGTTCCTGAGGGAGGCAGCTCGATTTGAAGAGGACTTGCGAACGCAGCATTTCGGAGGAGAGAACGATAGAAGACAGAAGGACGAGATCGGACGGGTTAGGGTTGTAAAAAAGATTTAGATTGTAGACTCTGTAGTACGTAGGATGGGCGCTGAGTTTTGATAACTTGGCATGTGAAGGACGCAAAAAAATCCTGACACCTTTACTGACAATGTACAAAAAAAAAATCTTCTCCATAAGCATAACCTATTGGTGATTCATGGGTACTGAATAGGTACTTCTCTATAAAATTTATCATTATGTTATAAACAGGAAACAAATTACTATCAATAATAGTAGTATTATAGCATTTAATGTCGCTATAATTGTAGGGAATCATGAATAGAACGTTTCAGATCGAATGTACTGAAGCAGATAGGATGCATTCATCTAAAACAGGACTTCACGGCTACACGCGATGTGTTGTAATCATCATTAACCTGTGCTAGGTCATTGGATTGCATGTTTTTGCTTTGTAGGACGATGCATTCCACTCTGAAGATTATTGTTCTTATTATAATTTATTGGTATCATTTATATTGTTATTGTCGACTTGTGATAATTATTTGTATTTTATGTGTTCTATATTTCGGAATAATATTATACAAGATAATCATCACTCGTCTCATTACGTTAAAATAATAATATACTAAAGTGATAGTAGTAATACTGGCTGTTCAGTAAGGACTCAACTAAGAATGCCAAGGGGCCGCTGGAAATTTCTTCTATGTTTTTTTGAGGATCGACTTTCTAATAATTAACAAATATGATATTAAATATTTAATAGTTGACCGTTGCATTATAAAGGAATGAGATGATCGGTGGTGGCGGTCATAAATAGGTCGAAAGTGGCTAGTAATAAAATAGTTTTGCCACTATTCAGCTTATTTATGACCGCCACCCCGGACTATCTCCTTCCTTTAAATATGATATTAATATGATCGTTTTTTTTTTTCATTATATTTTATCACTATTAAAGACACTTGTAATAGCGATAAAGGAGTCCATTCACATTTTGTGTACAATGAATAAAAATAAATTAAATGGAAAAACAAAGAGTAATTTTTCATTTGCGTCTGCTATTTTTCGCTTGCTTTTGACTGGAACGATTTATTTTCTTGGATGTTTGGGCAGTCTCCTACTATCCCGTTAATCCAAAAAAGTTATTTATGGATAGAAATCTTGTAAAAAAAAAAAAAAGAAATCTTATAAACAAAAAAGAAAGTTGGAAAAAAAATCAAAATATATATTTACAATAAGGGTGTGGAAAAATTACACAAACATTTATTAACAAAGTTATTGTTCTCAGGAACGAAGGACTTTTATGAATGAAGTATCAAACGAAAGAGAATTTCGGGTAGAAGTGAGGAATGCCAACTTCAAAACATAAAATCTAACCAAAATTACAGTAAATGTAATTGAAAAAAAAAATAGGGAGATCTCAAAACTCAGATGTTTCAATGGTCGACTGACGAGATCAAATAATTGGTGTCTTAAATGTTTTGACTCTGGCATCCATCTCTTAGATGTTACGGTCGTCAAGAGAAACTTATCTCATCATTAGGTTGTAAGAATTAAAATATTGTTTTTTATCATTTTATTTGACGAGCTAAAAATCTATCGAAAAGGTGATTAGAGAGTAATAGCTCTATGATTCCTTAGTACTTAGAATAATGAAGAAAGAAACTTTGATATTTTTAGAAAATAAAACTTCTGTACTCGTATTTAATGGCGAAAGTAATAAAGGCTTTTCTGCATCAACCAAATAAATCTTGAGTGGATATAATAATGGATTTAATATAAGTTCAGGATAGCTGTGTCTTGTAGCTTGATTAATTAACTGAAGGGATATTTTCCAATGGGACGAGCTAATTACCTATTTAGTAAATTGTTAGTTTAACAGTTGTGGTGTAGTATGAAGCTACACCATTCGTGTGTGTGTTCGAAGGACTATCTTTTAAACATCTTTCGCTGAATTAACTTATACGTCGAATGCTTTAAGCAGGATAATAGTCAACTTATTAACAATCAACTGAAACTTCGTGAATAGCTTCATCTCATCGTAACCTACAACTATTTTATTTACCAAAATTCTTGATAGGCAAACTTTGTCTATTTAATTTCGTACTAAATACTCATTTGCTTTTTACTTGAATCGTAAGATTGATCGTAAAAAACGTGGCCTACAGAAATATTAAGTCGTTTGGAGTGACCTACACTCCCAACATTACAAAATAACGAGGTCATATAGGCTAAACTACCAAGATGTTTGTAGGCCATCTTTTTTATCGATTTTGTGATCAAATTGTGGAAAGCAAATTGGTGTTAACGAGTTTTTAGTATCTAATTAAGTAGATAATGTTTGCCAAGAAAACGCCTCCATTCCGAGAATTTTCGTAAATAATATAACTGTAGGTTACGATGAGAAGTTTCAGGCGGATGTTAGTAAGTTGATAAAAACGTGTCTATACCACGTACTGTAACTATCTAATGTGAAAGTTGTTGCTAGCGGATACTAAATATTTCGAGTCTTGTTTAGGTAAGACAAATTTTCGTAAAACTTTAGAAATCATAGTTTTAAATGAAATTTTATCTTCCAAAAGTTGTCTCAATAAATTCTTTGAAATTCTAGTCTAGTATAGGGGAGATTAGGTACGGTTTTGACAATTTTCATTTAATCGTCCTCAATTTTGATGGTATACAAATAAAATAAAAGAAAGATGTTTTTTATAGTAAAGTGTAGACATGACTACCTATAAATACTAGGACTTGTTGAAATCCATTATATTTTATGTATCGTATAAATCATTTTTAGTTTAACCAAGATAAGATCTTATATCATAGAATTATGGTTTTGACAAATTTATTAATAGAACTTTTATAATAATTACTTTGCAATTCCAGAAAAATGATTATAAATAATATTTAGTTATTGCTGGTTGCCCTTGTTCCATAAAACTACTGAATCTTTATCCACAAAAAATCTAGATATGTAATGGAGATTGGTTACGGTTGTGACATTTTTCTTTTCATTTAATCATCCTAAATTTGGTTAATATACCAATTAGATAGAAGAAAGGCATTTTTTATAGTAAAATGTACAATTTTTTTTTATATTTATTTATTTAGATATATAATATTCTGTCTCGTGGACAATAATTATAGTGATAAATGAACACATTCACACCATATATACAGAAAATATAAAATTAAAAAAAGTGAAATAATAGCTAAATAATAATTTAAAAAACTAGGTACAATAAAAAAATAAAATAACCTAAAGATATGTAAATTAAAAACATAAACCGCAGTCGTACCTATATACAAAAATGTACAATTAACTGCATATAAATACTCAAATTTAGTCAGTAAGTGTATTGGTTATCTCATATGAGCAAATTAGAAAAACAAAACAAAAAAAAAACATGGACTGTTGTAACAGTGCTTGGGATCGACAGTGACAGGTTAAAAAAAAAAGCTTAAAATCACTTTTATTGTATTATATCACATTATAGAACGATTTCATCGCTTAATAAGCTAATAAGGCATAGGCCTAATATGGATATATAGTCCATGTTTTTTTTTGTTTTGTTTTTCTAATTTGCATATATGAAGGCTTTCTCTAGCGTTAATATCGCGCGATGCGTTACCAATCTGTTGAATATGTTCAGACAGGTACAACCAGGGGTATCCATCTCCTTCAAGATCGATGGCTCAAGAACCTATCTCCCCTCCCCCCTTCTCCTAAGATATTTATTGCTCACTTTTCCTACAAACAGGGCAAACTAAGGTAGAATTAGAATAATCGTAGATTATATACAACTACACTTGCTCAGGTATGTTCCATGCTTTCCCCCTTGTCTCTTACTCCGAAAATTCATAACTCTCTCGAAATCTGCCCCCTTCAAAAATTCAAAAACCCGTTAAAATATCCCCCCTCAAAAATTTTGATGGCGCCATGAAACCCTCTCCTGGCCATCCCCTCGGGACAACAATTCTTTCTTCCTTATAAACCTATCGGCAATTCCTTATAGTTTAACTAATATGACGATTGTCACAACCGTACCCAGTCTCCCCTGCCTGTTTTAAAGTAAATAATGGGTGGGACTTCGTTTCGTGAGAGCTGTCAGCAGGATGAAATATCATGGCCTCTCCTCATTACTTTGATCATGGAACCGCTTCGAAGAGCTTGGGATATCCCTCCTTGAGTAAGTTTAGATTACTAGCATTATGCGGCTGGTCCTATAGCTACCGCCCATTGTCCACTCCGAAGCATGCCTCGGAATCCAACGGTGCCTAGACGTGTCCCTTAGTCGCACCGTTAGCCGCTCGGCCGTACCGAGAATATTATGTAATGGCCACCTTTAATGTCAACAACCATCCGTAATCACATTCGTTCTAGATATTTACTTAATAATTGTCACAACAAATTTGATTAAAATTGTTTCCAAATCTTAAGTCAAAAGTCATCCTTAATTTGAATAGCAGAGCTTCTTCACTGATTTTCCTCTTTTGTTGTATTGTTGCACAACGATTTATAATTTTCAAGAAGTTATAAATTAAACATGTATGGCGTATCCCCCATTCACGACTTTCCTCATCAGGTAGGAAAAAATTTGTTTGCTAAGATTAAATCGTTATAAAGATATTTAGTATTTTTTTTTAATCAGATAAATAGATAATTAAAATAATTAATTTATAATTTTAAGTATTATAAAACTACTTGTAACCAAATAAAAGAGACCTAGATCCAAGGAAACTTGTACAAAATTCAAAACGACATATCTCTGCAACAAATAGTACGAATTCAATGATTTTATTTGTGTTTTGTAAGAAATAATGTTATCTTAAAATGGAATCACATAATTAATCAACTATAGAGAATAATCGTTAAGCTAGTTTTTCTGCCGCCATTTTGCTGGCGAGGGAAATTCTCCATCGCTAATTTATCTTGAATACAACTTTTAAACTTTATTTGGACAAAAGGTAGAGATTGGCAATACTTTAAAAAAGGAGATAATATCGTTTTAACCTGCCGAAATTTATCCAAAATGTATAAAACAAATTTGTGTTCTATAGATTCTAAAATGAATAGATAGCACATTTTTTTTTTTTTTTTTTTTTTTATAAATTAAAGAAAATGAATAAGTCTTCGATGGAACAATTTAATAGAAAACAAAATTCTCATGAATTACAGTCAAGAATTATTAACACAAGTTCTTGTCCCGACACCCAAAAGATAGCCCTAATAAAAATTTTTGACTGTTAATCCTGTCAATTACGTTTCATCCTAATGATTGATCAGTCGATTTATTATCCATCTTTAATATAAATTGAATTACGGCTGCTAGTGATCCTCTTTTTTAAATGCGGAATGTTTATTAAATAAATAAATTAATGAGTTAGGGAACTAAAGAAATGTTATGCTTATCCTGACAGATTTAATATAGTAATTGTTGAATTTTGATAATGGTTTAGCTTATTAGCAGTCAGTTTATCTGAAATATCAGATAAGAGAATTAGCTGAACTTATCAATTTTTTATGAAGTTCTAATTTGATCCTGGAGCACTGGTTCCAGTCTAAGCAAATTCCAGACGCGAAGCTTTTATAAATTTATGATAGACTTGGTAAATAAAGTTTATAGTTTTAAGTGTTTTGTAAAACGTTTTATCTGTTTTGCATATAGCTTATTCACTTAAGGTTTTCTTTACTTTTCTTTATTTTGTTTTATTCATGTATTGTTCCTAATTTTTAGGCCAGAAGTAGTCTTCTCTTTTTGTACATTTTTGTTATTTCAAAGGGACTTTGTCCCACAATAAAGTTATTTTTCTATATATCTAAAGTAAATCGTTGAATAGCTACCAAGTTTATGAAAACGGAATATGTTGTTGTTTAAGTTTTAGGAATTAAGTCATGCTGGTAATCATTAGCGCATCCACGGAGGGAGGAAGAATGGGGAGATATTTATTTTAAACATTTTTTTTTATTGGTTCAGTTTTGATTCTGCGGGTTATCTGAGCATATCTGAATAGCCAACAATGAAAAATGAATTGCTCAATATTTATACCTAAAACCAAAATAAACCTATATCACTACCACCGATGAAGGATCTTGGATAGATCACGCTCAATCGCCTGAGTTTTCCCTTAATTAATTATTTTAATTAAGAGTGCCCACATTATAGAGGCTGTGTGTGTCCCAGGAAGATCTTCCGACCACAAGGTTGATCCTGATAAATAATTACTCATCATCACCCGGACTCGAATCCGAGACCTCGAGCTTAGCGGTCCAGTACTTAACTCACCGCTCCTCATGCCCAAGAGCATTCATCAGTAATAAAATTTTGTCCTTAAGATTTCTTAAATCCACTAAACGTAATTAATTCTTTAAATATAACTCGAAAAAAAAGAATTTTTATTATATTCGTTATTATTTCTTAGTGGATGTTTTGAATTATATAATTTTTTACCGTTTAAGTCTTGAAAGAACTCTCTGATGCGAGGCAGTTACCACATCCTGAAATAGAAATGACCACCTAAAAGGAAAGCGATCCCTTAATCTGTTAAAAACTGTTGGAGTTTTCACCCCATTCATGTATTAACATTTATCTTTTTATTTTACGTAATTTTAATAAAAATATTTTAAGTTTTCTTTATTTCTGTGGCACCTGTGAAAGATGTATTAAGTGCAATTTTGTGAATTTTTTTAGGTTTCACCAGAAAGCTAATTTTTCTCTCTTTTGTCTGAGTCTAATGATCTAAGTTATGCGGCTATTACTGATATGAATATACATTTGTAAATCATGGGTTGAATCTCGAAAATTGAACGTGCACCTTTGAAAATATCAAGCTTTCAAGTGCGTTTTTCCGCAGATTTATTCTTTATAAAGAAGTAAAATGTAAAAGGCGATGTTATGTTTTGAAAGAGAAATAAATCAGCTGTACAGTATGGTTTTCGTTATGTTAAAAGACGAAAATTCTAAGAAGTTATAAATACTTTAATGAACGTCATGAAAAAAAAAACCTCCGATTTGTAATTAAGAGTTTTAAACGATGCTATGAATCTGAAATGATTTCGTGACAAACGTTTGCTTGATCCACTTATCGGAAGCATCTTTTTAAATTTAATATACATTTGAATTCATTTAAATAGCATCAGCAATGTTGTATTTAAAAAATAAATATATTGATATATTATAATATAGAAATCGAGGCAGAATTAAGAGAGAGGGCTATAAATAGAAAAGTATTAAAAAAAAAAAAAAAATTTCTCCGCTGTTAGAGTGCATTGTTAAGAACCCTCGCACATTGAAATCGGCGAGCCTACGTTCGTAACTTCCTCTTGTAAGTAACATTGCTGTACTTTAACTACACCTTAAGTTGATTTACCGACCTTTATTTGATTGCTGAGCTGAGGTAAAATCCTGAATAATGTCTTAGAATAAAGTCTTATTATTATTTGTATTATTCCGGAAGCCATCACGTCCTGTGACGTGTCTTCTGGACAGGAAAGTCCGTTCTCGTGGAATGAAATCTGGTGAAGGTTCCGGCGTTTCCTTACTTTCGCAGTTTCGGTTTTCAACTTTCCTTTTCACACTTCTTTTGTCCTCAAGCCGAGTTATGATTGATGACATTGTTTTTTTTTTTTTTGTATATATTAATGAATTCATTAAGATTTTAAAGTGTTGTTAACGTTGTAAATTGTTATAGGGGAAGAACAGTGATCGTTCACCTACCTGTACATTGCTAAATGTTCGTAGGCTAATGGCTAATGGAGTTAAAGTCTCTATGTCCCAAGTTTTCTTGAACTTGCCATGCCCTTTCTCTTGTTAATAGACCTGACATCGGAATGATACTTAATACTTGTTCAGTTGTCTTTTACACCTTGTTAATTTCTATTTTTCTTTTTTCATTATTATTTACCATGACAACAACATGTGTTTTCCCAACTTGGTTTCACGATGTCGTCACTCTCACTTCTTTTCCTTGCGAATTAAAAGTCAATTATGACAAGCGACAACCGTAATGGCATCCGATTTTGGCCGGTCGCTGCTCCAATAAGCTCGTTCTTAGCAAATTTTATTATATTATTTTATTTTAATTACTTATTTTGTTTTATTATTTTTTATGTAAGATGTTCATGAAGTTTGTTTACTTAAGTTATTTTCGGACATGAAGATCTATTTTTTAAAGAAACCATATCGTCAGTTATTGTTTTGTTTTTTTAGCAACATCAAATAATTCGTTTCGCAAAAAAAAAAAAAAAAATTAAAATTGAAGATAATTAAAGTTAAATAAATTTATTTATGTCATATTTATTTAAAAGTTAGTGCAATTTAATTAATTCATTTCCATATAACATACAAAGTTGATTTCCATAACTCTGAAAACGTTACCTATCTCCAGCCCAGGGTTCACATTAATTATTATTCTTCGATAGTCTTCGGAATTAAAAATATATTTCGAAAGTAGTATAAAGTTTTCTTCCATTATTAGGATTTATTTTCTTATTTGTCTGCATTTATAAAAAAGAAAAAAAAATGGTTTTCGTGATTGCTCTGGTTTCAAGTCAGTGATTTCAAGATCTACTTCTTTACCTTTCCAGTTGATAGAGCAAGAGCAATTCTACTGAAGTTACCTAATTATCTTGTTGTAGTGTTGTTTTTATCTCAATCGGTCCATTTTTGATTTATTTTTCCTATTTACTTTGTTTTCCTATTTCAATATTCGTTGTTTAAAAAAATACTAAAGTAAAAATAAAGGAAGGAGATGGTCCGAGGTGGCGGTCATAAATAGGCTAAATAGTGGTAAAACTATTTTATTAAAAGCCGACGTTTCTACTCGACTTTGCAGGTCTTTTTCAGGGCTAGAACGGACAAGATGCAAAAAGATAGAGAATTGTGGCAGAGAGAGAGAGAAATACTTTATTAAAAGTAATGCTGCCCTACTACATAGGGTTGCTTCGTACACAGCATACCTATCAATCCACAAAGACATTAATTTTATATTTCATTTTTCTATTTTTTTATACATATATATGTCATATCTTTCCTTTCTTTCTCTCTTTTTCCTCTTTCCTCTCATAACAAATTCTCATAAGCAATTCCCAGAGTGCAGACAAAAAGACAGGACGACAGCGGATCAATTCAAAATTTAATAAACAATTATTACCAGATGTCCTCAATCGGTATAAATATGATAGTGGATGATTCCCAGGGAGTCCAAAATAATATTTTCGGCCAATACCGCGAGCTCCCCAACATCAACACCTAGTTCTTCGAGAAAGCTCCTTGTTCTTTCCGGGATCGTTCCGCGAGACCCAAACCAGAGGCCTCTCACGGTGAACTCTCTCTCTCCGAAGGTCTCGCGTAATTTCTCTTTTAGGAAAGGGATGCATTTTTCGTATATATTCCTCTTTTCCCTTTCCACTTCACCCGCCTGATCGAGGTCGTTGCTCTCAAAGCGGACAGTTGGATCCAAGATTAGCGCTGTCCTTCCTGTTCTGGGAAACGCGACAATATCCGCATATCTTGTAGAGCCTTCACTGTCTATGCAATAGACCTCGTCAAAGCAGGTGAATTCCTTTTCTCTAAGGAGCCTCATCACCTCGAACTTTACCCTATGGTGCCGGCGTGTTATGAGGAGGGAATTGTTGGGGCATTTTCCCAGCACATGGGCTGGTGTTTCCGACTCTCTGCCGCATTTACGACAGAGGGACCCAACTTCCTTCGACTGTCCACTGGCTCCTGGGACTCCGCGTAAAGGTGCGTAATTGATGTTTAGTTTTAATGCGTTGGACCATTCCGACCCCGAAAGCACTTTTTTCTGGCATATGTATTTATTAGCTTTCGGGGTCTCTTTAAAGTGTCGAACTCCAACGCCTTGCCACCTGCAGCTGGCCCACTCTTCAAAAGAATTTTCTCTCAGCGACTGTCGTAGAGCTCTCACGCTTCGGTGGCCCTGATCCACTCCCAGTCTTTCCGCACATTCCGCGATTTCCGCATTATAATCAAATGTGGACTGGAACAGGGAATCCGGCACATTAGACAGCCGCTGGGCAATGGACCAATGCTGCAAAGGAGCCTCCCATTGACAGCGGATCAGTCCCAATCCACGAAACCTCCTCGGTGCATAAAACATCGCCGTTGATTCATTAGCAGGGAGCCCGATAATGGCCTTGACACTCCTGCGGATATTTGTATCAATTCCTTCCAATATCGCAGGACGTATCTTTGTGAGGGGCGCCGTCTGAAGAGGGTAAGTAAGTCCCGGGAACACGTTTATAATATTTATGTTTATAATATTTAGACAAAAAATTATAAACAATGTGAATAAGCTTATTGAAATTATAAACAGTAAGTACATTAAAATAGGAACAGAGTAAGCTTAGTAGCAAGATCCTAACCTGAAGTAAATAGATGCTAACAATTGTTGTAGTGTAATATATAATAAATGCAAATGTGAATATACATGCATATACAATATACATGCATTTATTATATATTACACGACAACAATTGTTAGCATCTATTTACTTCAACTTAGGATCTTGTTACTTAGCTTATTCTGTTCATATTTCAATTTACTTACTGTTTATAATTTCAATAAGCTTATTCACATTGTTTATAATTTTTTGTCTAAATATTATGTAACTGCCGCAATTCTCTATGTTTTTGTATCTTTTCCGTTCTACCCCTGAAGAAGACCTGCAAAGTCGGGTCGAAACGTCGGTTTTTAATAAAATTGTTTTACCACTATTTAGCCTATTTATGTCCATATGACTATATGATATATAGGAGGTTAAGATAAACGGGACACGAAACTCGGAGCAATCCATCAAGAAGCTTCTGCACAGATAGTTCGAATACTGAGAAAAATGACCCGAGACAGGCCTAAGTGAAAAATGCTGGTTCAGGTGGCCAAAAATGAACTAGGCCTGTAAAGCCTACCTAAAAAATCCAATGATGCAATTGAATTATGACAGTAATGATATGGAAAGTCCGTACACAAAGTAACATATTTCATAAAATTGAACAAGGTGAGCTGGATAAAGTTGAAATAAAATGGAATTAGTCCGTGATATAGCAGAATCGCTTTTTAAGTTACAATGAGATAAAGCTATTTACAACGTTTTAGGTGGATGTTAATAATATGATAAAAAGGGGTCTGTACTACGGAATAAATGATTTCTTGGGAGTAGAAAAATTCTCAACTAGTGCAATGTGACAAAACTAATCATGTTTCTGAAACTTAAATTCATCCAGCAGAAACTTTTTGGAGGAGGGTTATGAGAGCTTTCTGTTTTACATTTATTAATTACTTCAATTAAAATAAAATGAACAAAAAAAAAAGTACTTATTCAAATCTACATAGAAATGGTGAAGAGAATCATCCTCTGCTCGAATTAATGTCCCAATTACTTTTTCATTATTTGTAAATCAATTTAATTTGTCCTCCATTGAGAAAACCAAGGGGTTAGTTAGTACAGGGGAACCATGATTGGTGAATTTTCATGAATGGAAATGAATTTCCTTAACTAATCTTGTATCTTACTAATCACTCTTTTGAAAGTTAATGGTTATGAGAATTCATGCAATTAGTCGATATTGCATGTAAAATAAACTATAGTCGCAACATCCCACTTTTTCAATAATAGTTTTAAAATGATACAAATAATTTTATATAAAATGTTTTAATAATCTCGGGAGATTTAGTTATTATGATTGATTTTTATGATTTGATTGCTACTCAATTTATTTTAGTTATAAATATTAAGAAATGTTAAAAAAAATCATATGACAGATAAACAGTAGTATCCATTGAAAAAAAAAACATTACTTATCACTTCCTCATCCTTTCTCTGAATGAAATAAGGAACAGTGACGAGATAAGAAACTTCAGTTTACCGTCTTCAATTTACTGTATTGATGATTTTGAATAAACTGCTTATATCCTTATGAATTCAAATTATCTTAAATTCAAATAAGGTAAATATATATATATATTTGAGTTATATTTTTTAACAATCGTATTAATGTTTCAGGTGAGTGTTTCCTCTTATTCAAATCTGTTATCTCTTTACCATTCACCATTTCAAGATTTGTAAGTATACCTAGTTTGTTATTGTATAAATTTGAGTGCATTTCCATTTGCAATAAGTTCCCCGTATTCTACCTCTAGCATCTATTTTTTCTCACCACCCAACGTTTCTTTATTATCCTTCTTCTTTTCCTCCTGTTCTAGCGAGTATTCTCAGCAGAGACTGCTCAAGCTCAACTACTTCATTTCAGTGAGTTAAGGCTCTATTACCCCGAATCATCTTCCATGGTCATACCAGGTTCTCACATTTCGTCCATTTATTTCGTATACATGACCAAACCAATAAGGTCTCGTTCCATGATTCTCGTCAATGCAAGCTCCTCTCATTACTGACCTAGTTTCGTCTTATTTTCCCTGTTGCCCTGAGCAAGAATTTCGGACCTCGTCTTCTAGTTGTTGATGGACATTCCTTTCTGTAACTTCTCTCATTCCACCAGAGACTGTTGAAACTTTCGAATCTGCGGTTATTATAACAGATAAAACTTTACAAGGACTGTCTACTGCGCCTTCTATTACCTTGACTTAGGTATATGTGTAATATATAGTAAGGGAAAGTATTGCTACCGTAAAAATTTTCAAATCTGAGTTTTCAAAAGAATTACACGTTTTGAGGTCTCCTGTGTCCAAATATCCAAGTCCCGCAAAATGGTCTGTGTGTATGTGAACAGTCTAGCTCAAAAACAAAAAGTCGTACGAAACTGATTACCTATTTAAGATAGGTATATGACTGAGATGTTACAGCGACTTTTTCCTTAAAATCGGCTAACCGGAAGTGTCACTTTATACAACGGTGAAACACATTTTTACAATTTTCTCAAAAACGGCTCTAACTCTTTTGATTAAACTCCGTGTATCATTGTATAATTAAGTGGTCTTTAATGTCATTTAGGTCTTAAACCCATTGATGTCACTTATCATATCATATCATGTACATCATCCTCTAAAATACCTTTAATATGGTTTATTTAAAAAAAATTAACTCTCTTTTGTTGACAGTAACTATAAAAAATGGGTAAGTATGAAGTTTGAAGGAGCATGATAATTGGAAACTGAAGAAAAAGATAGAAATACTTATCTACGTGGGAAATGAATCTCCGGAAATAACAGTCAGAAAATATACGTATAATATATAAAAAAATCAAATTAATGAAGTTGTAGAAGGTAACAGAGAGTGAAGAAAAAAATATAAACAATAATTTATGAAAACTAACATTATCTAACGTAAATCACTTGTTTCCAAGGAAATTAAATGGAATTTTCTTACTAATTGTAAACTTTAATTTTTTTTAATTAAAAAAAAAACGTTTTAAATCCGTCAAATCAAGGCAATTACATTGTTTAAAATACTATTTCATTGTACTTGTGTGAAAGAAGAAGTGAAATATAAAAATATTTCATGGATATGATTATAACCTTAAATACATTTACTGTACTTTAATAATTCTAGATCAAGTGTACCTTTTAGAAAATTGAAATTGAGAATGATTTGTAAAAATTAATTCTGAAGTCCTAACATTATCCACTTGGAATTAGCGTGACAGTTTTGACCTATCCATGACAGGAAATGAAAATCACGTAATTTAAAGCTCTCTAAACATATATGAGCCTTTCACTATAATTTCAATATTCTTCATTATTAATTTTAGTGATGTTTTTAGCGGGAAAAGTTATACCTTTATTCACAGTTCTATATTTCAAAACTACAATCACCTACTCTGCAATCTACTTACTCACTGCCTGTATAAATAACTTTTTCAACTAGAAATATCACTAAAATGACATTACTCTAAAATGTTTAAATTGGGGACACTGAACTGAAAGACACACATAGATCAGAGACCTATGTTATGTGGTTTATAAAAGCAAATGGAGTAACTGGATTTTTATTGTATACCGTCGATATAATAAATAGAGTTTTTGTAATTTTAACGGTCTTAATTAACTTGTTACCTGTAAGTGCATTTTAACCGGAGCTAAAGGTTAAATTTAACTCCATTTAAAATGCACTTCAAAGACTGTATAATAGCCCAACAATGCCAGAAAATAATTTCTATTCAAAGTAGAGCGGTAAGTGAAAGTTGTGTGTTGCGCACACCAGATATTTTTGCTTTAGCAATCCATGTTCTGCGCTCATAAATACATTTTATCTCATCCATAAAAATAATGGTTAAGATAGCTGTCTTCCTTCCTATACTCTTTTGTTAAGAGGATATTATTTGAATGCTTTGCGTTTCGATTTTATAGGCTTTATTGAATTTGTAATTTCGTTGCAGTAAATCCTATATTTCATTAGGAATGCTATTATCCTTGGCCCATACCTTTTCAGAAATATTTCTGAGGACAAAGATATGATTCTGGTTCTACCTTCCGGGCCCGAAGACTGCCTTCTCATATTGGCTCATCGAAATACCCCTCAACTTTATTCCAAATATCGAGGTTTTTACATTTTATCAGCTGCAGATAATAAGCTAATAGCTATGTAATTTTCACATAATGTTGTCATGCCTTTCTTATATCCTTTTCATCCTAAAATTATTAATTGTGCTATTCCCCATCTTTATGTTAAAATTTTGATCTGAAATAAATAATTATCGCTTTTTAATAAAATATTGACACCTACACAATCCTGATAGCCTTCAAAGTATCGCTCAAGGAAGCGATAGAAAGGTCTAATCTTCGATCATTCTGTGATGTCATAAATAAAAATAACTCTTTGTTGATACAGAAGGTATTTCTCACCTGCTATGTGAGGCGTATGTTTCCTTATCGAACATGCTGTAACATGTTCAAGCATTTATAAGGTTTCCTTTCGTTCTGTGGAAAAACATCCTTTCAGAAGAGTAAAGAAGATCTTTGCAGCAAAAATCTGATTAGCTGTCCTCACTTAATCTGATTGAGACTATACAGGTGTTTAGTTCGCCTTGAAGTTTCATCAGACGTAACGTTTTGAACCAACACCTGTTACCTGTACACGCTTAACGCTGTACCACATATACTTGTGTATTAGAAACTGTACATGATTCTGGTACGTTTTGCTTATGGATAAAATTAAGCCAAAACATAAGTAGATATACGATTTTCTCAATTTTGTTATGGTTGTTTATTTTATTTTTTTTTTTTTTTGTATCAAACTCATAAAATATATTTTATTAAAAACATAGAATAAATAATTAATACAGAAACGATCGTAAAAAAATAAATAACAAAACCATTTCCATGTTTGAATTTTCAACCTCTTTTATAAAAATGAGTTACCTTTAGCACTTTAAAGTTTTATTATATTGTTATATTTTATAAGTTCTGTCTCCGGAAGAGCGTTATAGGATAGGTAGATAATATGGAACATCACTTAAGTGCTGAAAATTTATAAAAGTAGTATTGTCTATGGCCCAACTGTATTTGTTAGCCATAAAGGTTACAACCAATTTCATATTTGTTCTCCATCAATTATATGATTAGCAAAATTAATTTTTATCAAAAAAAAAGTCGGAATGGCGACTTTGACATTTATGTATACTGATAATAAGGAATCTCTTAGTGCTGTCTTTAAATTAAAAAAAAAAATAGTTCACAAAGAAAAAAAAACTGCCATTACTTACATCTATAGTGTATCTTATATTTTATAATTATAATAAATAAATAAAAAAATTAAATCAGAAATTTTATAATAAAACTCAATAGGCATTCAGATATTATGGTAATACTTCGTTCATTATTTATTCGAAGCACGCACTAATGAACGCTTCATTAGTGACCACAAAGAACGCCCGGGTTTATCCGAGGTTTACCATAATCCAGCCACAAGCAGATTTACCTTATTTATCCTCCTCTTCATAGTATCCTTGCTTTTTTTTTGCTGCAGAATTTATTCTAAAATGAGTAGCCCTTCTTTTTATATAAGTTGTAGAGGAATCCTAAAAGAGATTGCGTTCACCAAGTCTCAGTTATTGAGAAATTAGAGGGGAACATTCAGTTCATAAATTAAATTTTATGGAGGTCGATCAATAGAGAATTCAGAAGTCCTCGACAGAGAGAGTTGAAAGAGAAAAGAGGACTCAACGGATGAAGAAGAGGCTGAAAGTAGGGTCTCTAGGAAGTGTTAGGAGGATGAGCTCCCAAATCACTAACATTCGACCAGCCAAAGTATGACCTCTAAGATTTCGAAGGACGATAACCAAACACGGATGAATAATACTTAGTGAGGACGCATTTAAGTTTGACATTAATAGGCAGGGGCTGGAGAAGCAACCGGGGAGACTCCGAAGGACAATTGGTGAGAATTCCAACCGGAGTCTGAAAGGAACAGACGGTAACAAGCAGGAAAGGGTCCCCCCTCAGAAAGTTCTTCTCCACCGTCCAAGATGACCTGGGTCTTCGCTGATTATTGGGTCTCGCAAATTCTCACAGGACATGAAGGTTTCCAGGAAAAACTGGGTGACCATGGAGAGGATATTGACCCCCGATGCTTTCCTAACGAAATCCCCAAAACGGGATTACATCCTTTTTTTTTTGGCACTTCCCATTCCTCGCCCTTAATGCTATACGGGGTTTTTCCCGGTTTAGCGGACGAGGGTAAGCATTAATGGCAGAGTTAAAAGACTTCCTCGGTGGCGAGACGAGAACTCGTCTCCAAAGGACGCTGTGCCAGGTTAATGATGGAAACAGGAATTTATATTCTCTCGGAGGCAGACTTCTTCACCTCGTGGAGAAGAGAATTACCCGTTCTTCTGCGAATTCATGTACGGGTGGAAGGAGCTGATGGACCCTTCACATTTCACTCTAGGAAAGATAAGGGTAAAAGGTATCACCATAGGAAGAAGAAGAAGAGGCAAAGGATTACTAGAAAGACTGGATGGATGCAGAGAGGCAAGTCACCACTGGAAACAAATTATAAGGTGCTCTACCAGTAAGGTCCAGAGCCGTGCACCGAGCTGTACCGCAGTTAATTCATTTTAATGTTTCCATATTAAAATAAAAATCCAAAAATCTGTAAAATAAGGAAGATGATTAATAAAGTGAAGATTATAATCTAACAGAAACAAACTCAGAATAATACTATCTAATACAGGCGGATTTACTGGGGGGGGAGGCTTTCGGGCTGAAGCCTCTCCCCATAATGGTAAAATGTAACCATGTTTTATGGTAAAAAATATTTAAAAATTATGTCTTAAAGTATTACTGCTCGTTTAATTACATTTAATAGGACTTCAAGAATCACTTAAACACCATTTCATATAGGTAGTTAGTATCTTTCTATTTTTCCAAAGTAATTATCGTTATATATATGAAAAAAAAGCTTCCGGGCTGAAGCCCCCCCCTCCCAAAAAAAATAATTCCTGAATCCGCTAGTGCTATCTAATAATTATAAGAAAGAATTCTCAATGTTCTCAAGCATATACTGCAGTTTTAAATTTGGCAGTTTAAAATTGCAGTTTTTTCTTTTGGCATTACAGACTATGCAGATCTTTTGTCCCTAACCACCCTATCTCTGCCTTTCTTATTTCTTTCCATTTATCTGCACGTAGCTCTGTTGTATCTTTATTGATTCTATCTATCCATCTGCTTTGTGGCCTTCCACGTGGTCTGTTGCATACGTAGAGGTTTCCAGATGGATTGCTATGAGCTACATTCCCCGCCTATCTTAATCTTCGTGTCTTAATATCATGGGATATTGATTGACCAGCTTCCGTGAGAAGTTCCTTATTGGTCTTTCTTCTCCATGTGTTAGTATTCTGATCCAAGATCGCTCCGGTCTTGCGGAAAATTTTTCTCCTAAATTTTTCAATAGTTTTTTCTAGGGTGCTGGGTTAGTGTCCATATCTCACAACCCTATATTAGAACTAGCTTTATCATAGCATTTTACACCCTTAGCTTGGGGTTTCTTGAGATTTTTCGGGATTTCAATACCTTTTAGAGGGAGAAGAAAGCTCTGTTATAATAATATTTTTTTTTATTATTGAAATTTACAGCTGTATTAAATGATAAATATAACAAGTAACTATGAAAGTTATAATAATATGAAATAAAATAGTATTTGCAGGTATAATTCGTGAGCGCGCGCATATTGCGGCGTTAGATAGTAAGCGCATAAACTACACAGACCTCTTCAATATAAAATAAGACAACTTGAGCTAGATAATAAAACATGGATTATTCGACATTTAAAAGAAGAAGACAATGTTTTTAGCTGGGATAACTACTAATCTCTTAAATGTCTGTAATACATATTATAATTCTTTTATCACCTGCTTTTTGAGTTTGCAGTAATACAATGAAAAGTAATTGTAATGATAATAATAAATTATTTTCTATGCATCAGAATGAGTTGCCGCTTAGTTTGGTTAGTCAATTCCGCACATTTAGGTTGGTTGCTCAGACTCTCTGTTATTCATTTATTCAAATTGCTTGTTAGCAAGCTTAAAAATATTTATTTTTGAACCTCTAAATTAAAACTTTTTCCATGAATTTTCTCATTTCTTAAACCTATGAAAATTCTTTAGGTTAAGAATTCGAATTTCGTTCCGCCTAATACGAAAGGCTGTGGATAGGGTTAGTTAAAGTTAACATTTACTCGCCGTTAACAAAGATATAGCAGGCACTGATCAAAATCACAGAGGATGTAGAGCGTCTCCGGATGTTCAGCGATTAATTATTCCGGCCGGAAGAGTATCTAGGTTTTGTTTTATTTCTTTTTTTTTTTACATGGGATCTTTTATCTCTTTGGTCATTCAACTCACCTTCATTTTTCATTTATTTTTGCGTGTTTTTTCAAGTACGAAATGACAATACTGATTTGCTTTAATTAAAAATATTTCATATTAGAGACCAGATTTTTTTGCTAAAAAAATAGTGGAAATAAAAACCCAAAAAGTATACCACTGTGTTCATAACACCGCAGAAATTCATAAAAACATACTTTTTGTTTAATTTATAATTCCAATACTTATTTACTTTAATGTTATAATTACAGCCTCTTAATTGAAATTATGAAGTTATGTGGAAAAGAAAAACTTATATTCTATATTAAAAATTAACGACGATCAAACTAAATCTAGATGAAGAAAACAATACATAAAATTAATCACATATACAAAAAAAAACGTACGTAAGAAAACATTTTGTTTAAAGTCAAAGCTCCTTAGCTTTTATTAAAATCCACAGTGCCGGGGGTAATGAAGGAGCAACTTTTATTATAACGTGTGGCTAAACTTTTTTTTTTACAATCATTTTCGTGCTGGTTTGTCATAAAACTGAGGAAATAAATACATTTGTAATTGTATGCATATTTTACTTAATTTTAACTCCTATTTACATTTCTTTGATTTTATTATAGTTTTTGCCTTTGTCATATGGACTTATATTTGTAATTTTTTTTTATTGTATTGTATATATTATATGAATGTGCTTTACTCAGCTGTAGTGCTCAGAGCCCTTAAATGTGGCAAAATGTATTATTTTTCGATAAAAAGATCTTTAAAAAATAATTGTTTGCTATTAAAATCGAAATTAAGCCCTTAAAGTGCTAAGTTGAAAGCTAATTAAAGAATGTTGAAATATAATTAGAGTAATAACTGATGAAGTTATAATCGATAAATAATAATAATAATAACATTTATTATCCTTCCTACAGTTCTTTATGGATGCGAAACTTGGCCGCTTGCATTAAGGGACGAGCAGCGTCTTAAGGTTTTTGAAAATAAAGTATTGCATAGAATATGCGGATCGAAGAAGGATCAGTTAACCGGAGAGTTCAGACGGTTACACAACGCCGAATTGCGTGAACTGTATCCGAGTAATTGAGGTAATTTCATCGCGGCGAATCAAATGGGCTTGTAAAATAGTTGGCCTTAGTAACGAGAGAATTCCTAAAGGGTTAATATTTGCTGTACCGAATGGTCCAGGGGTCCGAACGTCCGAGGGGTAGACCGAAGCGAAGGTGGGAAGATTGCATTAAAGCCGATCTGAAGAGATTGGGTTTGGACGGCGAACGGTGGAGGGAGGTGTGTAATAAGCGATTGGTGGTGTCGGCATCGAACCTTCGGGTTCGCTAAGCCTTTTATTATTGTTATTATTATGACATATATTAACAATAATACCAAACAAATAAAAATACAATGAATAAGAGAATAGATCATAGCCGAAGCATAATTTTATCTTAATCACCATCTCCTTGATTATAAATCTACGATTAATTGAATCAGTTGAAAACCTATCTACTATTAACTATAATAAAAACAAAGATCCTAAAACTTAAAATCTACAATCATCTTTTTGGAAACGATTTGATTAAGAAGGACCTTGTATTTTTTTCGGCGTTAATAATGAAGTCAAACAGTTGAAAAAAAAGGAGAGATAAAGTGAATAAAGGAGAAAAAAAAAGGATTCAAATTGAATAACGCCATTTAAATCCTTTTAATAAAATTGTCAATCCTTTGGAGAGCGATTGGTATTGACTTCTTTTCCGTATAATCTCGTTTTCTTTGTTTTCAAATTTAGTCGAGGGATCATCAATGATTCTTTTAATTATCAAATGACTATTCCAGTATAAAATATGGAAAATTAGCTTTAATAATATAGTTCAGCTATAAAGGGTGAAGACCTCCATGTTGATTAGAGGTTGTTTTCATTACGAAGATGATTAGAATATTATCCCAACGGTAGCTATCATCCAAGGTGTTGTGACCTATCAACGCTAGATCTAATATTAACGAATGATATCTCATCGTCAGTTCTGCATCAGCGTACTTGAATTATAGAATTCATTCACCAGACCAACGGATTTTTCCCCATCTTTATAAACGTCGAAAATAAAAATTATTAGCAATTAAAGAGGAGGGTGGTAGATCGTGAAAAATGTACTTCGGTATTCGAGTCCGGCTGTGACGAGTAAATATTTATCTTGATAGTTCATGTATGGATCGAACCTGGGGTCGTGAACCCTTGTGGTGCACCCAGACTCTTTACGTATTCTCTATAAAATAATTAATTAAAAAACTGGGTTCTGTGCGATCTCAGTCAAATCACTACTTTGACATAGAAACATTACTTCCTTACAAATTAGCGAATCTAAGCGCTTACATTGGTTGTACGTGGTACATTGTTTTAATCCTTTTACCATATAAATACTGTTACATGGCAACCTATGATTACAGTTATTTATCTAACAGGTCACTATTTAGGTAAATAGTCACTTATCTTTCGTTCTCGCATAACGTACTTATTTTGTAATCCCGTAATGTGATTGGGAATACCTAAGAAAATGGCTTGAAAAGGTCCAAAAGTCTTTCTGTCTTATCATTGAGGATTAATTTTCATTTAATAATCGGATTATTTACAGAGGGGTAAATCATAGAGATATATTTAATTATTTTTTGTATCGAGGACAATATCGCATTTTGGACCAAGTCTACCATAGATAATTTTTGTTCACGTTCACGGCGATCCTCCATCATCTAGACGTCGGATTAGAGAGATTGATGTCCACATTGTTTTGCAACGTCAGTAAACCGAAATATAATAGCAGTTGTATTTGCTGCTGTACTGAACTTAGGTTAAGTTATTCTTTTAATTATTTTGTTTTTTTAATGTCCTTTTGTTTGTTATAATCTAATGTACATATTCTGTTTATAATTACGTAAAGATTAAAAGAACATTTTATTTTGTTTTTGGTGCTAGTGTCTTATATTTTACTTACATTTCCTTTCTTTGTATTTAACGTATGACATTAGAATTACATTTACTATTATTGTTAATCTGGTCATAATAATTAACAAAATACAAAACTACAAATTAACGATACACGTTACAATTTACTCAATAACAAATTCAACAATTAATTGATACAGTCATTAATAATAATTAATCAAGAAACATGACGAATTATTATTTTTATTAGTATTATTTACAAAGTTACAGCAAATTGCTTGTTAAAAATGTAAGAATCAATAATACTTTGTTATAATTTTTTTTGTTGCGTTACGTTGCGATTTTGAATTTTTGAGGGGGGTGCATTTGGACTGGGTTATGAATATTTGAAATGAAAAGTTTCAAACCATGGAACAAAGGGAAATATTAGAACAGACCACTGAAAGTGTAATTGTATATGTCCTGTGATTTTAAAATTCTACTTTAGCTTGCACTGTTTTTAAGAAGAGGAGAACAATAATATATATATATATATATATATATATATAAAACTACAACCTTGTAGTAAAAAATTAAAGTAACCTAGTACTTTTACAGAAGCTAAATGAAAATTTGATGCTTATATCTGTACCCTGGAAGTAAAGAATACCATGTCCATTATTTATTAAATAATTAAGTGACTATGATGGGTTCGAGAAAATCGTTACACCCGTTCAGGCGCTACAATCTATAGCGCCACAGATTTTTCAGCTGCTATCTTGAAAGTGAAGGGTAAATGGTAATATAGAGTCCAGGATTATCCTCGGGTGACCTCTTGCGATGCCAAATTACAAAGCAATCCGCCCAATAATATTCAGGAAAAAAGAAGGACGGTTTTTTCCGTTCTTTTTTTTCAGATTCTACGTATCTTGAAACACAAAACCTTAAATTTTGAAGGGAGAGGATTTTTTTTTTTCGATTACAAAGGTTCATTAATGAAAATAATAAACAAAAAAAAAATTATAAAATTAAATTGGGCTTAAGTGTCTCATAAGGAGAGAACGTATATAAAATATACATTTTTTTTTTTAAATGCCATTAGAAATTTGAAGAATAGACACAAAACAAATGCCGCGTTAGAAAGTAGAAGATTAATATTAGATTTGTGTTACAAACTGTGCCAGCGGAGAAGAAAGTGGAAACCGACCTATTTGCTGATTAGCATTGAACCTGAGACCTGCGCCACTTGCATCTTCCAGACGGCAGTTGCAATTTCTTAACCAGTGCAACTTTCCTCTCTGCCATAATTCACCGATCACGGAGGATTCGGAGCTTCTCTACCGAAAGCTACTCTATGGAGTGTAAGTAGGAACACCCACACCAATCCTGTGTAGCAATTGACCTGCTATTAACCGTTTCAGTTATTGATTGCTTAATAGGAGAGCCTTGCTTACTCACAAGGGAAGTTTTTGTTACTGCTCTATGTTCTAGGTATACTAAGTATAGATAATAAGTCAAATAAAAAGTAAAAATAAATAAATAAGAGACTATGGGGGAAAAAACCAAGCAATGAAATCAATATATATTTTGAGTATTCAAATGTATTTACCAAAAGTTTTTTTTTTAATTGTTCCTATGTTTCATATTTTTGTAAAACTAGAGGTATCTATATAGAACAATTCCAATGTACTATTTTTTTAAATATGTAGAAAAGGTGCAAGTTGATAAGTGAACGACATGGGTGTACATATCGGAAGGAGTGGGTGTAGAAAGTGACTCTGACATAGATTCGACACGTTGCTGGATTGTAAGTGACACTCAATACCTTTCCCAACTTTCATTTTAAAACCGTTAATATTTGCTCGCTTTCTCGGCAATATCTTCCTTGCTCAAACTCCACCTTGGAAAGTTCATATTTTCGTAAAACTCGAGGACTTAGCTCTGGAATATTATGAGAGCCCTGAATTATGGCTCCCTTCAAAACACAATCTTGATTTTTTTCAGAAATTGTTGTTTATTTTTTATTATGGATATCTTTTATTATTATTATTTTTTTATAAGATGCCTGCAATTTGAAACCTATAGCTGATAGATTATCTTACGAATAACGGCTAATAGTAATTATGCATAAATAGTACAGAGTATACTAAATTATTCCTGCGGCTTGGTTCTAAAAGTGCAATTTCTAAGATTAAGTTCTCGTTATAGTAAAAAATGTTCTTAAATTATGTGTTGTTAATACCAAGAAATTGTTTTTAAACTATTTTTTGTTTCTTGACTAAATCTCCAATTGTAAAAGCTTCAGTGCCAAATAAACAAACAAAAAGATTCTGATTTTTATTAAAATGTCAGTCAATATTGTGGACAATTTTTTTATTTACTTTGAAAGGGCTGAAATTGGTATTCTCGAAACCAATACGTTGGCACTTAAAGAACAGAACCAAGCCACAGGATTACTAGAATTTAAAAGTATATAAAATCTACATTGAATTTAATATGGTAGTACAGATCCAGTTGCCAGCTCTCAAGAGCGATGGATTTTGATAATCATGACTCAAATGAAAGGGAATTTAATGGAGAAGTGACGAATCCCAATTTCAAAACGTAAAACCTTACTACAAGTACAATAAAATTCGTTAAAATAATTGATCGGGAGGTTTCATTTTTTATGTAGATATCAAAACACGGTGTAGTTCCTAAAAAATTATAACGCTCTGCGTTTTAAAGCATTTAAATGTACTGTTTTAGAAATAAATCCTGATTGTTGCCAAAAGCTTTTTAGGTGCTATGGTTTTAAAAATTAACATATCGCCATTTATGATAGTCCTCGACGAACTAATGCTCTATTGAAAAGCTAAATGAGGGAGAATAACTCTATGATTCCTTGAGCACTTATAATCTCTCTATTGTATAAAAAAAACTTTTTAGTGACTTTCATGTTTTATTTTAGTATTGGGATAGTAGGAAATAACAGGAGCTCGGCTATTATTTTACAAATTATACAAGTGTTGGTTTAATTACATATGTGTTGAGCTCCTGTCACTCCCTACTCTCCTAATACAAATTAAAGATTTCAGATTAAACATTTTACGGGAAATTCATTTTTATGTTTATAAAAAAATATTTTATGTTGATAAAAAAAATAAATAATATAATCTGAACAGAATTACAGAATAAATGTAAATTAAAGTTAAACAATTTGAGCAACGAGTAGTACAATGAAATAAACGCTTGTATGACGGGGTACATATCTAGCGGATCCAGGATTTAATTTGGAGGGGGGAGGGGGATTCAGTCCGAACGTTTGTTTTTTTTTTTCATAAAAATAACGATAACTATTTTGGAACAAAAGAAAGAAACTAACAACCTATATGAAATGACGTTTAAGTGATTTCTAGGGTCCTTTTAAATGAGGTCACATAAACAATAATACTTTAAGAGATAATTTTTTTTGTTAAACTTGGTTATATTTTACCATTTGGGGGAGGCTTCAGTCCCAAGGCCCCTCCGGTATATCCACCCGTGCCCCTAGCCATATATGAGAAAACTTTTTTCATATTTTTAATAAATAAAAAAATATCCAGATATGGATAAAAAAGTTTATTCGTAGTAATAGAATTCCAGTGAGATAACTACAAAGCAAAGCTTATTTATTTTCTGAAGCATTAAATAAGTAAGTCATGAGCGAATAAAATTAGTGTAAGTTCAGGAATGCTAATACTGTCTTCTTACTTATCTATTAAACTGATGGGATATTTTCCAGTGAACAATACAATCATTTATTAAGTAAATTATTGTTTTAACATAGCTACTCTTACAGAAGACACATTCATCATCATCATGTGTTACTCATTTAAGACAAATTATAACTCAAATAAGCCCACTGTTTATTTTATTCACTGTTTATTTTTCAGTAACTTTTTTTAAGATCGTGAATAACAATAACTAAAAGTGTAACTTAAACCATAAATTTAGAACTTTATTATAAAAAAGTTTTCGTAAAACTTTTTAAAAATATTTTTCCTAACAAGTTTCACTAAAGTTGTTTAAGTGGAACTTTTTCCTAAAATGTTTCACAGAAACTGTTAAAACGAAATTTCGAATAATTTATTTATAATAAACGCGTCATTCTGTATTACATTATTTCTTCTACTTTATCCCTAGAGATGCAACTTACATGAACCCTTTGCATTGTTTATCAAAATAGTTCTTCTTGCGGTAAGAATCTCTTGACCTTTTATTCCATTGCCTGTTGCCTTTTTGGATACCAGGATCTGGAAAAGAAGAGCAATTAGAGATCGCTTTTTTTAGCTCTGTTATTCTTGTTTGGAATGAATTCATATCTTATATTATCCTTCTAATTCTCTGAGGCTGCGCCTTTTCTGCGGTTGATTTTAATCATTGATTTTATTGCCAACGATTCATTTCAGAATCCATTACAGTAATGTGAGTGAATTCAGGACTTCATCAAGGCTAAGGAAAGACAAGATAACATAAAAATAATGAGAAAATAGTAGACAGTAATAGTAATACATGTAGGTAAAATAACATAGTAAAATAATATGTAGGTACTTAAATATACAATGGAATGGCAAACATGTGATATATAAATAAAGGAGTCTTGTATTTATTAGCCCTGATGAAGTCCTGAAACGTCGGTGCAAGGGAAATAAAAATAAATATTTATTTATTTTTACTTTGTATTTTCATTAATTGAAAATCCAACCTACCGCCCTTTTGATATGCTAAGGTTTATTATCAGGTATCACTAACTAAAATTAAAATAATCTTGAGCCTTATATAATATAATATCCAAAGACAATATTTCCTAGGCACATTCCTTTACCAAATAATCGATAATCATCTATCCACACCCTCTCCACAAGATCTCGTCCTTCTGACCTTTACACCCCTTTCCACAGATCTGCATCATTTAAACATTCCTTCGTTGTCCGTTCCTCTGCATTCTGGAATTCTATCCCACTAAAAATCCGCCATGCATCATCCTTATCCACCTTTAAAACTATCTTATTCCAATTCCTCTTCACAATCCAATCAAACGCTGGTTAAATAGATATTATGTAATAAGGCTTTAATTTTCTTTAGACATTATATTTTTCTCTTATTTTTTATTGTTTTATTCTGTGTTGAACGTGAATTTTCATCACCACTCACAAAGCATTGTGAGTAGATAAAATTTGTTTTTCTTAATTTCTAATTTTTTCTATTCATGAGATTGTTTTTTTAAATGTATTTTATTTTCTAATTATTTTCGACACACTCCTCGCTATGTATATATATATATATACACACTTTATTTTATTTTTTTATTTTCCTAATCTTTACGTGTTAGGATACACTTAAATATCTTAGGAAACATATGTATATCATTTTTTTTTTTAAATTTATTTCTTTATATATCAAAATTTATTTTTATTTATTTTGTTTTAATTTTTATATTCCATCACTACAATGCTTTGCCTATAAAATTGATTTTGCGTTGCTTTCTAATTTCATTTAGTAATTATTATGCTATTGTTTTACCTCCAATATTGTAATATTGAACCCCTATTACCCAACTGTTCTGGTTAATATATATTCTAAGAGCTATTATACTTAATTCATTACTAGTATTTTGTTATTATTCATTGTAATAGAACTTTTGGCCAGATTTATTGTTAATTTATATGAGCAATACTGTTATTCTAAAGGGACCTAGTCCCAGAATAAAGATGATTTTTCTATTCTATTTCTATTCTATTCTAATAACAAAGCCTTGAAGATAATTAACAGCATAGTATTTTCAGATATGAAAAGCATCACTGACTCACTCAGCGCTTACTCAGACTTCAGCGTAAGTCGAAAAGGGGTGCATACATATAAGCCACTCCTCTCTATCTCCGCCAACCCTCCAATAGGATTACACTAATGAAATAAAATCAATAACTGTAACTGGTTATTCGATTTTTTTTGCAAATGAATTTAATTTCTATATGGAAAAAACAAAATGGTTGTCATTTATTAATAAATATTTACGTCATTCAGGGAAGGTGTACATCCTCACCTAACGGTGAATCTATTAATTGTATTATAGCTCCATAGACCTCATCACATGCACTGGATCTTTTATTCTGTGGAACAGAGGATCTGAAAAATGGCAATATACCCGACCGTGTCTGAAGGAAAATTGCTTCTCGCTTTCGGATCAAAGCTCCGGCATGTCTTACGGAAATCCATTTGACCGAAGAGCGTATCCGATGTTGTATTTGAACAGAGAAAGTCACACATCGTCCGTAACAGCTACTCAATCCACTTCTTTTAAAAGAAACTAGGTTAGTATTGGCTCAACTCTGACCAAAAGTTTTGCTGATAATTTGAGGTGATGGTGATAAATAGTCATAATAGTCTCAAGTGAAGCTAAGTCAATATTATTTTCAATACTATTAGAATTATTTGAATTGAATTTTATTTAAGTCCTCCTATTTATACCAACCATAAAATACATTTAAAGTTCTTATTTTGCATCTGGATTTCTTACAATCTAACTTCCTCGCATCAACTTAATATATTATAGGAATTACGAAAAATTAGGTTAATGCAAAAACGATCATAGCAAATTGGCCGCCAATTAAATTACGATATAACAAAAATACGAAGCCGAAATTTTAACATGATCAGCGTAGAAGGAAAAACGTTCCCAAGAGTATAAAAATTGAAAAGCCTTTTAAATGTTTAGAACTTGTTTTACTGCGAAGGCGATCTATTTTGTTTTAGCTTTAGATTACTTGAAAATTTTATCTTTGCGATAGTTTACAGCAATTGAGAGTATCAATTGGTGTATAACTTTAGTTGTCTATATTTCTTAACAAAAATGATAACATATATTCTCAAGCAGGCCAATATTAGCTAACACCTAATAACTATTTGGAAGTAATAAAATAAACCGCTGTGAAACAATTTGCAGAGTTTTTTGTTTTTGTTCAGAATTTTTTACAAATGAATTTTGTTTGGTGCTGAATTCTAGTATGAAGTAAGATTATATTTCGATATTATTTTAGTCTATTTATTTTATAGCAATTTATTTGTTAATTTTATTTTCTTACTTTTTTTTATTCCGTCGTTAATTTTTATTAATTTTGGTATTAGGTTGTCGATTTATTTCTGTATATTTTTGTTTAAGGTGAAATTAATCAAATCTCGGCTCATGGCAGAAAAATTATTTATTCTGTTTCATCAGCCGTGGTGTGATCCAGGAGACCCTTCTGGGGTTCACCCAGCCTCTATAAAGTGGGTAACCTTAATTAAATAATTAATTAAGGGAAGAAACATGGCGGTTGAGCATGATCTCAGTCAAATCACTTCGTTGCACAACCGTTTACTAAGAAACAGTACTTTCTCTAAATAGTTTTTTTTTTTTTTGATAAAATGATCTAGGCTATATATGTTTGACCATTTATTTATTACTTTTGCTACTTTGGCAACGTTTCAGCATATAATACCTTATGTATCGATAATTTATGTTGTATCCAATTATGGTGTTGAATGAAAATGGCGTTATAAGCCGAGACGTAGCAAAAGTAATTAAGAAATGGTGAAATATATACAGCCTTGATTATTTTATTTAAAGCATTTATTTTAAAAATATTAATATTTAAATATTCTGGGTTACGGATACTGGTAACGCTGAAGTCTTCATAGAGGTGACCATACTGTACTTACTAGGGTGTGGGTGTCAACATTTATTTTGTGGAATCACTGAGAAATAAATATTAAATGACTAATGAGGGTCGGGCCACACCCTTCAGAACCGAAAACTCTGGACCCCTCGGACCCAACGTGTTCGGGTATCACGTGGTCAGTTTTGAGGGTTCATTATTCAAGTCTAAAATCTGATTAAATTTCTAATATTAATTATATTTATTTTGAGTTTTTATAAAATAATCAATTGATCTGGAATATCCCAATGCTACAAACCTACTGCTTCTTAAGTTTCCTAAGACTTCACTACACCAAACTCAGCGGATTACATGGGCTTAGATAATATTCTCCGCCCTATTTTCCTTCCCGCAGCTGAAGGAAATTGCCAATGTAACGTTCAAGTGTTGGGCAACAGACCTAGATATTTCAGGAAAGGCTCAACTTTTTAGGCTAATTAGTTTTGCCAAACACCCATGAGCTTGCATATATTATGGCTGCCCCATTATACTTTCACAGTCTTTGTTTACTCGGTATCGCTGGATACATAATTATGCTCCACCGCATACATAATTAAGCATATTCATTACAAAAAGTAAATAGGAATATATGTAGGACTTGAATGAATGTTCAGTTTGTTGTGTGGCCCTGAATTATTTATCACTTTTTATGTTGGGTGACAATCAGGGTGGTATGTATACATTGTTAGCCTGCAAGCTAGAAATAAGAACAGTAGATAAACAACATTGTACTTTTTTTTTTCTTTATTCGTCATATTTTTTATCAGTGTCGGTAAAAAGCTTATCCATCTCTGTTTTAATCTCTCACTCCTTTTCTTTTTTGTATTATCTGGGTATTGCTCTTAACTAAGAACAGTTCTTGTATTACTAAGGTAGAATAATAATTATTCATTTATTGTTTATTCCTTCACCCTTCGGCGTAATACCTGCCCACCAGTTTATTTTAACTCCATCCAGCTTCCTTTCTCAGATACAGTCCGGTATCTTGGCTTTCTCTTAGACAGACGACTAACATGGAATCCACATACTAGACTTAAAAGACAGGAACTTAACAGACGATATGGCCAGCTATATAGACTACTGAATAGAAAATCTAAACTTTCTGGTGAAAACAAATTACTGATCTACAAGACAATACTGAAACCCATCTGGACTTTCGGACTAGAACTATGGGGAACAGCCAAATTTTCTAACATCAAACGCATTCAATCCTTTCAGTCTAAAGTCCTCCGTACAATAGTCAATGCTCCCTTCTATGTAACCAATAAAACCCTACACCATGACCTTAATATCCCATTTATTCTTGATCTCATCCCAGCTAAATTTTCCAAATTTCACCAGAACCTTTCTCATCACCCAAATCCCGTTGTACAATCCCTATCAAGCACCACCCATCCCTACAATTCCCTTCGTAGGTTAAAGCGGCAGTGGCCACGAGACCTTTTGTAAATATGGATATTTTGGAGTTCTAGCAATGGCCAGATTCTCCACTCAAGTCATGAGTGTCTGTGGCTGTAGCGCTCTTACTCATCCTCCGCTGGTTTAAAATACCAGTGAAGTGGCTGAGGGAGAAGCGTATGGATCTCCTAAGACTCCCTTTTCTCTCCACATGTGGAGGGGACAGAATTGGTTCGGAGATCACCTGGCAAATTGTAAATAATGTATATAGGTATGTTTTATATAAGGTGTTTGTTTTACTTTTATTTCTATTTTTATTTACTTATGTGTATATATATATTTTTTTCTTTACTCTTTTGTTCTTTTTTCTTATTCTTTTGTTATTACTTTATTTATTTATATTTTTGTATATACGGTATGAAAGCAATCTCTGAACTCTATTATAAGTGTCCTTAAACTGTGACGAATTGTAATATTTCTGAATAAAGTGTTTTAATAATAAAAAATAATTGTTTATTCAACATATTTACAACTGTATTGCATTGGATCTAGTAATTGTGTTGCCTCTTTTTTTCTTCAATATTCTTGATTAAATTATTTTTTTCTTTATATTGGGTTATCAGTGTACAAAAAATCTCTGAGCCACTGTCGTTTTATTCTTCGTCCTGGCTTACCAGGTGACAGGGAGGAAGAAAGAGAGAGAACGAATGGATTTGGGTGGTTAAGAGTTATGTTAAATGCGTTATGTTTGTCATGTATGTAGGACTTTACTATCAGTATGTTCATACCGCTGTGTTAATAAATAAAACAAATTAATTTACAATGTTTCGAGGTATTTTTTAATGTTTATTTCACATTTTGTTGGTACAGATTAGTTATAAGTTGTATTTATAAGTATTGTATTTATAAGTTATAAGTAATCTGTATTTAAGAGATATAACAGTTGTTATTCAGTTATCCGCGTGGTTTAATATAATAGCTTCTGTGAAGAGTCCTTATGTCGTGGCTTTATTGCATAAAGTCACTAAGTACATTTTTAATGGTGCTGAACTTTTAAGAGCATTTTTGCGAATTTCGTCGTTATTTATTGATTAAAAGAACACGTTAAGTGCAGTAAAATGATCCGAGCCCTTTTATTGTATATATAAAATGCACAACAGGCGCACCATTTGCTGATTTTACAAAGGAAAATTCATCAAAATTATTAGTTATAAAATGTAACTTTATAAAAATTGAAGATATGTTGGTCGAATAATGTTGGCTTAAATGTTAGCATCTCATAAACGAAATAATGCATTTACCTCTAATTTTTATCATTTTAATGCATATTAATAAAATGATTGTATACTGTTATATATATATATATATATATATATATATATATATATATATATATATATATATTTTTTTTTTTTTTTTTTTTTTTGCTTCTTGGGAACTCTAGTATGGATTTTCCGACAATATTCTAAATACCCTTTCATTGGGAACTTTTTATTTAGAAATTAAATGGAATACTTCAAAAATACACTGAAATTAAGTTAGATCAGCTTATGCAGCAGTGAAATCTTCAGATTCGTTTTTTTTTTTCTGCCTTAAAACTGTATGTTATATCTGTCTAATTAAAATTGTACTAATACAGAGATATTTTATGTGTTCGAAAATTGCTGATAATGTTCCTTGAGCCATAGAGAAAAAAACGTATTTTCTGTGCTCGAATAAACGGTTGTACATAGGAATAAATAAAGTTAATTTTTTTTTATAAATTAATTTTTCTCCTGACAGAACTCTCTAATGCTGTTCACAATAATAATTTTTTAAAAATCACATTAGGAAATTCGTTTTAGAGGATGAATTTTCCCTGCGTTTCTCTTTTATTTAAATAGCTGTTTTTTGGCGTCCCCCGGCTGAGTCCGCTGGTGATCTTAAGTTAAAATATGATATTATAAATTGACACAGCTTACAATAATAGATATTGTCGGTGGCATATTTCTTTCTTTCACGGCATTCATGGATTATCATTGTCTTACAGAAATGCATTTCGACCTTTTAAAAAACCTTGATAGTATTGATCCTTCGTAGATAAATTTATTTCTCACTACACATTTGCAACCATGAATTCCGTTGCATAATTGGGTTTCGCACCCTCAATAGTAGAGAATGGCCCTGACATAATGGTGCGTCGTTCAGTTAACAATGATTTCGTGCGTGTGTTACGCACTGTTTGTATAACCCTTCCTTCCTCCTTCGTACGAAAGTCCGTGGTCTTCAATGTCTGCAATAAATGACCTTAAGAATCTCACATGGAGAAGCATCTGGAGAGGATGATTCTATCTTCTTACATACCACTCTCTTCATGAATCCTTTGCAAAAATAAGTGTATCTATTAAGGCCCTTTTACACGATTATGTTTCCCGTCCAGTTCTTAGATTTACTCCTGTTAAGTCGTGTTATATTCTGAAAGTTCTTCAACTATTTTTATTCTATTCTCAAAAGATGCTGTGTATCTCTTCATTTTTCTTTTGCTATTGTCAGCGTGACTCTGATTTTCTTTATATTCTTTTTTATATTAAAAATGTCGGGGTCGACGCATGAACAAGTTTATAACCGAATGAAGTGTTAAGGGACAGACCATTCTGTACAAATTATATTGCTTTGCTACTATCAGTTCTTTAAATATTTCCCGTTATTTACGAGATAATTGAATAAATAGAAGTAGTTATTCATTCTTCAATTTTTAAAACGAATAAATAAATACACTACAGTTGAACACCGAGGTTACCTCGTTGGAAGTAGAGCCTCCAACTTGTATTGTTTTAATTCTCACCATCGCCAAGAGACATTGAACATTTATTTAATTTTTGTTTCACCTCTAAATTAGCTTTTTCTTCTGTACATTCGATTGAGTTTTAAGTTATTTTTCCTCTTGTTTTATCTCTAATTTTAGAAGTTTATTTTTTTATTTATGATGGACAATTTTTTGTTTTCATTGAGTATTGCGTTTATGTTATATTTTTACTTCAATGAAGTTTTATGTTTATATCTTCATTTTTTTTTCAATAATAAACTTTGTAAAAATTCTGAAGAGATTTTTATATCTTTTCGTTTTTGATTGATTGAATATCTTCATTTTATATTATTTGATATACTTGCATTTTTTTTTCTTCTTTTACAGGTCTCATTTTTAAATTTTTTTTTTCCTTCTTTCCCTTCATTTTTAATTTCACTCATATTTCTCACCATTGAGGAAACTCACCGGCGAAAGGTCTGTATTTTAATTTTGACATACCCCTGACCCCAACAGAAGGAGATGGTACGGGGTGGCGGTCATAAATAGACAACGTTAGTATTTAGTTAGTATTTTATTAAAAGCCAAATTTTGTGTCTTGTCCGTTCTAGCTCTGAAGAAGACGTGCAAAGTCGGGTCGAAACGTTAGCTTTTAATAAAATAGTTTTGCCACTGTTTAGTCTATTTATGACCGCCATCACGGACTATTTCCTTCCTTAAATAAATTTTAAATTTTAATTATTTTTTTTGTTAATAGTGTTCCATATCAAGCAAACTGGTAGTAACCAAACAAAGTAACTAATCGTTGTATAGATTTGAGAGTAAAGATTAAACTCCTATAATTTCCTCTTATTTTGTATTCTGTATATATTCTGGCTCATACCGAAGGACTTAAGTTAATCAGCTAAGCACTTATTACAATGGTCTGCGAACTCATTTGTTGAAAGAACCAAAAATCGATTTTTTTTTTAATTAAAAAGTATAGTTAAGTGTCTTGTTATTTCTTTAACAAGGGTAATCCTAAACTAGCGTCTGCTAAAAACCCACTCAATCTTAATAATCGACTAGGTCGTCGGTGATAGACCACTTCCAGCTCTTCTACCCATACTCCTCTTCTATATTTAAAAAAAAAACTCTTTTCGTTCTTAGCACCCTTTAAATTAGTACAATCTTAGCATTCCTTTTCATAGTTTTATATATATTCTATTTTTATGGACAAAGTATTTTATTTTTCAATAGCTTATAGGAAAACAGGTACGTGTTGCAGGGCTGTCTGAAAGATTTGGCTCGCTCGACATAGTTTTCCAGCCACTGGTCGCTGATTATTGAACCAGGGAATTAAAAAAAAAAAAAAAAAACATTCACTCTTAGGCCTAGTAATCCAAACTTCTCACAATAGGGACGTGAAAGTGGGCTTACAACTACCAGATATTTTGAAATGAAATTGAAAATGAAAACTTCCCTGATTGGGAGAATATTTAGCATTATTTATGAGTAAATATTTGTGACTACCTAGGCCTATTAGATATTGACTTCATAGCTCCGGTTTTAAACCAATATAAATGGATCTACTTCTGATTGCTGAATTGAATAAATTAATAACATTCATGTTTTTTTTTTTAATTTGTTGATTTAGCCTCTACCCCTAAGGGTCATTGGCTTAATGTATCAATTTTATATTCGTTGATAAAAGTGAATATTCTTTAAATATTTGAACAGTTTTTCTATTTCATTCTCTCCATCTTGCAGAATTTCTTTCATTTCCGTTCCCATTTGAAATTTTTTCCTTATATTAGTGTACCTTCTACATTCTACTAATATATGTTTTACAATTCTGGGTACTAGGCAATGTGTGCAAGTTGGAGCTTCTAAGCCTCGCAGGAGGTATCCATGGGAAAACTCAATCATTTCTTCTCGTCTAGACTTTCTGTTTGATGTGATCCATTTGATACATTTTGTTTTTATTTCCTGGAGTTTTGCCGAACTCATTTCCCATTCTACGTTCCATTTATTTTGAAAGGAGCAGGCAAGTTGGTGTGTCCAATCAACTCGAGGAATAGCATCGATTATTGTGGTTTGTGCAGTTCCTTGACGCCGGGCAGAGTTGGCAGCAGCATTGGCTCTCTCGTTACCCAGGATACCACAGTGTGATGGTGCCCAGATAAGGACTATGTTTTTATTATCTTCCTTTAGTTCACCTTTATTTAGTTATATGTTAAAAATTTCTGTTATAACAGGATGCTGGTTCGTTGATTGTTCTATGGCTTCTATTACGGACATTGGATCGGTTATGATAGCATGGTTTTTGAAGTGGTTTGTGCAGATGTGCAAGAGTGCTTCTTTTATGGCCGTAAAAATAGAACATTCTCCTGAATGTTTGTACAGGAATTCTTCACTGTCTGTAACGACTGAACATGTTTTTATATTAATTTAATAACTAAAATTCTATTTAGAAGAACTTTTACATTTTTAATGAATCGTAAACATCAAGATAAGGTTTTTAAAAATCTTATATGAATACATAATTGGGACCTAGTAGTGAGAGTTGAAATTCAACTAGAGTAAACAAATTATTAAAACCTTTTCATTCGCTTCTTTTATAAAGTTCTTAATTTCTAAAGAGTCTCTTAATGTTATGAATTAAAATTATTCAAGTATGAAAAGCTTATCCTCTCCAAGTCTTTCTCTGTTTCTTATTACTTTTAACCATTGAGCGAGGCTACTTTTCTTTTGCATTGGGATTCACATAATTAATTAAAACATTTATTAAATTTACTTTAATTTAAGAGTAGGAGCGAGGTAGGGAATGTTATTCCAACGCTCATAGTCCTGGGTTTGAATCCAGCTTGTCAGGTAATTGTTTATTCTGTTTTATCAACCATAAATCGACCCTGGACTCGGAGGACCCTCCTGGGGCACAGTCAGCCTTCATAAAGTGGTTGTTCTTAATTACTTAAGTGGGAAAACCTGAGGGTTGAACTGATCTCGATCAAATCACCTCCTTGTACCACCGTTGACCAAGAAACACTACTTCCTGTATAGTACTCAACCCAAGGAATTCATATGCTCAACTAAAATTCATATCCTTTCTATTTTCTCTAATGATAATGAAATATTGGATGTTGAGAAGGATACTACATGTTAACTTGGTAACCACTGACTGTTTCCCCATAAAACCTTCCTGTTTCGCTTGCAATGGTTTACTCGCAAAACAAACTTCGCATTTCCTAACATATCTTGTTACATCCTTGACCATCCCAGGCCAAAAGTAATTTTCTTTATCCCGTTTTAAGGTTTTGAAGCCACCGAAATGCCCTTAAATTTCTTTATCATGGCATTCCCAGATAGCTTCCTTGCGTCTTTCTTTTAGAACAACTAACTTCCACTCGTTGCTGTCCCCTACTATTTTACTGTAATTAATCACAGGTTCCATAACTCTTGATTTTCAACCCTCCAATCTGCGTACTTCGCTGGATCCTCTTCTAATCGTTGCAGCATTATTCTGTACCACGTGCCCATTATTTCTTCTGCAATATCAATTCTAGCACGAACAGAAGGGTTTTCATAAGAACGGGACCAAGTATCAGCTGCTGCGTTTTGTTTGCCCGGGCGGTGAATTAAATTTGTGTTGTTGCAGTTTCAGTGCTCATCTAGCCAACCGTCCTTGGGGATCGCGGATGCTGTTTAACGAATATTTCAATTCAACATGGTCGGTGATGGCAGTTAAATTTATACCTAGATACGGCCGGAAGTTTACTACTGCCCAGAGAACCTCAAGGCATTCTTGGTCAGTAACACTGTACGTTTTTCCGCTGCTGTCAAATTTTGACTCGAATATGTGATAAAACTACCTCCTTCCGGGTACTCTTGGAATAGAATTGTCCCTAGTCCATTTTTTGAGGCACCAGTTTGAAGGAAAAAGCATTTGCTGAAATCAGGACATGCCAAAACAGGCGCGGTAACCAGCTTCTCCTTCAGCAAACTGAACTGAACGCTTCTTCTTGTTCTAGTCCCCATTCCCATCTCTTGTTTTTCTTCAATAGTTCGAAGAGGGATGTGGTCAACGAAGAAATGTTCGGGGCAAAGCTGCGTTACCATGACGTAAGCAACTGTCTAATTTGCTTCACGTTTCTTGGCACTGAGTAGTTTAATATGGCTTCAATTCTTCCTGGATCTACTTGCAGACTGTTCTCATTCACCATATATCCTAGAAATTTTAATTTTTCCCTACAGAATTGACTTTTTCCCAATTCACCAACAAGTTAGCAGCGCTCCATAGCTCCAAGACTTTTTCTAAAGCTTTTATGTGGAAATCAAAATCGGACGATCAACAATTATGTCATCCGAATAGGTTTAATTAATTCTAAAAGACATCATCAATAAGGCTTTGCCATGTGGCTGGCGCATTATGAAGACCAAAAGGTATTCTACAAAACTGAAAGAGGCCGCGGTTGGGCACAGTAAATGCGGTATTTTCTTTGTTTGCTGTAGCCATCAGTATCTGCCAGTAAGCGCTTTTTTTATCGATGGAAGACATTATTTTGGCATCTCGTAACCTATCCAGGATATTTGAAACGTAGGGGAGCGGGTAGGCATCTCTTTTAGTCCCGGTATTTAACTGGCGCTAATCTACGTAGAAACGATAGGATCTGTATATGATATGTGACGTTTCATTCATCTGCTTTTGTAAGTTAGAATATGCAGATTATCAAAAAATTATCCGCTCATTCGTGTGCGTGATTATGTCTGTAATGTTGACTTACCGGAAATAGCTTTTTATACCATCGATGTTCCACATTTTTTTCATTTTCTTAATAACGGTTCTAACCATGTTGATTAAATTTATCATATCAGTGTAAAATGAAGTTGTCTTTATTATTAGGCGGGTGTTATTCTCAATGAAATAGTTTGACATGGATCAATGCCAAATTTTTTATTTGGTTATTTGGACTCAGAGGAGTGTGTCTTTTTTCACGATCGTAATAATTTCGCATACTATACATTTCTTGCATAGTTAAGGAAAGTAAAAGCTAAAGACTCAGGTTTATAAGAATTATAGAATCGGGATGGTTGTTATTTCTAGATTTATTTTAAATTGTATCTTAATTCTAATTAATTTTCAGTTTTTAAAATGATAATTGTATTTAATATAAGGTTGCTTACCATAACTATTTTTGTTGTTTGTGAAATGTTACTTGTTTGGTTTCAAATATTTCTATTCAATCAGAGGATGAAAACTCTCTACAATAACTGGGACGCTCTGAATGCACCAGATCCCGCTCTATCCCGTGCTATTGATGAAGCAGCTCTACAAAAGGTGCATTGTGTTGCTGAGCCTATTTTCATGAAGAATTGTTCGCCAGCCGAGTATATCCAATCTCTGTTGATACAATACAGTTTATTCTGGGTAGCTCGCGTGGTTCTCTTCGGTCCAGCGATCATTTAATTGAACCATAGACACTTTCTCCCCCTCCCCAGTATTTTATAAAGGGAAGCTAGCCTTTCCAATATTTCGCGGTCGTTTAGGTGAAATAACTCACAAAAATTTCAAGAAACGGTATCGTTAATAATTATATCACTAGTTGGCCCTTGCGATGAAAGCGCGTTATAGGACCTTAAGTATCCTGCTTCTATTTATAAGAGAGCTGTGGAGAGTATTCTCAGGTATGCGTCTCCCTTCTTATTTCGGAACCTCACTTAAAGAAACACGCTGGCGTCGACTGGTTTGCGTCGCCAGAGCTCGAAGACCTCCTACTGCGAGCTGTGACCTAGTGACGAAGGCTCAACAGGACATCCGGTGATTTGCGGATGTGGATTGTTGAAAACTCAAGCCAATGGAATAAAATAATCCAAGAGGGTACAATTGAAGAATGGAGAAAATACTCCACCCCCTTCCAATCTCGGCTACATGTGTCATGGGACCTCCCGTACTACAGGCTTTCACAATTTCTCGTGAAGGGATTTCGAAATAAGCAACAGTCCAGGCCAGGACATAAAATTATTTATGAGAATGCTAATTATTTAAAATTCAGTAATTACAAAAATGTTTATAATTGTTGAGTGGAAATGATGGAAAATGTTTTTATACATATATATCACATAAGGGTCAAAAAAAAAAAAAAGTTAACCGATATTTTGCATTTAATAATAATACATTTTTTTTTTCATTTTAGGTGAGTACCATACTACTGGCTCTTGGATCACAGGCACCGATTATTCATTGATTGAAAAATCGTGAAAATAGGTATGATTTAATAAACTCAGTTTTGCGTTTCATTAGTTCTGTATTTCATTGGAAATGAATTAGAATTTTTTTTTTTTAACACAAGAATAGTAAAATAGGTAAAGTGCATTATAAATGCACATTATATGCTTTATTCATTCAAGATTTTATTTTGAAATTATAAATTACATACCTAATAGAAAATTGTAGCATGATTATTTTTATCTGAAATTTTTAATTGTAAAAAATTTACTATTTCATAGTGTAGGAATGGTACCACCACCTTCTTTTTAGAACTTTTTAAATTATCTATATATTTTTAAGAAGATTTCTAATAATTTGTAACGAAATGGCGTTTCGTAAAGTTATCCTAACTGCCAAATCGAAGTAAACGAATAAAAATTAATAATTTTAAGAAACATTCGGTAATAATAATATTTTTTTTACTTTGTTAATTAAGTGTTTAATAAAATAGGACATGGTGTCCTTAACCTCTAGGGGACAGAATTATAAACTACCATATGTTGGCTTTTTTATATTATGAAGGATCTAATTAGAATATAAATGGTTATAACTAAACTATGAAGTCTTGATTCTCTAACAAATAGGTGAACAGTTACCTGCCAACATTTTAGCATACATACTCAAGGTAACGGAACGTTGTACTAACACCTCAGTGGAAGGTTATAGTAAACAGCTGATTAAATGGGATAAAAGGGAAAAAATATATTCATACCTAATATATAATAATATAAATTATTTTTTAAAATTATAAATATATATATATATACTTTATTTTATTTTTGTCTTCTCCTAATCTTTATGTGTAGTGTATTCACTTAAACATCTTAGGGAACGTATGTAAACTGAAATGAATTTGATCTTGTATTGTTTCTAGTCAAATCCATGTTTATATGTCAAAATAAAAATCTAAAACAATAATTTTGTTTTCTTGTTTACTTAATGATAAGGCAGATTCTGACCTTGGTTTTGTTCCAACAAGCAGTCCTGAACCAGTCCATGCACAAATCTATGGTCGATTTACTGTGTAAATCATTTTTTTTTTAATTTTTATCAAAAGTTTTTTTTATAAATTTTTATATTCCATCACTACATTGCTTTGCCTATAAAATTGATTTTGCTTTCCTTTCTAATTTCATTTAGTGATTATTATGCTATTGTTTTAGCTCGAATATTGTAGTATTGCAATCCTATTATCCAACTGTTCTCGTTAATATATCCTAAGAGCTATTATACTTCATTTATTACTAGTATTTTAATTATTCTTTATGGTAATAGGTCATTTGGCAAGATTTATTGTTAATTTATATGAACAATACTTTTATTCTTAAGGGACCTGGTCCCAGAATAAAGATGATTTTCTATTTCTATCTCTAAAAATGTCTCAATTAAATTAAAAAATTGTTCGTAAATGTAAATATTTTCCTTTGTATTTATTAATTAGTCCTTTTTTAAATTTTAATTAATTAACACATTTTTTATTATTATACATTAAGTATGCGTAAATTATCCTCTTTTATCTCTTCTGATCAGCTGTTTAATATAACATTCCTTTGCTGTTTTTTGCAACATTCCGTTTCCTTCAGTATGTATTTGTATGGATGGCTTGGTGTGATTTCGCTAGTAAATGTTTTTTTTTTTTCATTCTGCATATATGTGGTCTTGTTTCTGTCCTGATGATGAGCTTGAATTGACGAAACGTTTACAGGTTGTTGTTTTTTTTTTTTTTTTTTTGTAGTTATTTCGTTACCTACTCCATTCATTTCGAAGGACTCCATTGGAACTCACGAACTCCTGAGTATCTATCTTCCGTCGATCGATTTCCGTCATGTATTGTCTAACTGGAGCGGAGACGTCTAGCCTCATTGGCACCGCTTCCCAATCGCCGGCGGATCTTGTGTTTGTATCCAGCTGCCGGGCTGTGATGGCGTGTGCCTTTAAATAGTCGACCAGTCATAGGCAAATATAAACTGCTTCCAGCTAATGTCAGCGAATGACTTCACTGCCCAACCAGGACTTCCTTCATGACCTGGGGAGGTAGGTTATTTCTCACTGATATCTCTTGTTAATAGAAATGTGGATGTAACTTCCGTCTCTAAGAGAAAGCTGTCTTCATGCAATGTTCTCAGGGCTGTCCTACAAACGTATGTAACCATGGTTGTAAATATGTCACCCCACTTTTTCTTCCAGATAAGTTGTACGATAAATGAAATTTACTCGTCTCATCTTTATTTTTATTTTTGTCATGTTAGATTAACTGTAAAAAGTTTCTGGTCATTAATTAAAACTTTATAAACTTGTTGTGGCATCACCAATTTCAACTATTCGTAGCTACCGATGTTAACGTTTTTATTTTTATGTATCTTCTTTCTTATTCCTCAAATCTCTTATGTGAGTCGCTTATTTCCAAAATTAACCCTAATCAATTTTTTTAGAAATCGAGATAAGTATCGATTCTCGATGTAAAAAAACGTCCTATGAATTCGATGGTGAATTTTTTACTTTCCTACATATGGTAGGTAAGGAAAGTATTGCGATCGGGTCAAATTTCGGATATATGGTTTTCGACGGATCTATACGTTTTAGAGCCCCCTGAGTCCGAAAAACACATTTTTAGTCATTGGTCTGTCTGTCTGTACCTAGATTTTATCAGTTACAGTTTCAGAGCCGTTTGTTTTTTTTCAATGGTAATGAAATTCCCTACACAACTATATAAAAATCGTTCGTTTTGGACTGTTAACGAAGTTACAGCTATTCACACCAGATTTTTTTTCTTCAAAAAAGGAATCTAAATATTTAAAAAACTAGAGTAAAAATTAGTTTATTCCCGAAACTGCCCTTTTTCTTCAAATAATGTAAGTAATGAAACTGGCCTTTTCAACGGTTTCATTTAAACGGAAATAAAAAATACATTTATTTTATTGTACCATTATTGTGAACAAAAAGTTATTTTTATATATTTTTTTTAATTTCCTCTCTCCGAATCATACACTGTTGTTACTTTCCAAAGCTTTTAAAATGGCCCTAGAGGTTTGATTCTTTCTCAATGCAGCTCTATTTAAGTTTCAATGTGTTTAATCATTATAAAGACAATCAAGTGATTTTTTTGGAAGTATGTGCTACAAGTAAAGAATTTATTATTTTATTTATTTTTTAAATATTGGTTTTGATATTACAATTGGAATAGGATATGCTTCACTTCGAAAATAAACTACTCGTGTATTTTTTAATTCTTAGTGATATGCTCATCAGATTTAAAGCTAATATCTATTTTTGTCAGTTGCAAAAACTACTACAATCTTATTCATTATAATTGATAAGTGATAGAGAATTTTTTTTTTTTATTCTTTTAAAGTAGACAGATGAAAGTGGTCGTTTTAATCTTTATTTATTCGGTATCATAACAAAATAATTTCTACAAATCATCAATTTTGTTCTGAACTATTCAATGTGACCTTCTGGGATTAACACGATTTACCTGGCCTTCATAATTTTTCTTTGCTTTATTATTTATTTGTTTATCTTGCTATTCACCTCAGAACAAAAAAAAAAAGAAATAAAATACTTCTATTTTACTTTTTAAACATCAAGTTACAATCTAGGTTTCGTGTCTGTTTCTCTGAGATTCACGTAAAAAACTATGGAATATGCTTTTTTTTTTTTTTCTGTACCACTACAACACCTGAAGGTTTTTACTGTTTCTTAGCCAACGGTTGTGCAAGGAGGTTATTTGACTGTGATCACGCTCAACCGCTAGGTTTATTCCTTTTATTAATTACTTAATTAAGTTTACCCACTTTATAGAGACTGTGTGTGCCCGAAGAGGGTCTCCTGGCCCCAGGGTCGCCCCACGGCTGATGGAACAGAATAATCAATTTTATCGATTTTCATCAACTACTTTCGCTTCAAACGTATTTTTCTTGACGAACCTATATTTTGAAAATGGAAAATTCTATTTTAAAATCATGGTCTGCTATAAAATTTAGCGAATTCCGTTGCCTATATTAGCTTATAATTTCGTAAATGTTCTTTGCGCCCTTAACACCCTAAAATTTCAAAAGCCGTTCATCCGATTTGTGTTTAAGCGATAATTTGACTCTATACCAATCAAAATGATCTAGTAACAGTTTTATTGAATTCCTTAAAAACATTTTTTTTTTTTTTGTAAAGGAAGGAGATGGTCCGGGGTTGCAGTCATAAATAGGCTGAATAGTGGTAAAATAATTTTATTGAAAGCCAACGTTTCGACCCGACTTTGCAGGTCTTCATCAGGGAGGTGTGTTCATCTAGGTGTTTCACTTAGAACTGGAATAGTTTTACCACTATTTAGCCTATTTATGACCGCAACCCCGGACCATCTCCTTCCTTTATAATGCAACGGTCAACTATTAAATATTCAATTTTTTTTTGTGTTTTTTATTCTTCTGAAACACGTTTGTTGCCCATTATTTATGTAATAGAAATTATGAGGGAGCTGTAATGACCTATGTCGCAGACATTTTTAACTTATGATCGACCAGTAAATAAATAAACTGCACAGGTGAACACCTACTATCTGGTTCCATAAGATGACGATGGAATTTTTCCCTAACCCTAGACAGGGAAGACCACATGATCTGGCGACGAGATATCGCGGTTACAATATCTAGTGGTTGTGGTTCGCCTTTAAGTCATATCTTGTCTATCTTGTACCCAATGCAATCTTGTTTTTGTTCATCATATTATCATATTTTTTATAATGATTCTTTAATAGGCACCTAAGGCATGTCGAACAAACATATTTACGTGATAAGGAGGTGCTGTTTCTTGAACCCAGGTTTTAACAGGGATGTGCCCCTGCAGTTCCATAATATTATATAGTATATAAAAGAACTATAAGAATATTTGCATATAAAATATAGAATATATATATTGTATTCACTTATTTAAGATTTTTTGAATATTTTCATAATACTATTAGGCATTGTTCCCAATCTAAAAATTCTATGTAATTATTTATATCTTTAATAATTTATTAATAAAGGAAAAAGTGAATTGACATTATTTTAATTAAAATTTTCTGTCTATAATTTATGCATGTTATTAATTGTGCTATGCATTGATAGTAGGTATTAATCATTAACAACCTTCGATCTTTCAAAAACGATCATCAGAATTATTGGAAATTTCATTACATTTGAAAATTCAACTCATTAGAAGACATCGATGGCCAATTTATTAACAGATGCTTGAAGAATCACCGAATACTAACACCGTTGTTAACGAGCGATAAACAATTTAGTCCTTTGTTGGATATAATACCTAAGACTTCTTTTTAATTTATTTTTCATCTGTATATGTTACTTAGAGTATATATCAGATGTTTAAAGACTGGCAATATGATAGTTGGTTGCCTATTATAGCTATGTTTTGTGTTTGATGAATCAACCAATGTCCGTTTAGAGTATTGTATAAATACACTAATTAAATTATGAATATAATATTTTAAGACATTTCTTGATTATTTTTTGTATTGTGTATTATTACTATATTGATATGGTATCATTTTAGATGATTTTACCTTATACATTTCTTCATTACGCGTGCACTCTGGCTTAAATAGTAATAATTTATTATGGTTGAATAAAATGTTATTTTAAATACGCAGTAAGGCAGAAAAAAAATGTTAACGAAAAAAAACTTATTAAAAATAATTATCATTTGTAATGTAACCAATGTAACAAATGTAACCAGAAAAACTTATTCTGAAATAATTGCAAAATATTTACATTTTTTTAGGGATAGTTGAGAAATATCCAGTGCCCTTGAGTCTCCTGGCATTGTTGGACCTAGCTATACTTGTAAGTCAAGTGTTATCCTAGGCTATAATTAAATATTATAATAAAATATTATGTGATTGTTAACCGCACCGTCCCTCCTCAGTATTTATTAAAGTAAAACAATAAGTTTCATAAAACAATTTCTTTTGAACGTATGGAATTTTACGTCTCTCCACCAAACTATTTCAGTTTGCTACACTACACCCGAAAAATCCCGTAGAATGTCAATGTAAGGAACGTTATAACTTCCAATCTAAGGGCTTAATCTAGAATTTATATCTTACATCTGTGTAAAGATAGAACACTCGTTGGTTCTATCTTTACACAGACGTCGGGAATGAAATAAATCTTTCGCTGGTACCTGAGAGCTTACACTCGGACACCTCTTGGTTTTGAAGGATTTATCGGTAAGGGTTTCATGGTTCCTGGTGCGGTTTCTTGGTAATGGGATACTTTAGTGGCTTCTGATGTGTTGATTTCTTGTTGAAACTTACAATACTTAGAAACATACAATACCTTTGTTCGTAGATCCGCAATTTAATCTGCAATAATTTTTTTAATAATTGTTTTACTTAGAATCCCTTTTTTTTTTTTAATTAATACGTAGAACCATGAAGAGCTTGGTGCTGGGTTGACGACTGGAGGCAGGGCTGAAAAATCGACCTGATCGCAGCCGAAGATTTAAATGTAAATTACGAAATTGTATGTTATTCTAAGTAGAATAAACTTTGTCTGCCCTTCCAGAGTCGCTGCTTTAAAAAATGTCGGCTAATTTAAAGAATATTAGGCCCATAACTTGATGATCGTAACGGTAAATTCTTTTCGAAAAATGTGGTGTAAGTTTAAATTTTTTAGCTTGTATATATGTGCTTAAAACACATAAAAATCCAAAATTGTTAAGGCGGGCCACCAAGAGAAGAACTTTTTACAGCAAAAACAGACAGATTTTGTTTTGTTTTTTCGCCTATAACTTCTTAACGATGCATCGAAGCAAAAATGTACTTCTCCAAAAATTAAAGAACATTAAATTTTGTGTCGAACCAGTACCTAACTTTATAATTTAGTTAATTGGTGTGGTAGAAAACTACGGTAAACCAACGCTGTAAATAATTTACAAAGTAAGTCTAATTAATTGACGATTAGAATGTATTATAAAATTATTATATTTACTTCTTTATTCGAAATTGAAGGACTTCATATTTATATATGTAAAAATAAATGAAGTGATATGTATTTTTCAAAATTTTAGAATCTAGGTGATAAGTCAGGTGATTTTACGATTTTTATTGTTGTCAACGTTTCAACCCAAGTATGTGGGTTATCGTCAGGGTATGTTACCAGTACTGAATTTGTTCAAGTACTGACATGTTGAAACGTCGGCAATAATAAAAATCTTAAAATGACTGCGTCCTGATTATTTATGAACTATGATATGAAGAATAGTATACTAACTTCCTACAATAATTTTAGTATCTAGTTACTTTTTACTCAGTTTAGTTATAATATAATATCTCAATAGCTAAAGTAAATTTAATGTTTAAAATTATTTTCTATTCTTTATATTGTTTAATAGGATATGAATATGAGGACAATAAATTCTTCAAACGTTACAAAGTTAGAGTTGTATTGACTGAACCTTAATCTTTACCGATTGTAGATAAATATAATAATAATCAATAAATATAATTAAATAAAAATATAATAAAATACATAATAAATATATTGTGATTCTTTTGTAGATTCATAGCGAAAAAAACTTAATTTGTGAAAGGCAACAAGTTTTAGAATGAAACATTTCATTTCACTATCCTGAACCAATAGATAACCTAAGTTGCGATTTTATAGTACTATGCGTGTATTTACTATTTTATATTTTGTTATTTACTATTATTGTATTACTTTATTAATTTTTTTATAATTCAAGGTTATTCCAGAAAATTATAGACATTCATTTTTGCTAAACTAATTTTCTTCGAGGCCGTGGAAAGGAAGGTCAGTTTTTGTGAATATTGTTTCTAATGACAAAATGGCATGTTAACGGTCTGGCGGAACCAGTTGTTACGTTGTGATGATTTCATCTTCATTCACTAATCATTCCACGTTCACCATAATAGAATTTAAACAATGAACTGTCAGAATGATCACAGATTTCAGGGGAAACTGTAGTCTGTTGGAGGAATTGTAATAAATGTATATAAGAAAATAAATTAAACAGAAAATAGCGTTGATGATCACTGAAGTTTTACGTCACTAAACAAAACAAAGTACCGAGCAAACCAAAACTAACCACTAAATGAACTATCGAGCATAGAGGACTGGGTTGAAAAGTTGAGTTCCTGTTAACTCCTTCTCCCCTAATAATAAATAGAGATTTTCTCGCTGGTTTCTTGCGAAAATATTTTTTATTAATTATTAGATTATATTGTTTAATTTATAACTACAGAATATAAGTAAATTACAGTTATAGAGTTTGAGCAACGAGTAGTACAATTAAATGAATAGTTGTATAAGTTGTAAAATGGGTTGGTCTATAATGGGTAAAATTAGACAGGGGATACCCCCTAGCTAATTTTAAAAATATCTGGCCTGTCCATTCACACGACTTTTTTACCTATTTCAGAAAAGTTTTTATATCTTTACATATGCTCATGAAGAAACAAAAAAAAATTGAACTAGATTTGTTTTCTTGAAAATTGATCAAAGAAAGGATTTTAGTACGATTTATTTGATAAACTAAAGCAATGTAAACCGACTTAAGGTAGATCAGTGTAAAAATTTTAATACTCTCTAATATTGCTGATCAAAAACTTTTTGCCATTGCTTAATTTTTTTAAACAATGATTTCTGCTAAAAGTATAGGGAATAGCTTGTGATGCGGACAACAAATTTTCTTACTTTCACTTAGTCATCCTTTTTCTCCCATTCACCCCTTTCTGACATCAGGATATGAACCTGTAATCTTACATAGGAAATTGAATAGACGTAACTTCGTTAATAGTTGTCCAAAATGAACGATTTTTATATAGTTTTGTAGGGAATTTCATTACCTTTCAAACATGTTATTGAGTATGGAGCACCGAATTTCTGTCACAGGCATCAGTAGTCAAAAACCTACAAAATAAGAAAAAGAAGCAACAAAATCGGTTCAGTAGTTCCGGAGAAATCTTGGCACAGACATATGGCTAAAAATGTGTTTTTCGGACTCAGAGGCCTCTGAAACGTATAGATCCATCGAAAACCGCATATCGGAAATTTGACCCGATCGCAATACTTTCGTTACATAGTATAGGTAGGAAAGTAAAAAAAAATATTAATAATAATAATGTCGGAAAATTCTATGCTCCCTAAGAGAATGTCCATGTCTACTTAAACATCTTGGTTGATATATGATAAATTTATATATATGAATATTTATACTCGTTGAGAATTCTTCATCACCACATATATTGATCTTTGCCTTCTTTTCAGACGCCTCGGAGAGTTATTAGGAATTGAAGAGGAAGCAGGCTTAGAAACGAGAGGGTTGGGATGATTCTGAAGTTTTTATTATGGAAGGATAGGTATCTGGATTGGACCAGATCTGAAACATAAGGAACATTATGGATAGTTTTATTTGTAACAAAAATAGGAAGCATTAAGGATTTTACGAAGGATTTTGTATTGTAAGGATTGGATACGAGAGGAATTCGATGGTTTAGTGGAGCCCCATAGGTCAACTCCGTAAGTCCAAATAGGCCTTATTATAGACATGTATATGAGTCTTGGGTAATTAATTGGAAGTTTAGAGAGTTTGTCTAGTAAGTGTTGAAGTAATCGGAAACGTTGAGCGGTTTCTTGTCGTTTCCGTCTGGTATTTCTTAACATTGATAGGATTTTCTGATTTCCTTTTTTTTTTTTTAAATTAAAATAATGTTTTTATATATGGTAAGATATTTTTTTGAAAACACTAATAATCTCGTGACTGCTAACCTCCTCCACTAAAGCTTGATCGGATGGAACGGTACATGGATGTTGTGTTTGCGTCATAGCTACCCAACGGTCCTGAGACAAAAAACACCACCTGATGTCGGAGGTGGGAGAGAGTTGGGGTACCTGTGCTGGTGACTCAGCAGTGAAAGGCTTGCCGAGCAGGCTGTTCCCCTTCAGTGAAATGAGGCTTCTCCTCTAGTGTGTGTCTGTATTCAGTTAGTGGGTCAGTGTACTTTACCAGTGCTGTGTTTACGGTCCATTTCATGCATTTCGTTTCGAATAAATCTGAGATTAACCAGTTTAGAGGTAGGTCTATTCAAATATTTTAATTAATTTATGCGCCCTTGTTTGAACGATCAACTATCAACGATACATAAACAGTCAAACATAAAACTGTAAAACAATTAATCTGTTTCGCGTGGCTCTTCTCATACGTTACACGAAATGAAAAAAAAACTGACTAAATATATATACTTATATATTTGAAAATATTTTTATAAATATATGTAACATGAAATATTATTTTTGTCAACGATTAATATTGTTGAAAAAATAATTATCTATCACGAAATTTCTCTTTTTGGCCTCTTCTTTCAAGCCTTTATATTTATTGTTGGGTATATTTATTTTAAAATAATATTATAAATTTATTTACATTTACAAGGGTAATATCATTCTTACTTACTTAATAATATTCAACATAATTAGCTCAATTATGAGCTCAATGTAAGAATAAATGATAAAAAGATTCATTTATTTTTTCTGATTTTCGTTATTGTGTCTATACGATTCTTTATTAATATCATCTGTCTAAAAGGTTAAATAAAAATTATAAGTATAATAAGAAATAACAATCAGTGCAGGTCATAATCTATCTCTTTCATAAATGTCAGTTTTCCTGTTTAAATTTAGCGAAAATTATTCCAAAAATGCCTGTATTAATTGAGTCTTGACTGCCGTACAGAATACTTCTGAAGTAGTGGTGTTTATATCTCAATCACATACTGTTACGAAGACTTCTTGTGAAAAAAAATAGCGTTGAAACATAGCAGGGCGTTAAAACCTTACCTCTAGTAATTGCTTCCTAATTCTAGTTGAATTGTTTTGTTTATGAACTGTTTATGTATGAGAAATTTAGGGGGTGGTGTTCATTAGAGTATTTCCTTTTATCATTAATTGAGCCTTTCAGTTGACAGAATTTCAACATTTTTTATAGTGGGAATAAAGTATACATCAACACTGCAGTCACCTATTCTGGAATCAAATCACACACAGTCTGTACAGATATTACAAATTTTCCAAATATAAGTATCACTAAAACAACCTTACACAAAAAGGTTGAAATTTGACTTAGTCATTCTGTCAACTGAAACTGTTCATTTAACTGTTAAATTTCTTCTAGTGAAATTTAGGACATTTATAGTTTTGGAAGACAAATCTATTCGTTTAATTTTCGAGTGTTTTTACTTTGAGGTTGTGTATTTGAACCTTGGGACATGAGACAGGGGGTGAGGGCGGACGATTAATGCCAGAGTTAAAAGCCACCTCTGGCACCGGGACGCAATGTGGTAATTATATTTTCATCTATAATTTCAGTTATCAGGTTGCTGTGCGCACGCGTTAGCCCGCTTGGCTATTCCGGCCCCAAAACTAAAAAAAAAAAATAACCTTGGGCTAAAAGCCCATAATGAAAGTAGAATGATCTGGAGGGAAAAATCAGGATAGGGAATACATCAATTGTTTAAGAGGCTAATGATCTCCCGTTGTTAATAATTATCTACAGCTAATAATTGGAAAACATTTTAATTATTAATATACATGCTTACGTTACTGGATTAAAATATGTTTTAAAATAGCAGTTTACAGGCAAACTTATTTTATTCATAAAATAAATATTTTATATATGAACATACATTAATATTTAGAATTCCAAAATCATAACTGCGATAAATTTTTAACGTAGTTAATTAAATAAAAAAGGAAATACTCCAATTAACGCTACACATAACAGTTTTCATATGTATCCTATGCAAAGTATTTTTCGCTAAATTCAAAACTGACATACTGCCATTTACGAAAGAGATCGGATGTGACCTACTCCGCTAGACATTCTCCTTTCTTATTTTATTTATAATTTTCCTCTATATATTTATTAATTTTTCTTTATTGTCTCTATATTAGATACGTACTTTTTTTTTTTTTTCACTAATTATTACGTTTTATGTGTGTTAAATGCATTCTATATACTGCTTTGTTGAATATATCTTAGATATATAGCATGAATATTTATTTCTCATTAATAGTTGTCGAATTTTGATTGAAAAATATACAAACAAAAAATAACAGGGAAACTTCATTGGCAGTTCGATTTCGAATCTGAAGGGTTGAAATCTGAGTTTTCCTGATAATATAAATACTAAAATTTTAATTAGATATATTAATTCTTAAAAAATTACCCTTTTTGTTCCTAAGTACATAGATATATTCACAAATAGCTCAGTGAGTAAGGTAGTTTCCTGCTAAGCTCAAGGATCATGGTTCAAATGCGGCTGATCTCAAGTAATCTTTCAATCCTGGGGCCACAAAACTCTTCTGGGGCTCACCCAGTCTCTACAAACGGAGTACTCTTAGTTAAATAATTATCTAAGGGGAAAAGTTAGTGGTTGAGCATGATCTTGGTCTGATCACCACCCTGCACAACCGTTGGCCTCAAAACAATACCTCCTAACAAAGTACTGAACACAAAACCTTTCGTGGGTTGCAGTAGTGCAGGTTTTTTTTCTTCACAAATACAGTTTTTTGTTTTGTTTTTTAAAGAGTAAAATGTGTTTTCTTTCTTTTCACTACTATATATCTCTACATCAAACTAATCCATAAATTATCTTTGTTTTAATAATGTTTCTTTATTAGTAAAGTAAATTGGTATGGAGATATGAAATTAACTTTGTAGATTTAATACCTTCTTCCTGAGTTTTCATGAATAATTTTTATTAAAAAAAAAAAAAAAAAAAGACGAGGGAGTTTATAAATAGGATTCAAATTTCACTAAATATTCTATGAAATATTCATGCACCCCTTGAAGGAAAATTAATATTAAAATTTTCTATGCCCTTATTCTGCTCTCACTGAAATGAACAAGAAATTCTTCTCTTCACAGTTTCTTGTCCCTATAACATAAATATCTCTCATAAAAATATATTTCAGTTTACCTAATGTTTCCCTAATACTACGGCCTGATGAAGAGCTATAAACGTCGGCTTAAACAATAAAATATTATTTTAATATATTGTAATTATTTGACCACACCCTCTGACCAACTTCTCATATCTCTCAGTTAGTGTTTGTGTGTACACTGCCCGTTTCTAAATTTTTTTATCAAAACTTAGTACTTCTTCTTTACTGTTTTATTAAATTAAATTAATAGAAATTGAGTAAACTTTATAATTCTTGCTATTGGTATAAATAAATAATAACTTGAGATAAAGAGGACGTTGAACTGCTAAATTTAGATTGCATATGGCACACTTGATCCACTTCACCCCTTTTATACTTAGAACTATTAAATTGGAATAATTAAAGTCATAATTTATTATTTTTCTGAGTGTAGAGAAAGTTTAACATGTTTTTGCCCTGAAATCTTAAGGTTTGTCATTTCGTCCCACGGTACTAAGTGGGCTGATTCCCCGTTTCTAAACAAACGTAGGAAGACCAATGAACGGTCTGAATATTTATTGAATATAGATAACTTGCAAAACGCCTCTCAGAAATCAGCTCTCTCTTTTTTTAAACATATGATTTGCTGTTTTTATTTTATGTAATATTGATATTGCTCTTTTAATAAACAGGAATCGGAATAGATTCTTTCCATTCTTCAGAGATTTTCACATTTTTCCTGATGTTTTTAACCTATAAATTTATTTTAGCAAATCCAGCTTCTCCGCATGCCTTAATTAGTTCACTTGGAATGCTATCGATTCCAGCTGCTTTGAGTGAGGTTATTATATTGATCATTAATTGAGATGATTACATTGATTAATTTAGGTAATTATATGGCTGCGAACAAAATGGGCGTGTAAAATTGTTGGGCTTAGAAACGAAAGAATCACCAAAAAGTTAATATTTGGCTTGACGATAGGTAGACTTCTTAGTCGAAGGTGGGAGGATAGCATTAAGGCTGATCTCGTGGGGTCGATTTGAACGGCGACCGATGGAGGGAGGAAGGTGTGTAGACAGGGATTGTTGGTGTCGGCTTCGAACCTTCGTGTTGCCTATCTGATGATAGACATTTTAATCGGCTATTTTAGTAAAACAGAAACATTTTAAACCTTAAATCACAGTTTAATTCCTGGCTACCTGTTTAATTTTCTTAACTTTTGATCTGTGCTTTATTTTCTCATATTTTATTCTAGATGATGTAGGGATGTTTAACCGTGATATAATATGAGAAGGAGTTGATCGGGGGGTGCGGTCAAATAAATACTAAATTATAGAAATAGTATTATTTGATTTAAAAAATTACATTTTATTCTATAATTTAGTTTTGTATTCTCTTTGTGGGAATCTAGGTTTAAACACCTTATACTACATAATAATTGTCCTACATTACCCATTTTTCTTCTTTTGTTGCTTTTATAAAGTTGCAATAATGTGCTTTTTGAAGCCATTACTACTTGGATTTCTTTGAGGCTGAACAACAAGACTCCATTATGTTATATTAAATTAAACGCTTTGGTAAAATTAATTTATACAGATATAGAGATTGATTTGATATTCATCATATTTTTCTATTGGGTATATTAGGATGTGTATATGCAATATGATTCCTGAATCTTGCTTCTATATATTTTTCTTCTTTAAAATTCGAATTTAATAATTTGTCGAGCTATTTTTGAAATGCTTGTATTAGAGATTAAATTGATATGGCCTTAGTTAGTGATGTGTCCTTGTATAACAGAATAAAATCAAAGAGATCTTAATATCAATATTTGAAGCTTTCCTTCGTTTGTCTCAATTATTGGGGTGCCATAATATAGTGTAAAACTTTAATAAACACCATCAAATTTTCAACATATGAATTAATACAGGTAGAACGAACTCTTATAGGCTTGATGCATGTATTTGATTGAAAAGTTTCTCCATAGCGAACAGTTGGAAAACAGTGAAGGACTGGAATTATTGAACTTCTAAGGACAGATGTATGGATAATGATAAAGAAAATAATCATAAAAACGGAATACTACATGTCTACAATTACAATAGTATGCTTATTTATTCTTATGATTTGTGAATGTAAATTTCCAAGATTTAAGTTATTTTATGCCCGTACGAGACTGTTTAAAATTTTGTTGAAAACAAATGAAACCATTTGGAATATTTGGGGGAGGGGACGGATCATCAAGGGCCCTATAGGAACAATTAAATTGCAAAGTGCAAAGTGGTACTGCAACAAGAAATCAACGAGTATGCTAATTAGTATTTCTTAGGCCATTTTTATCAATCCAAATTGGACCTGTCTCTATTTTCAAATTCTATTAGATCTTCGACTTATTGAATCACTTTCGTTAGTTTTCGACACAATGAAAATTTAAAATAAGATTGGAAAAGGAGCGGAATGAGAGATGAATTGTTGTGCAGCTAGGAGTTAGGTTTCGATCGTGAAATGTGGCCAATTCCACGGTTGGTCCTATCGCAACACATCAAGGAGGGGCTTTGGCCACGGTTACGTCACCACCCTGGGTGAAAGCTGGTCACTGGAATTTTCGTATTTTATATATATAGGGCTTCTGCAAGACTAACAACAAAAGAACTTTAAGTTTATGAATTGTTTGCTAATACTTGATAATATCTTTATATTGAGATAGATTACAAATTCAAAAAAATACAGAATTATTTGTTTAAAAATAGGTATTTTATTATAAACATTGTCTAATTCAAAATTTAAAATATCTAGAAAGCAATCATTTTATTTTTAATTTAATTTCTTATTGCTAAGGTGCGGTTTTATACACAACAATAAACATTAAAATATGTCTTATTATATACCTTGAAAATTACGGTAATGCGCTGTAAATATGCCATCAAAATTCTGATAATTTGTAACTAAATAATACCATAAAAGAATGATTCTATTATTTACGTTTTTCTTATTTTCAATTTTTATATTATTTCAAAAGTAGTTTGAACTTCTAATAGTGACGTTATTATTATGGTCCTATAATAGGGTTTTATTTTCTAAAAAATGAACTGAAAATTTATAAATAGTTAATAAAAGGGATACCGCTGGTATTGCTATTCCTCATGCCTATCAAGCCTTTTAATTTTATTTTTTATTATTATTTTTTTTTCTTTCTTCTCATTACTATGCCAGCACATCTGTTGATTGTCGATAGTTGTAATTGACAGGTGTGGAGAAATAATTGAAAGTGCAAAAACAAAAATAAATAAATAAATAGTTAATAGTCAACGTATAGGTAATAAATGCATTTATAGATAGTCAAACTATAGAAATTTTTTTTAGTTGTAAATCGGTTCTCGGTTCTTCAAAGCAATAGTTGGTCAATTAGCTACTAATTTAATTTAATCTATCTAGAATGGAACACAATTGAGTCATTTGAATTATAGTTGCTAAAAGCAAAGAAATATAATTAACAAACTTTTGAATATTAATTAGTAATTTTATTGATTAAACAATTCTTTACGCCTAAAATAAATTCAATTAATCGAGAAATGCATTATATAATCCTTCTTACCCTAATCATGTACTAAAATTAAAATTTTGGCCAAATATGCAACATGAAATAATGGGCCAAAATATCTAGAACTACTTGTTTCATTCATTCAAGATATTCACGGTTTTTGAGAAGAAAAAAATTACTTTAAAAAATTCATTTGCTTCAAAATCCGTGCGTTACTTTTTTTTCTCTTATTTTTTATATTAACATATTTTCTTTATTATTTTTTAGATTTGTGTATATTTATTTTTTATGAAAAGGGTTTCAACAATCACTAAAGTATCAGTTTTAGCTAAAAAAGATAATTATTAAAATTGTAATCTTGTTCAAATCCTGTGCCTGTTTTCTCTTGTTGAAAGTTTTGCTTATGACATTAATCAAAAGTTTAGATTAAATTCTAAAAACTTCTGCGAGCTTGCCTGCTATCCCTACAGGTATCAAGAAGTTTACCCTAAGAATCAGCCGTATGTTCGAAATGAAAAAGGCTTTAGATGTGGGTTTAGATAAACTTATAGAAGTTGGTAGCAAAATCTTTAGAATGTAAAATAAGGACTGCCATAACGGCAGTGTTTTGTAAACTGTTGTCTAGTATATTAGATCGTTACAGTATAAATAGAACTGAATCTTTGCTCTGATATTGTCGGCACCATGTTAAACTAACGTGAGCCTGCTTAACGTTGAACCTACGTTACTTTAACGTGGTGCCAACGATATATGCCTTATAATATAATAATAATGAAATTCCTTTATAAGTAATACATCACATGATTTTATTGTATATATGTCATATATCTATTTGTATAGAACAATGAAAACAGCAGGATAATAAAGAAATGAAGTGGATGCAGATTATACGTTGTAAATATTCCAAAAGTGATTTTGCTTCCTCAAAACAAAGGAATAATAAACTTTGTATTCATGTTGGAGATTACAACATTGTTTGGCCTCAGAATCACATCAAAAATGTTTACTTAAAAATTGCATTTTAGATATCAAGGGACGAATTTGATCTTGTATTGTCTATAGTCAAATCCATGTTTATATGTCAAAATAAAAATCTAAAACAATAATTTTGTTTTGTTTTCTTGTTTACTTAATAGAAATGATAAGGCAGATTCTGACCTTGATTTTGTTCCAACAAGCAGTCCTGAACCAGTCCATGCACAAATCCATGGTCGATTTAATGTGTAAATCATTTTTTTTTTAAATTTTTATCAAAAGTTTTTTTTTATAAATTTTTATATTCCATCACTACAATGCTTTGCTTTTAAAATTGATTTAGCGTTCCATTCTAATTTCATTTAGTGATTTTTATGTTCTTGTTTTAGCTCCAATATTGTATTATTGCAACCCTATTACCCATCTGTTTTCGTTAATACATCCTAACAGCTATTATACTTAATTTATTACTAGTATTTTAGTTATTCTTTATTGTAATAGGTCTTTTGGGCCATATTTATCGTTAATTCATATGAACAATACTGTTATTCTTAAGGGACCTAGTCCCAGAATAAAGATAATTTTCTATTCTATTCTAAATCCGGTACTTGGGAATATTGAAATGGGGCTTGTTGGAACGTTTTTTTGGCAAGCTTAACAGTTTTTGACCTCACCATGTAACGTTAAGAACACAACATTATTGAGTAATCACATGATTTATTTTATTGTTATTTTTTTTTAAATATATAATTTAGCTTAATTTGTCATTCCTTCAAAATATTAAACTTGTGACATACAAGCAAATTTTATGCAGCTTTTACGAACATGATATTGACAAAAGAATTTTTTTTTTATATTTGTTTATTTAGAAATATTACATTCTGTCACATCAAGGACATTTGTAATAGTGTTCAGAGAACACACTCACACTCTATTTACAATAAATAAAAAAAAAATAATAATAATACAGAAACTTAATAATAATAAATACAATAAAATAAAATAAAAATAAATACAATAAAATAAAATAAATGTATATAAACAAAAGAACTAACCTAATCATACACACTCGGGCTTGAGTGGAGGATCTGGCCATTGCCAAAACTCCAATAGATGCTTATTTACAGAAGGTCTCTGGGCCACTGCCGCTTCAACCTTCGAGGAGGATTGTAAGGATGGGTGGTGCTGGATAGAGATTGTGCAAGGGGATTTGGATGATAGGTAAGGTTCTGGTGAAATTTGGAGAATTTTTCTGGAATAAGGTCTAGGACAAATGGGATATTAAGGTCATGGTGTAGGATTTTGTTATTTACATAGAACGGAGCATCAACTATTGTTCGAAGGACTTTAGATTGAAAGGATTGAATACGTTTGATGTTAGAAGCTTTTGCTGTCCCCCACAGTTCAAGTCCGTATGTCCATATAGGTTTCAGTATTGTCTTGTAGATAAGTAATTTGTTTTCAATAGAAAGTTTGGATTTTCTGTTTAGTAGTCTGTATAGCTGGCCGTATCGTCGGTTGAGTTCTTGTCTTTTGAGTCTAGTATGTGGGTTCCACGTTAGTCTTCGGTCTAAATGAAAACCAAGATACCGGACTGTGTCTGAGTAAGGAAGCAGGATGGAATTAAAGTGTACTGGTGGACAGGAGCTGCGTCGGAGTGTGAAGGTAATATGTTGGCATTTAGATTCATTAACTTTAATGCGCCAGTTATTACACCAGTGCTCAATCAAGGTGAGGTGGTTTTGGAGATTTAAGGATGCTATGTTGGGATCAGAGTTGGATGATAAGATTGCGGTGTCGTCAGCGAATGTTGCAAGAAAAGTATCGGGATGAACAGGGATGTCAGCAGTAAAGAGGATGTAAAGCACGGGACCCAAGACGCTGCCTTGGGGAACACCGGCTTTAACGGAGTAGATATTGGAAAATTCTGTTCCACAGCGAACTCGGAAGGAGCGGTCAGAGAGGTAGGATCGGAGGACTAGGTACAAGGACTGAGGTAAATGGATTTTAAGCTTGAAGAGCAGTCCGGAGTGCCATACCCGGTCAAATGCCTGTGCAATGTCCAGAAATGCACCCGAACAGTATTCCTTGTTTTCTAGAGCTGAGGAAATATGATCAACAACTCGGAGTCCTTGTTGAACAGTAGAATGTTGGGAGCGAAAACCAAACTGATGGGAAGGAATATTTTGGGATTCTATAATGGGTAGGATTCGTTTCAACAGGATCTTTTCAAAAATTTTTGAAAGGATTGGGAGTAGGCTAATTGGTCTATAGGATGTTGAGATATTGGGAGGTTTGCCTGGTTTTGGGAAAAGGATAATAGTGGAGTGTTTCCATAGCAGAGGGAAGTAGGTGGTGCGTAGGATACAATTGTAGATATATGTAAGGAATATGACTGCTTTGGATGGAAGTTGTCGAAGGATTTGAGGGGTAAGGAGATCATGTCCAGGAGCTTTACGGGGGATTAGTTTTTTTAATTGAAATTTCACTTCGGAAGGATGAATAGCTTTTGGGGGCAAGGAAAGTGGGATTGGTGATGTAAGGAGTTCTTCTACTGTTATGGTGTGGGCAGGATGGGATTCCGGATGTGAAATAAATGTATTGGATAGGTGAATGGCGAACTCCTCAGCCTTATCTTCGTCAGATGCTGCCCAGGAGCCATCATCTCGTCGGAGGGGATGGGAAATGCGGTGAGGATTTAGGATTTTGGTTGTGGTTTTCCAAAGGGAATTGTCGCGAGAAGAGAGGGAGGATAGGTAGGAGTTGAAGGAATGTGATCTGAAGGTGGCTAATTCCAGTTTTAATTTTTTGCAGTAATAATTATAGGAGCAGCGGTCGGCAGGATGTCGGGTACGTTGCCACAATAATCTGGCACGGCGTTTGGTGTGGATTAGGTCAAGGAGGTGTTGGGGTAGAATGGTCTTTTTAGGAATTCTGGAGGAGTCTTTAGGGAAGGAGGCAGTCCAGGCGGCTTGTTGGATTGTGGTAGTAAAGGAATTTACGGCACTATCAAGGTCATCGGGAGTTTTGAGGGATATGTTGAGATCAATATTATCGGAGATTATTTGGCGGAAAAGGTCCCAGTTTACTGGGCCCCTAATGAATGACGGTGGAGAAGGTTTGGGAACAGGTTGAAGTGAAACATTAAGGATTAGAGGACTATGGTCAGAGGAAAGTTCATTTAGACGTGTAATGGAACAATTGAGGGGACTTAAGCCGCTGTGGATAAAGAAATCAAGAAGATCAGGATTACGGTTGGGATCTGTGGGCCAGTAGGTAGGAGAGTTGGGGGAAAGGAGGTGAAAACGTTGGGAATTGAGTGCAGACAGCAGGGTTCGGCCACGAGAATTCGTGGTTCTGGAACCCCATTGTTGGTGCTTAGCATTTAGGTCTGCACCCAAGATGAAGTGATGTCCTAAGGAGTCGAGGAGAGAACTGAATTGGGCATTGGATATGGATCGGTTAGGAGGGCAATACGCTGATGCAAGAGTGACCGGAAAGGAGAAGGTTTTTATCACGATAGCGGTGGACTGTAGGAAATCATGTATTGGTAATGGGAGTACGTGATGGGAGAGGGATTGGTGTACAATTACAGCAGTACCGGCATGTGCTTTTCCGTCAGGGTGGTCAGTACGATATGTCAGGTATTGTGGTATATTGAAGTGCTGTTTAGTGGTTAGTCGAGTTTCAGTAATTAGTGCCACATCAATGTTCTTGTCAAGTAGTAAAGTAGATAGTTCGTCTGTATGATTTCTAACACCATTCGCATTCCAAAGGAGAATGGATATGGGTTTAGGGATGTGAGTCATTTAAGGATTTTTCAGAGGAGGGATGAGGTGAGATACGAGATTCGTGAGGAGTGATATGAGTGGAGTAACAAGGGATTTGAAATCGGTGAGGAAAGATGCTAACAAACTTGTGAGATCTGTTGCATTTGAAGGAGGAGGAATATGAGGAATTTGTTGTTGGTGGTTAGGTATATTAGGATGAAGAGGATTTTGAGGTTGGGTTTGAGGTTGTTGTGGCAGGGCTTGACATTTATCGGTTAAAGTCTTACCTCTAAGTAGTTGGGAGAATGATACATCATTGTTTACAATTCTGGAAGGCTCTCTCTCTCTTCTTGTTCTTAGTGCTTCATCTTGAATCCGGTTTTTCTGGTGTCTGGTTTTGAGATTCTTGTAAATTTGGCAGCCTTTGTAGTTGGCCGGGTGTCCCTCCAAGCATAGGGCACATACTGCTGGATCTTGTATAGGTTTGGTGCACTCTACAGATTTGTGCTGTTCACCGCACTTCACGCAACGCGGCAGATGGTGGCAATATGTCTTCGTGTGGCCATAGGTCTGACAATTATGGCACTGCACGATGTCTCTCTTGGGATATGGCTTCTCAACTTTCACCATTGTGTAGTATATTCTTGTGATATCATATATTTTTTCGATACCTGGTGATGGCTCCAAGTCCACGAAAAACAATGGTAGTGGGATCCTATTTCGTAATCCTGGCTGCTCCCTGTCCTCCTTCAAAACGTTTGTTACCTGGCGTACATTGAAACCAAGCGTCGTTAGTTCTTCTTTAATAACTTCAGTGGGGGTTGAGGAATGTAAATTTCGTATCACTACTCGTAAAGCTCTTTCCTGCCTCAGCTGGTAAGTGTGAAAATTCGCATTTGTTTCTGATAAGTACTTCACTATTTTTCGGTAGGCTTCTGCAGAATCAGGTGTTATTTTGGTGTCATTGGTCCTGTTAAGGCATGAATAACTGCCAGAGCAGATTTTATTTAGTTGGGTGCAGAACATCTGGAAATTTTTTATATTTTTCACAAATATCGGAGGAGGCTTTGGTTCTCTGGGTATTGCTGCAGACTCCATTACTTCTCTGTCATTTTGAAGCACTTGGTAGGGGTTTGGAGTAAAGAAAGGTGATTCTTCAATCGTTTCTTGTGCAGACGTACCTGGTTGGGGCTGAGGTTCTGGTTCTGAAGTGTTCATTTTGGTCACTGGAGGTATTTCTCGTAGGCAGCGACGAGTCCTTTGTTTGGCTGGTGAGCTAACTCCGTCTGACCGAGACCTCTTGGGCACCTTACTGGCCATCACTTGCTGATCATACCGCATATCATAAGAGAAAAATAAATAAATAAATAAATTTTTTTTTTTTTTTTTTTTTTTTTCTTAAAATAACAAAAAAAAAGATGCCAACAGTAAATATCAACTGCTCTGATATACACTTAACTGTATCACGTGAATAATCAGAGAGATTCCGCTATAAAATTGGTAAAAACTGAGAGAGACAAAAGAATTAAATAATATACTTCATCAATGTTCGTTAATTGTGTACTAGCTGCAATTACATGGCTTGATGAATAGATTGCCTGAAGAAAACATAATTTGTTTCTGCAAGATCAATCTCAATGTGATGGATTATGTAATATTGCAGCTTCACTCTGTTCCGAGGTCAAATAGAAAAATAGTAGAGACAACTAAAAAAGAGGACTGCAAAAAAGCTTGTAAAAAAAACCTAATTTTTATGTTCACACCTGTTGATTACATATATTTACTGCATGCGATTGGAATCAGTTCAAGAATATATTCACTTCTTTTATTTAAATAAAACAAAAAAAATTAATATCGATCGGTACTACCCACGACTGCGACTGCTTGCGGTTGATCAGTGCTTTAGTGGAATAGAAAGGAAGCTATTTCGTTGGCGCTGCTCGGCAGTCTAGGTATGACGTCATATCTAGGCTGCTAATACTTAAAGAATGGAAGCTGTTGGCGGTTCGGAGGTTATAGGTTATGTTACCATATCGCTGTATTTTTTTGATGATAACAGTTACCTTGATACATTTTATTTCCTTCTTCTTTTTCTTTCATCAAGTCAGGCAAAATTAAATGAAATATTGTTTAAAATTTAAACAAAGCTATAATAAATCATTTTTCAAATGTTGAAGTAACAAGATTATTTGTTTATTTATTCCACCAAAAGTATTTTACAGAGAAATTCAAATATACCTAGATCCAAATGCCATTAAATAAATTAAATAATCCGAAACATTTTAATTCAGGTAAATATTTAAATCCAGACATTAAAAAATCAATTTGTATTTTTTAATTATAGTTCTGATTTACTGCTTGCCTATTGATAAAACTGTAAATTATTTTCTGCTGTGATTTCATTACAAATATATTATATTTATTACTAATAAGTTATTTAATAATTGCTGTTACTTATCAAACTAATAATTAGTAATAAATTAAAAATCGGAGATAAATCCTTAGTTCTTAAAATAATGCTTCATTATCTTATTAATACTCTGGCTACTTATATTTTATATTCAAAATATTACAAGAAACGTTCATTTAAGAAAGTAGATATTAATATGTGAATAATTGTTAACATTTCATAGTACAGACATAAACTAACCTTGTTATTCAACTTTGATTACCAGAAATAATGGCATGTATTAATTAAATAAGATCGAAATGCCGTCATCAAATCAATTGCTATCCTTCTGATACAAATAAAAACCATTAGATTTAAGCCTAACATTTTTATTTAAGATTACATCAAAGTAGGAAAACTGTTTCAGCGAAATAGGCAAACATGAAACGGTTGGTAGTAGCGGTCGCTGCCGCGGGCAGATCCAGCGAAATAGTACCTTAAGATTTCTTGGGGGTTTGATCGGACCTATGAGCTCGTCTAGTATTAGTATGTTGACATTTCCCTGCTATAAAGATTGGTGAAAGTAAGTATATTATTATGAACAGATTGTAACTTGGGCTTAATTCGGCCAATTCTTGTTATTCCGCTAATTAGACTTTAGGGGATGATGAGAGGAGGGTATGAGTTATTAGATCTGGTTGTAATAAAATATTACCGATTGTTATTTTTATTTTATTTTTTCAGGAGTATATTCTGGGCAACATCACGATCAAAACGGCATGTTACTTTCGTAACACCCTCTCGACAGTGTAAAAGGTCAGGAAACAATTTAAGTTGCTCAAGGTGAATCTGTAAAGGGACAGCTTTGGGTTTTCAGGACAATATTGATGCCTGGCTTCTTTTAGGATCATTACACAATCAATTGCTTTTTTTTCTATAAAGATGGTTATGGTATACTGATACCCTTTCAGTTCCCACTTGAAGTACGTTTACACATTTCACAAACTTTGGCAAACCACGAATGTGTAAATAGTATAGAATGAATTTGTTTTTGTATTTGTCCAATCTATCAACTGTCAGTTTTTCATAAGAAATCAAAGGGAGTTAGGGTTATCGCTAGGTCGCCTTTACTTTTTTCCTTTCTGTCCGTGTTGCTTTAGAGATGTTAAGCATAATAATTCCTGGTACAATTAAAATGAATTTTCTACTTCCGTTAATAATATTTTCTTTTTAGAATTTTACAACTCCTTTCTTTAGCTTACTTTTATTTATATTTAAAATCATACTAGATTAGAGCAAATGAGAATTTCAACGCTCGTTTCTCAGGAAATACAGAAACGTGAAAACCCTCCTGTTTCTTGTGTTATTTGTTTTCGTCTGTTTGTTTCTGGTGTTTTTGAAATTCGCAGACCCGGATTTAGTCCTTCTAACACGATAAAGTGGATGCATAACCCCCCGTGATCCAGTAAAGAGCAGGAAGAAGGTTGCTAAGGCAACTGGAGCAATAAGGCCTACATACCTGGAAACGGGAAGAGATTGACCCAATGCCTCATCTCCTCGGCTTGGGTTTTCTCTTATATTGGCTTTCTTCCGATCCAGCTTCAGTGTTGTTGGTTATCTTCCTTTAGCGATGTTTTCTTGAGTACGCTTCTTGCTTTTTGATTGCTTCTGTATGACGTAATTTATTATAAATTATTATTTGTCTGAAATTTGGCCTAAATTTTTAATTGTAAAAGGCGAAAGATTTATTCGTTTTGAAGGGAGACCAGAGGCTTTAGCACCGGTGAGACGGTTGAGAGAATAGCGCGGGGATTTGGGTTCCCCGCCTGATTGTATATATTGTATATAGGTGTGACTGTTTTTATGTTTTTAATTTACTTGTATTTAGGTTATTTTATTTTTTTATTGTATATAGTTTTCATTTATTATTATTTAGTTATTATTTTAATTTTGTTAATTTTATTATTTTTTTTTTGTATATACGGTGTGAATGTGTTCATTTATCAATATAATTATTGTCCCTGTGACAGAATATTATATGTCTGAATAAATATATAAAAAAAAAAAATTTAATTGTAGCAAAAATGGTGGCCCCTTTTTGCATATTTTGCTTTTTCTTCATCAGGCTAATCTGAAAAACAAAATCTTATTTTGCGAAAGGAATCCTCTTTAGGTGGATTCTTGCCATATCATATCAACTACTGTATTATTATTACTGTATATGCATAAATATATGAGATTTTTAGGTTAAAATAATTAATTCAGTTTAATGGAAAACATAAATTTGAAATACATGTTACAAAATTTTCCCATTGCTTTATGTTAAATACTCTGCAATGATAAGGTACCTGAAAAAATATGTGTAATATTTTGTATTAAGTACTAATATCACTACGAAAATTTTATAAAATTTATTTAACTAACGAAATCAAAATTTTATCTTCCGATTTGATTCAGGACTCAATTCCATCCCTCGAAACACGAAAACACGCTGCTATAATATAAAATCACGTAGAAACAAAAATGTAAAAGTTGTACCCTAGTTTACTTAAATAACATATTAATACTCAAAACAGACTAGGTCAACTACCCAGGAATAATGTTTGATAGAAGGCTAATTTGGGGTTCACACATTAAGAAAAGACATAAGGTACTAAATCAAGAAAGTAAACTGTTACATTGATTATTCAGATTACAATCAATTTTTTTATTATTATTACTATATAATTTATTTATTGAGTAATTTCATATTCTGTCACAATAATTATAATGAGGTAAGACTACATTCACTAAAAATTAAAATTGAAATCGAAATTTGATAGTTACTAATACCAATTAGGTCTTATACTTCTCAAATTTTCGTTTATGCCAAAAAAGATCCAGATACAAAGACTCAAAACATTCCAAACGAAAATACTTAGTAGCCCGTGGTACAGACCCTTTTTGTCTATTTATTAACATCTGCCTGCAACTTCATAAATAGTTTCATCTCATCGTAATCTACGACTATTTTATTTACGAAAACTTTTGCAATTGGGGCGTTTTCAATCTGAAGGAGGGCAAAGTTTCTCTATTTAATTAGATAATAAAATCTCGAAAATACCCATTTGCTTTCTACTATGATCGTCAGATAATTTGATCTCAAAATCGAAAAAAAAGGTGGCCTAAAAAAATATTGAGACGTTTGGCGTGACCTACACACCCAAATTTTCAAAATAGGAGGCCCAATATTTAATGGCCATCTTCTCGATTTTGTAATAAAATTATCTTACGATCAAAGTAGAAAGCAAATGTGTTTTCACTAGTTTTTAATACCTAATTATAATTAATATACCTATAATTATAATTAATATACCTAACATAATTGTAAATATACCTGTTAATTTTTTTTTTCTTTTGATCATTTATTATTATAATTTTTAACTATAATGGTTTTTTAATATTTCTTCTCGTAATTTTTAATATTTAAATTGTACTTCCTAACTTTTCTTCTTTTAATATTAATTTTGTTTTTTAAACTGTATTTTTAGATTATATTTCTGAAATCATTAACCTTTTACTTAAATGTCCTTGTTAACTGTTAACTTGTCTTTCTCTAATCCTTTAATATTTAATTTTAAATGTTTCTTGTACTTTCTAATGTTTAAACTGTATTCTCTAACTTCGCCTCTATTAGTATTAAATTTTATTATTTAAAAATGTATTTTTTAGCTTTTATTCTTAATATCATTAATCTTTATTTTTATTGTCTCTGTTATCTTATCTTCTATTAAATCTTTAAGTTTCAATTTTTATAATTTTAGTTCTATTGCATTATCATAATCATCTGTAATTATTCTTAACTTTTCAAACTTTAAATTGTATTTCTTAGCTATAGTTGAGTTATGTGTGTAGTAATTCATCAAATTGTAATGTAGGGTGAAAATGACCCAAGTGGTTGAAGAGCCCAAAATATGTATAAATAATAATAGTATTTAATTAAATAGAGAAAATTTGCCTCCCTCCAGATTGAAAACGTCCCAATTCCTAGAGTTTTCGTATATAAAATAGTTGTTACGATGAGATGAAACTATTAACTAAGTTTTAGGTGGATGTTAATAATTCAATAAAAAGGGGTCTGTACCACGGTCTATAGACACAAGCAGGTCTATGTTTCTAACGCAACTTAACATACTGCTCTGATAATGTCTCACTACAAAAGATTTCATGACAATTTACAGGGACATAATATTCGGCTAATAGTAAGAATAGCCACTACCAAGATGCCTGACATCACGAGAAGGATGAAAAGGTCGTGGATGAGAGACCTGTAGATTTATTTTAGTTTTATCTAGAACAATAGCACCGAAGAGATACCGCTGGGTATTTCTGTTCCTCATTACTAACATGCCATTATTATTTTATTACTGATACTGATAAGCAATCTACTGATGGTCAATACTGTATTAGACAGGTGTTGGTGTATAAATAAAGTTTAAAAACGTTTTTAGATATCGTTTATTATACCTATTATTACCATAGCATTAATTGTTGGACCCTTCGTGTTAGATTTGGTCCTCGGAGACTGGATAGAGGAATGTGAAAACTAATTATTGATAAGGATTAGTGTTTGATAAGAGGGCTGTGTCTTCCCCCTCCCTATCCCTATTGATCCGCCCCCTGCAGGGCTGCCATGTCTGGGGAAATGTCCCCACGAATCCACCCTCCTTCCCTCAACTTTCCCTCTGCTTCTTGTTTACTGCTGGGGTGTCATCTACGTTTTACTGCCCTGAGCCTACAGGACGTGGTTAAACCATCTGGGCTTAACCTAAATGTCCTACTCTACTCTTTCTTTCTTGTTTTAACCTACTAAATCTTATGAATGCCGTAAATTTGGATTTAGTGGGCAAAAAGTCCATCATATATATATATACACACTATTATCTATTAAAGTGAAATTGAAAACGTTAAGCCACTGTAATGTATCATATATAAATGACAGTATGCTGTAATATATATTCTACTCCCTAACCATTAAATTGAATTTAGTTATCCTTCAAACCCTTACACCTCTTGTATCCGATCTGCTTCATTTTAAAATTTCTTTATTGCGCGTTTCACCACTTTTTGGAATTTAATTCTTTTTAAAATCCGCCGTCACATGCAATCTAAATCTAGTTCTTATTTTCCACTTCCTCTTCATAAATCAATACAGCTTTGATAATTATATACATATTTATATTTATGATTTTTTAGTTATTCACATATTGTAATGTATCTTAAGATCAGAATCAATCTGTTTCTACTTTGTTATTTTTAAGGGACTTTGTACCAAAATAAAGTTGCTTTTTTTATTCTATTCTCTTCCGTAAATTACTGAAACTTATTTTAATCCATTCTAGTCCAGTCAATGAATGGCAAAAAAGGGCTTGTAGAGTGCATGGAGGATGGACAAGCAATTAGCTTTGGGAATATATTTAGGGTACTTAGGAGGTAAACATACTAAAAGCCCCCCTCCTCTACCCCTTCTGCTTCAACGTGGGAGAGCGCCGCAAAGATCACTTTTTCCATATTTTCTCATATATCTTGAAAATGAGGCGTCACAGACGAAACATTGTCGTATAGAAAATTAAAGCTGACAAATTTTTTTTAAGAAGGTGTTCATTTTCATTACTTCTGTAACTTTTATAGTTTTCGAGATATTCACTAACTTAAATTGTCTATTTTTGAAATATTTATTTTTACTCGTCTTCTTAACACCACGGTTTTTTATTCTGCAAGGAAATTGCCTGTAAACTTATATAATTCGGTTAAATGTAATAGTCGATAACCAAGGTCAGCGAAAGCTAATTTTTAAAAAGCGAAAACTAAGACAAATTGCTATAAATAGACCTGCAACTTGGAAATGAGTTCTTTAACAGAATAAAAGTTGTAGAGCATCAAATAATGCGTACACTGAGTACCAACAGTATTAATATAGGTCACTTACTCTGCTAGAAATCGGTAATGAATTATGATAGCTGGAAATAGTTAATGAAGATATCTGTGAATATAATTATTTTAACAGGTTATAAGTGACGGGTGTCCATTCAACTGAGTTATTCTATTATTATATTTGTGAAGCTTCTCCGTGGACCAATTGTTTTTCTCTCTCAAAATTTGTTTGAGAAAGTTGTTGTACTGTTAAAAAAAATATGCGTTTCTTTTTTAGTTTTAAAAATAATTTAATCGTAATAATTAACGACATGTGCGCCGTTCATTGGTCATATGGATATTAGTTTTTTTTTCCTATTTTTATCCTTGGTAGTTATTTCTTACGTTATATATAAAATTCTATTCTTGTTTGTGGATCTCAATGGCGGTAGTATACGCCCGCCCCACAGTGAGACGAGTGAAAACTCGCGATATCGGTTAAACGTATATTCTGCCAGCTGAAAATATTCCCACGAGCTCCACAATGTGTCAATAATGCAGTTTATCTAGTTTTTGAAGTTCTAAAAAAAAATTAACCGATATGGCGAATTTTTCCTTACTCATCCCGCTGTCGTCCCTTGGGTTAATCAGTGAGCGGTTGTATGCGTCCGCTGATGTCCTTAAAGTGTTAAGAAAAGAGGTATCAATAAATAAAACTAAATTTCATGAACAAATAACGAATTACATTAAAACTGTTGGTTCTTAGTGGACACGGAATTTGATGTCCTGCAACTTTTATTCTATAAGTTTTTTTCTCTTAGAAAACTCATATCCAAGCTGGAGGGCTGGAGATCTTAGTTTTTGACCGTATAACACTTAACCAATTATTTAGTTTTAGTTTTGCTTCGACGCACAATTTAAGTTCTTTCAATTCTTGAAGAATACGTTTTTCGCTCTGATGCACCGTTTAGGATTTATAGGAGAAAAAATTGAAAAATCTGGCTTTTTGGCTATAAAAAGTTTTCCCTTGGTGGTCCGCGTTTGCAATTTTGTTTTTTACATGTTTAAACCAATATATACAAGTTAAAAAAAATAAAAACTTTTCTTACATTTTTGCAATGAATTTTCCGTTACTGGCCTAATATTCTTTAAATCAGCCGCCATTTTGACAAGTAGCAAGATCCGACTGGCAAACCCTCATTTTTAATATAAATTTTTTGTTGATATTTATTAGCTTTAAGACTTGTGAAAGCTAGTCCTATTTCTTCTATAAAATATTTTAATTGTCATTGTAAGAGGAAATTACACTAGATATTTATTGAATATTTTATATTGAATATTTGGATATTTTGAATATTCTAGGTACAAGATCACTGAATGTAACTAAATATTAAATGTAACTTATATAGAAACTTAACTTAATTTAACTTAAACTAAAAAGACTAATAGTTAAAAACAGTGGTGACACTAGTTTCATAAAAATTAAATGAGAATAAGAGGCGACTTTTATTATATAACTGTTTTTATGTTGTTCAAAAACTCACGGGCGTTATGTCTATTCATCGACCGAAGAAAGTTAACTCCATCATCCGTAGTTTGCGATCCTAAACTGATTCATCTTCGCTTCTCGAATCTTGGAACCGAGATACATATCAATGTTGGACAATGACCACTCTTAGCTATACCGATTAGATGTAGATATTTATATAAATGTTATAAATATTTTTAAACAACCTTTAAAAATTTTCATCAATTAATTCTTTTTTTGTTAAGGCTTTTGGACCAATACTTCTTTCATTAAAATCGCTTCTGGAAACCGGAAGAGTGATATATACTAGAGTATTATATTTAGCCTCATGAGTTCACTCTCTGCCTACTAATGAGCTAAGTTTTTTAGCCTGACATTTAATTGAACATAATCCATATAATGAGTACATACTCATGTATACTGAACACATGTTGTTCAGTCTTCATCATGATAAGGTAGCTGTTACACAAAGCAAATCATCGATATGTTATGAAATAGTGTAATCAATACGAGACCACAGTTAGGAATGAAAGTGACCCCTGTGGCGATGGTGGATGGAGACAAAGAAATCCTTCACCACAAGACTGCCCGCAACCACGGTTTCATATTCAGCTCTCCCCTTCGTGGTGAAATGATGTACTTAATCCGTAATGCTCCAGTTACTCAATCCTCAATATTCGACCTTTCCGTGTTATTTGTAAGGTACCATCGGAGTATAAATCTGAAAAACCAAACGATGTAGACAAATTATATGAACTAAAATAAAAACAGGAAATAAAACTTTAATATTTCTTTATAGTAAGAGGTTGGTCTGTTAAGAGCTCGACTATCAGTAATTTTTAGTAAATCAAAATAGTATCTTCATCATTCTGTCTATCAAGTACCATTTTCAAATTTACTACTGACTAATTAACCCTCAATGTATATAATTCAATAACTCCGTAAATAGTCCATAATGTTTCTTCAGTTTATATTACATTTTTTATTAAATAGTTCAGTAACTATAAAATTTCTCCATCTATGTGATTTTTTTTTTATAAAGTCTCCAATTAGTAAACTTTTATTTTCGAAATACTTGATGCTGACAAAAACAACATTTATATTACGATATCAGAAAAGTTTAATTTTTAATACGTACACTAAAACGGCATTGGTTTCTGACGGAAAGAGGAAATAAGATAATGATAAACTTACTATTAGTAATATGTATGTGTTTATTGATAAGAATTGACGTCAACTTTAAGAGACATATTATCAATCTGATTATTAATATATATGACTAGTGTAAGTTATATATTTTTAAATATAAAGAAATAAATAATTGTGGGTTGATGGTTGACTGTAGTCAATATTGAAGAGAAGGATAATTGGGGTTATCAGTCAAAAATAAAAATGGCAAAATAAATAATTATATTTATCTACTATCGACTATCCTTCTCTTCATAAAAAATAAAATTTATTTAAACACATTAGCAAACCTATCTGGAATAATTTTTTTTTTAAAGAAAGAAATGATATGATTTACCAAAACTTTATATTGCACCCATACCCAATGAAATTAACTAGCATTATAATTAGCAAATTAACAAAAAAAAACTCAATAAAATATCTTTTGAACCTGCGGAAATATGGAATGTTAATTTGTTCGTTACTCACTGAAATAATTAGCTACCGATTACCTCTTTCGAAGAATTCTTCATTTTAATGAATTGTATAAGCTGTTGATTTTTACATAAATGCGCGTTTTGGTATATTAAAATTAAATTTATTACAGAAATTTGGTACTTCAGTTGTTACAACCGTGCTAAAAGAAACTTTTCTTCTTGTAAAACAGCATCAAGTGACAACGGTTTGAAGTGAATAGCTAATTTAAACTTTTTTGAAGTAAAATTAATTCTAATTAAGCTTACTTAACAACGATGTACTGAATATAATAATATTAAATTAAAATTAAAAATTTTTGTTTTAAAAATGTCAGAAAAAATACTATATTTTCTCTTCTAAGAAAATTGAGATGAATAAAATAATTTAAGTGCTCCGTTTGGTGGTAGCTTGGTTCCATTAAAGTGAAAAGAAAAAAAAAGAAGCCATTTCCCGAATAAATTTTGCGAAGAGCCGACTCTCGTATAAAAATTTATGACAAAGGCGGGAAATGTATTTCCTACATTTACCTTTTTACGCTTATGGTGTTCACAGGTTTATTTAAAACTTCATCTCTTGTTTGAAGGTGTTTTACTAAGTTAAATAACTAATAATAAAATTAGTTTTAGACTCAGGGTTATTCAATAATAAAATAAATACATTTTTGTATCATTTTATTTCCTTTGCTATTGAGGGTAGACAAGATGGTTATCAATCAAAAATGTTTTTACTATATCTCACTTAGTTTACGCATTTTAGAGTCATTTAATTCTTAACATCATTTTATATAGTTTCTTTCTTTTTCTTCCACAGTTAATTACTGTTAAAAAATAAATCCTGCCTGTATCATACCTACTATTATATTTATAATTTTTTATTTTTTTTTTGAGAAAATTATTCTGTGCTGAAATTTCAATTAAAATGATTCTTCTCAAAAACCATTTACTCCCAAGTTATGCTTTAAAGATGCGATGAAGGAGAAAACGCAACTTTATCTTGTCTCAGAATGCATCATTAGTGAACAACAGTGGTTAAGTCCTGGAAGGAAAAAGAAAAAAGAAGCGAGAGAAGGGCTTCGTCCGAAAAAATAATGAAGTATGTTTGGTGGGATATGGAAGGAATCCTTCATCATGAATTCCTTGTTCTTAACCAAACTATCGCTAAAGATTTGTATTGTAATCAGCTGGATTTATTGAAGAAGGTAATTAAGGAAAAACGTCCCTCACTTATTAATAAATGAGACATTTTATTCTACTTTGAGAAAGTCCCTTGTTGCGTAATAAACAACACGAAAATTGAAGGACTTTGTATGGAAAATTATTCCTCACCCACTATATTCTCCTGACTAAGCATCTTTTTCGCAATCTCCAAAACTCATTATGCGCCAGGACCATAAATTCAGTCGATAAAGTAAAAAAGGAGTTGTTGACTTTTAATTGAAAACCAAAGTATTTTTTTGAGAAATGGTATAAAAAATTTGTTTTCGAGATCGCAAACTATTATGGAACCAGGTGGTAAATACATTTTAGATAGGAAGTTTTACATTTATTTTATCAAGCCAACTAAATACCGACATTACTTATGGAATAACCTCTATGCTTCGGGAATTTATTTCTCACAAAACATGTTTTCTTTCTGTTTTTAATTATGAATTTAGATGATCTGTAACTTAATTTAATAAGTACGAATAAAGTGATCATAAACAACAACAGGGTTGGAAATAAGATTGCTTTTAAATGTAACGCGGAGGTCCATTGGGAAACATAGCCATGGCTTTCTATAAATTTCTATTACCTCTCCCTTTCCTTCCCATTTCTTGCTGCTATCTTCCTTTACCCAACCACATTGCTGAGATCTGGACCAATCAGAGGATTTACATTTTAGAGAATTTTCATAAGAATCAGATAACTTTAGAGAAATTTCGATATGACCCAATTGTATAAAAATTCTGTAAACTTATTTATTTATCTGTTTTTTTTTTTTTGTCTTTAAACGTTAGCATTAGATTGATAATTCTTTATATTTTTTGAATGAAAATAGTAATTCGATCGAATTTTTATAAATAATAATAATAATAACAAAGATAAACGAACACAAGTCGTCTACACCAATCTCCTACACTGTGATGGAATTTTCTCCGGATTTAATTTTTTTTTCTAAAATAAGATTTGTGTCCTTTGGAAGTTTTTGTTATTTGTAAGTAACAAGCGGCATCATTAGGAGGTAATTCAGGTAATTTTGTTCATTAAGAAAAGCTTAAAAATAAATACTTTTATGCGTGGTTGAAATAAAGTTTTCTTAAACTTATGTTATCGTAGATATAACAGTTTATACACCGATTGAAGCGAGTTTAGTAGCTTAGTGGTGACAGGGCGCTCACTACTATTTCTTAAGATCTCAGGTTCGAATCTGATGGCAGATAAATTATTTATTTTTTTCATTAGCCGGGAATCGACCTCGGGGTCCGGAGATTTTCAGAGGGCACACCCAGTCTCTTTAATGTGGATTTCTTTAGTTAGAATAATTGATTAAGGAGGAAAAACTGGCGGTTGAGAGTGATCTCGGTCAAAATATCTCCGTGTACAACCATTGACCAAAAAACAGTCATCCCCTACATAGTGCTCTTTTCAATACATAATATTGGAATATTCATACTTTCCATTCGTTAATTTCTAATATCCATAGATACTAATAAGAGTAAAGATACTTTAGTGGGCCGCAACATCCTTCGTGCTTTGTAACATCCATATGCTTCCGTTCTAGGGATATAAGTCCGACGGTCGTTGAATCTGTGTTTGATATTTGATTGGATTTGAACTACTTTTATTTTATAAGGAAACATAAAAATACAAAAAAAAAAATATCACGCTTCCTTCAGACTTGTGGTACGACTCCCTTATCTAAAGCGTGTAGTTACACGTCCCTAAAGAACGTATAACTTCGAAAATATGCAGATTTCAGGCATATAAGAAATAATGCTAACTTTGTCCACCGAATATGACGAAATCCTCCCATCTGCGTTTTGGTTCACCTACCTGAACTATTTATCCCTTAGGTTAATGTTTGAGCGTTTTTTCTTTCGTTAACAATTCCGATAATTTTTTTCATCCGTTTCACTCACCGTGATGCTATAATTTCAATTAAATTTCTTTCTTGGAATAAGTTATATGTATCTGTACTCTTCATCCTTCAATCGACCCATTCTTCTTCATTCTATTGCATTTTCTATACAAAACTGTGTTTTAGAAAACTATAAGGCATTGTTCTTCTGTTACATTTGCATTTTGCATCCCTAAAATGCTGTCCATATTAAGCTTAAAATTCTTATTTTCAGGTTTCTTCTCATTAAATACGATTCTAATAAATTTAGCGGCAGAGAAGTATTTGACATCATAAATCTTACTTTGATTTCCTCTTAAATTTTACTTCTATCCCTAAATTTGTAATCCTTTATTATTCGCCTTATATTTCATTTTATCAGTACTTATTTTAAAACCTATTTCCTTTTTAGAATCCATTCAATGAAAGGACGGATTTACTAGCACATTAACTTTATTAATACTGACCATCTGTCGAAGAAATTTTCTCAGATTTTAGAACTGTCTTTAAGATTTTCCGGATTATAAACTCTTATAATTTCGAATTCTCTATAATATTCTGTACTTAAACATTGATACTTTATTAAATAGTTTCTTTAGTACTTGATATTCTATCAAAATACAAAACTACTTCCGACGACAAATAGTATTGCAAGCTCTTTATTCAAGAATATTAACATTAATATTAATATTTCATTTCACCAGAATCTGCTGAACTATACTTTGCTCTCTAACTTCTTTAATCTTTGTCTAATAATAGTTCTATCATCGTTCAATACAAAACTTTTAAGGGTGATAAATATTCATGACGCAGTCATTATAAAGTTCTTTTATTTGTGCCGACGTTTCAACCCAAACATGTGGGTTATCATTAGTGCTTGAACCCCCCCTGATGATGACCCACATGTTTTGGTTGAAACGTCGGCACAAATAAGAAATTAAATTTTTTTTATAATGACTGCGTCATGAATATTTATCACCTATGATATGTAGAACAGTCGACTAGCTTCCTTCAATAATTCAACACATTTGAGAATTTTAAAACAGTAGCTCTTATATACCTCATCGAGAATCATTTTTTGTATAGTACTTCTACGTATTCAACATCAAGTGGGTGAATACATTTTTTGTATTGTGGGCGGAGAGGGTTTATACCTTGAGAGATTTTTTTGTATATTAATTAAGACAATGAACAGAAACTACTGAAAATAATTATTTACCTAGCTTATATTAAAATAATAATTTAAATATAGTCTATGTGAACTGCTACTTAAATAAACCTATTAATTACTGTTTTTTATTTTATTGCAGGTGAGTACTGTTTCATATGGATGTGACTACAATTATAGAAGCGTCTATCGTCAGTTTTTCTTGTTACATAATTTCTTAAAGGTCAGAATTTAATATATTTTTTATTTAGTATTATAGAATTTAATGTCTGTCGTCAGTTGGGTATTATTCCAATAGAACAGCATTGGTCAGTTAGTCAAGAATGGTTTTTATGTTTGTTATTTTATTATCTTTAACCGGGAAAAAGTATCGCTATTGTTTCCTACGTTAAAGATATCGCTATTTTAACCTACGTCAAAGGTATCGCTATAGTAACCTACGTTAAAGGTATCGCTATTGTAACTTACGTTAAAGGTATCGCTAAAGTAACTCATCAATTCCTCAATCAAATTGACGAAGCAGTCCTTTGTTAGTGATTAATTGGTTCTTTTTTCATTCTTCCGATCTATAATTCTTTTGTAACTATTTATTAACCATTTTATGATATATTTAGCTAAACCATTCCAAACAACGACATAAATAACCGTAACAACATAATAATTAAAAGTTTAGAAGTAAGTTGTCCTAAATGCATTAAAAAAAAAACTTTGTATATGTAGGTATGGGAGCAGAATATTGTTTAATGTTAATAAATAAATTATATATTTTATACAATATTAAAAACTATACAAACATAAGTAATAAAATGAAACTGAGTTATCAGCTGTTTGAAATAATCAATCATGATGTTGGCACTGGGAACTTCTCCTACAGTTGGTGATGGTTGTGCTTCAATCAAAATCATTTTTACTTTTTATAATACCGTCCTGGTTAGGCAATTCAAGGCATATGGAAGTTGTAGGTTCATCATAGATTTTAAACATTTTTTTCTGCGGTGATAATGATAATGAAAGTAAATAAAACAGCTACTGTATCTGTAAGATGAGTAAATGAATTACTTTAAACGCTAGAGTTCGTTGTTACAACGAAGAAGATTGGATGCGAGCATTGGAGCATTCTACCCTCGAGAATTGCTTACGAAGTAGGTGGAGCTAGGACTGCCAAGAGGAAGGAATGCCAGAAAAAGGGAATACTGGGAAACTAATTGGATTATGGAGACATTTTGTCATTTTGACGAACACTATCTTTTTCGGGTTAATCGTTACAACAATTGATTATATTTCATTTGTATTCGATTGAACTTTTTTAAATCATATTTTATTTATACTTATATTTTATTTATAATGCCCTTTACTCTACATTGCCTATATGCATGACGTGCCTACCACCTCTGAAACATTGACTGCCACTTACGCTAACGGTAAAACAATTTTAACAAAACACCATGACCCCAGACTAGCCTCATTGAATTTACAAAATCGCTTAATAAATTTACAAAATTGGTATTAATTTTGGAAAATTAGATTAAATCATAACAAATCACAACACATAACATTTTCGCTTCGACGAGAAACATGCCCACCTGTTTATATCAGCAACAATCCAATTCCTCAGACCGACACTATACGCTACCTCGGGCTAATATTTGACAGAAGGATGACTTGAAGCCCACACGTCAAAATGAAAATAAAGACTTTGGAACAAGCGACTAAAAATACTATACTCACTTTTTTCTAAATCAAAATTGAAAATTAGACAAAAACTAAATACATACACTTTTATCTGCTCAGTTTATCTGCTGATTTATGGTTCAGCAAAAAAGACACACTTACAAAAACTACAATCTTTTCTATCTAAAATTTTAAGACTAATAACTGCAGCCCCTTGGTATGTCAACAACAAGACTTTACGTACCGACCTAAGACAACCAATCATTGACCAGCACATACGTACTCTAATCCCAATTTCATCTTAAACTACACGGACATCACAATGGACTTATCAACGACATGGCCACGGCTGAAATGCTCATCAGGAGGCAACTGGAAGAGAGATCTCCTTTCCTGATTTTTAACATGTAAACAGACCAGGAAGGAGGTGCTGCTGGTTTCCATTCTTCGTCATGCCTATCATGCCATTTTCTACCTAACAACAAATCTGCTAATTGTCACTACCATGACAGGTGCGGATGAAGAATCGAAGACAAAAAAAAAAATTTATTTTAATTAAAGTTAGTTAGTATACGTAAAATGAATTTTAGTATAACACAAATTTTTGTGTTGATTTTTTTGGTAAGATTTTTTTTGTGTTTCAATTAGTAGTTGTGGGGCCGGAAAGCCCATTCGTTATTTCGGGATGTATGTCATCGCTAATGGTGTGTTAGGGCCCTTCATTTTTTGTTCTCTCTTCACATATATCTCAACTTTTTTTCATGGGGTTTCAGTTGAAATCAACAGTCAGCTAAAAGGAGTATATTTATTACTGGATTTTAAGTACGGGATCATTAACCCTGATAATTGGTCATCTTTATTAACTTGCGGGGTAAATGATGAATTTTGCCTAGCATCCATCAGTTTCTTCTTTTCTCTACCAGCGAGACTTAAGTAACATTTTTAGTTCGTATCATGTTAATTTTCCTGTTGTTTTATTATTATTATCTTTTAAATATTACATTTTCAATTGTTTCGTATCTACTAACAATTTAAAACATATCAACGTTAACGTTATCCTCTGATAAATAAAGAAACCAATTTAAAAGTTACTGTAGAGAAAAACATTTAAAAAATTCGACTTATAAGCCTTGTAAAACGACATTAATATCACACAGAGACCATTTTTCAAAATTTTGTTATTTGGTCTCAAGAGACTTCAAAACATTTATTTAAGTTTAAACCTAAGATACGAATATTTCACTATCAGAATACTTTCTCATGTTTCATATATTTGTAAGTGAAAGTAAAAAAAAGAAATATGTTAATAAATTATAAGTAATTAAAAAATCTAGAGAGAATGATTTGTTAATCTTCCGCTTACGATTTTCCGAAAAATCTAATTATTTTCAAGTTATTTGTATACACATTGAACAAGTTAATTTTTTTTTTCTCAGGGCTGTTTTTATCTATCTTTTAGCAATTCGAATCAGTCAATTTTAGGCAAGGATGTTCTGTAACATTCCAGACTTGCGAAAATCGACCATTTTTCGATACTTGGTTATTTCGACTCAGAGAACCTTAAATTTTGTATTTCCGTCGAAAACTCGAATTTTAATTTTTCTCGATTGTAATACTTCATTTCCTTACCATATGTTTTCCCTTACATTGATAGATAAGTGGAAGTAAAAATACGTTTGATTTTTGTTTTGTTTTTTAATTACGAATTTCCTGAAAAAAAACAATAATTGTTGAAATTGGATGATTTGATGCTGAGTGATAGCGTTATAAATATGTAATGCATGTTTTACAACAAATCTGATCTCTTAACCTGATGTTTTGGTTTTTTATTTCTGGAAAGTCTGATATCGACTGAATCAATCGAAATTGTTGGATATATTTCTTTACAAATAACGAAAAATAAAAATCGTTATGCAGAGTGATATTAACAATCATCTTTATTATTTTTCTATAAGTTGCAAGGAATGTAGTAACATTTTATGTATAACTATTTCAAAATAATAAACCATTATGATATAATTTGCAGCGCTGTATATATAAAAAGTTTTTAGTGACCGATATTTTATTTTACTTATATGACGGATTGTCCGCAGAACATCACCGCCGTGCGGGTTTCCGTATACTCCGCCCTAATTCCATCATTCAGATATTTTTTTTTTAACTGTCCAGGATGTAAGTTTTCAACTATTCTTTTCTTTAGCAATTTCTGTCTTTAATACACCTTTTTCATTTGTGTAATTTGTAAAATGGGTGTTGGTCCGCCGTTAGAATGGCTGGGTGTAATATATATACGTGAAAATAATAAATTTATTCTAAATTTCATTTATAAATACACAACCTGTTCAGTAATTTTTTAGTAAATTCTGAAATATACGGCATGTAGGTACTCTGATAAATTGGGAGCAGTAAAGTGCCGTGCAAGGCTAGGGAGAGAAGAGATATCATATATTTATGATAGCGGTGCAGCCCACACATTAATCTACTCCATGCCGTGTTACCGGTGTAGCTGTCTTCTTCTATTTACATCAATTGTTTCTTGGTCTACTTTATTGCTGGTTCCGTTACATGGCGAGGGAAATGTAGTTGTATAGTATTTTAAAGGAATTGGAAGTTTTAACAGCATCTTCCACGATATGAAATTAATTTTATTTTTTATGAGCATATATACAAATAGCACCCGGAGAACGGATCGTAATTAGCATTATTTTAATTTACTTTTTTATTTAGATGAAAATGAATACTAATAACTGCATCTTGGCCAGATATTAAAGGTCGTACCCACTTCTCCACTTTTTCATAATATTTCTGTTCTCCACTCAACTCGTCGGCATAACATGGTGAAGGTAGGGGAATTATTGGTGTCCCTATAGTTTATTATTATGAGCGGCATAACGCACGTATTGTTGTAGTGTAAAACTATTAGTAAGTAACTTAAACACTTCTAGTTAATTAAATATCAACATTTTTTTCTGTTGACATTACCAACCTTGTGAATCTCTGGCCGTTTAATTCGCTTAATCCATTTCTGCCTATCTTGCACTGTTTCTTTGAGCTTCAAGGAGTGAAACCGTGAGTCATTTATTGTTCACTGTTAGGCTATTTTATTTCAGTTATCTAAATGTAGCTCTATTGCATCGCTGTTGATCAATACATCAATCTGGTTTTTGTTCTTTCACGTGGTCATTTGCCGTTGTTATGTAGGTGGTTCCAGATGGATTACTCCAACACACATACCTCGCTTCATACATAACTCGCTTTATCATAACATTGTGCACCCTTTATTTGAAATTTCTGCAGATTTATCGAGATTTCGATGCTTTTGAAAATGAGAAAAAATTTTCACTCGTACATTTCCGACCGTTGGATTAATAAATCGTCCAACGATCGATTTATTAACTTTTAATTTTACAAAAATGTTTAAATTTATATTTTAGAAAAATATAATAACAAATTTTGTATGTACACAGAACCTTATATATGAATAAAATATTCTTTGATGAACAAAAAATATTCGTTAAAAAAAAATAATCATAATTGAGGTGAGCGAAAATCTATAATATAGAAATATTATACACGCGAAATTAAATAATTAAATATATCTGCTTTTCAAAGATGACATGAGCAAAAGAAACAAAACCCTTAATGTATTTTTCGTGTCTAAAAGAATCTGACCTATAAAGTATCTCATAGAAACGATATAGTAACTTTAGCTTTACTAATTTTTCATTTTTCGCAACTACGAAATTGTATTGTTCTGTTGTAATTCATTTTTGCTGTTGTCAAACCCTCCCATGAATAAATAACTTCGGTTTTGTTATGTAGATTAAACCGTCTCTTTTCTATTTATCTTTTACCTGTAAATTACCGGGACATCAGAAAAAGCATGTTTATCATTTTAAATGTCATTTAGACAAGACAGCTTTGTTTATTACGTCGTTTTATTTTTATGAACAATGATATCGGCAATTAACTAATTACAGTTTGTTAAATGTTTCAGAAATACTGTTATGAGAAATATTACCGTTTGTCTTTTATAAGTTCCCGTCTGTGAAGGAGACCTACATAATTTTGCTTACATGATAATCCTCGGTACATGCCCATTTTTATCAAAATATTAAGTTTTGTCTAAAACATCCTGTATGGCTGCATCTGATCGTAACCTGCAACTTTTTATTTTCACTTACGTATATATGTAATATATAATAAGGGTATGTATTGCGATCATGGAATTTCTTGAATCTGAGTTTCCAACGGAAATACACGTTTTGGGGTAAACGGAGTCCAAATAATAAAGTTCCGAAAAATAGTCTGTGTGTGTGTGTTTATGTCATCAACTGCAATGCTATCAACTGTGAAACACAAATTCTCAGTATTGCGGTTTTTTTTCATTAAATTAATTATCTAATGAGGTACTAAAAATTCATTAATACCCATTTGCTTTCGGCTTAAATTGTAGGATAATTTGATCATGAAATATTGTATCGTTCGGACAATATCACCTCGTTATTTTGACAAACTCGGTCAATATTAGTGACGAACATCTTTTTTTTTTTTCATTAGATCAGAAAAATGTCACGCAGGTAAAGAACTTCGACATGGGAATGCGTTGGCCGGTATGTTGTTTAACCTAGCACTTAAGAAAGCCGTGAGAGACGCTGGTTTACGTGAACGAGAAGAAAACATTTTCTTCAGACTTGTCCAACTGTTAGCCTATGCAGATGATATAGACATTGTGGGACGCTCTCTGCAGGCGGTGACTGATGCTTTTCTGTCACTCACGGGTCATGTCAGCAGACTTGGACTAGAAGTTAATGAGTCCAATACGAAATATATAGTAACAGAAGATATTCCCATGCCAGACGAGACAGTCACTATTCGGCCTCATAAATTTGAGAAGGTTTCGGAGTTCACCTATCTGGGATCTGTAGTCGCTCAGGATAACAACCCCGATATTGAGATAAGAAGAAGGATCATAGTGTCCAACAAGTGCTACTTTGGATCGAGCAAGCAGCTAAGCAGGCGGATACTTTCGACAAACCTAGCTCCACCTCTACAAGACATTGGTGCGTCCCGTACTTATTATGGATCGGAGTGCTGGACATCTTCGAAGGCCACTGAAAAGGAACTCCTTATGAGTGAAGGTTGATGAGGAGTGGAAGTGGCGCACGAACCAGGAGCTGTACAATGCTTTCGGAGAAGCTGAAGTGAAAGCAGTGAAGTTGAGGCGTTTAAGATACGCTTGGCATATAGCGAGAATGGCGGTTGGAAAAATGTCCAAAATATTGCTTGCACAGCCAATCTACGGAACAAGAAGAAGAGAGACCAAGGCTGAGATGGTCGGATGGTGTGGCGGAATACGCCCGCAGCATACTGGGAGTTAGGAACTGGATGGCATCGGCGCAAGACGTGCCGATTGGAGGAAACGGTTAGTTACTGGAAATGATATTTTTTTTCTTGGTTTTGTGATCAAATATTCTTCTCATTCTACTGAAAAACGAATGAACATACATGAGTTCTACTGAAAGACCGCTACATTGGGTGGAAGAGGAGAGGACGTTGCCTGAAAAGAAGAGGAAAAATAATGATTTTGGTTTTATTTCTGTAGTAAGTTTTCACGGAATCATGCGTTGGTACTCACTGATATTTAACACCCTCAAACACTTAGAGGCAGAGTAGAGTTTCAAATAAATGGGTATGCATGAGATTTTAGTATCTCATTAACTTGAAAATGTTTACCTTCCTTCAGTATCCTGATTGGTAGGTTACGATAAGATGAACCCAATTACAAAGTTTTATAAAAATGTCAATAATTTGATAAAAAGTTGTATGTACTGCTTTCTTTTAAGAAAACTGTGAGTGAATCCATTTAAATTTAAAATGGTTGTGGTGATGTTTCTTTAACCGTTGAAGAAGCTGAGAAGTTTTAATCCTGACGATGAACAAGTCCAATTGGGCCCGAGGGAGTGAGTTAATTAAAAGGGCAAAGGTAATTAAATTAGTGAACAAGTTCCAACAGCGCTGTTCTTGTTTTCGGCAACGTTTAAGCAGCTTAGATTGATGTAGCAACTTTAAGTCTTCCATCTCGTTGTCTACCCATCTCTTCTTCCAAGTATCGGTAACTCCTTACTTTTTCAGTGGTATACCTGTAAAACGTTAATTGTACTACATTTTCTCAATCCTATCCAAGGCATTTCTGTATACCTTTTTAGTTACCTAGTTTTCCGAATGCAAATAACAAACTAAATAGTCAACATTCTGTTAAAATAACTAAGCATCATTTACAATTTTTTGTTTTAGTTTGTACGAGTTCTTTGGTGTGATGTTCTTCATGTACTGTCATTATTCAGAGCTTGCTATAGTTTTTCACATTTACCATTCTAACAATATCGCACCAGTTTTTGAGCTGTGGTGATACTTAGAGTGATGTGGTAAATCTCTAGAAATGTGGACTTTTAAGATATTATATAAACTTTGTTTCTGATAAACGCAAGACAATATCTCACTTGTGATATTCTAGGCAAGCTGTTCTACAATCTCTTCACTTATTCCCTGACTAATTTTTTTTTTTTACTGATTTTCTTGAATTTAATTACACCTAAGAAGGGTCAGCAGAAAGAAATTTTTTGTTCCTACAGTTTAAATTACCTTTCTTTGGCCTTGGGACTTTTTTAAATTTATTTATTTAGAAATATAACAATCTGTCCTGTGGACAATAATTAGAGTGATATATGAACAAATTTGCACCATATATACAGATAATATAAAATTAACACAAGTAAAATAATAATAAAAAACTATGTACAATAAAAAATAAAATAACCTAAAGATAAGTAAATTAAGAACATAAAAACAGTCATACCTATATACAATCAGGCGGGAACCCCAAGCAGGCTTCTTCCTCCAACTATAGAAGGAAAAGCAGGACTTCCCTGCGTTACTCTCTCAACCGCGTCACTGGTGCTAAAGCCAGTGGAGTTTGATTGAGAGCGCTTTATGGGACTTTTAAGGATGTTGGTTTTGTTGCGAGTTGATAATTGAAGCAGGTATAGTATTATATAGAATTTTAATCATGTTAGTTTTCTATTGGAAGAATTCGTATACGATATGGTAATTGGAAATTTAGTTATCTCTGGAAATTTATTCTTTGTTTAGGGTAACAAGGGCATGCATGCATGTCAAATTTATTTATATTTCTTACTTTTTCAAGTAATGTAATGAATCTTGTATTTCTTAAGTATTCTTAAATAAATTATTCATCAAGTGAATATTATAGTTAGGTGTATTTTATTGTTGTAAACGAAAAGTTAATTCTTTATGATATATATTTTTTTAAACTATTTTTCTCTTCTCTCATTCTCTCAAACCATTTTTGTATCTAAACTCTATTTTTTTTTTTTTTTTTTTTTTTTTTGTTCAACAACGAGTCTTGAAGTTTAATTCTTTTTAAGAATTTAAGTTTCGATGTTTTTTAATAACAACCAAAATAAACAGTGAATTTCAGAATAATGTCCTGTGAATAAAGAGTTTCTTATTTTTTTTTTTTGTTTATTATTACAATGGGAATAAAAAAATATAGTTTTTTGCTTTTTATGAAAAAAATGTCAATGATGATTCGCTTTGGAAATAAACGACTCAATTTTAAGAGGTAGAGAAAAGGAATAGTAATGTTGAATTATTCAAAAATATTTCCTCATATATTATTTATAACTGTCATTTTTTTATCTAGCATAGGATTCTTCTTATCAAAATTCTGGTGTTTATGTTAATTTGCTTGATATCATTGTTACTAAGCAACTGCTTCTGACTCTCTCAGCATCTAATAGCTATCAGCGGAAAGTTAATAAACAGAAGAAACGTAGCGGCAAGTGGCCTAAGTAACCCGGCCTGATTAGTATGGCGGGAGGATAAACCGACTGAGATATCGCCTTGATGGCAGCAGTCCTCCTGCAATCTCTCTCCCCGCCATAATCTACTTAGCTGGTTTCATTTGCAAATAACCTCTAGGAGGAATTGCTACTGCTTTTTCATTCCGCCATCGTTTAGCCATAATTAATACCGGTGAGGTACTAGATTACTTTTAATTGGTCGACCAGGGATTAATTAACAACTCTCAACGAAAGTGTTTTGAAATCACATTTCCCTCCCCGGAAGGAAACTATGTCTAATTCCAGATTGTTGATATTCCATCCCACGTCGACTCCTTATCAAGTGCACCCATGGCCGCCGGCACTGAGGGAGGGGCAAGAAGCTTTATGACCCTCACTAATCATTCGTCGTCATTTACTTAAAATTAATCACAAATGTTTCAATTAACCGCATAGATGATAAAGAACGATCTCGATAATCCAAACCCTTAGTAATCCGAACAAGGAAAGCAAAATAGTTAAAGTTGACAGACGACAGACCGAATGGAAATGGGTCTGTTCATATTATTGGAATTGCTTCGTGTGTTTCGAAATCGTATTGTGTTGTCTCTAAATAGAATACATTAAAACTAGGCGGTCATCCTGAAGTTGAAAAATCTCTTAATGTGTGATGTTTTCAGTAGGGATCACAAGGGTATCAAACAATAGAAAACTATGACAAGACTTCTTTTAAACGGTATACTCACAGAAGGACTGAACACATACTACTAAACTTATGAAGAAATCTGTTTATTTATACAAATTTAACGGATTCATATCTATTAACAAACAAGTAGCAATGAGCTTTCCCACTCCAATTAATAAATTTCATATGTAAGATGTCTGTGTGCATGTATATTTTTTATTTTTTTTTATTTGCTGTTATTTAACGTTGCATCGACTGCCAACGTCATTAGCGACGATCGTTCTTCTTAAATATAACTTATCAATTTTATTTTTCGGATGTACTTCAGCGTTTTTTCAATACCAGCGTTTTCCTTGTACGATGCCTTGTCTTCAATTTGGAGTTCGATTTGCTGTTTCCGGAACTTTTTGCACTGGAATATGTGTTCAATTGTCAGATTAGCATTTTCACATGCCTCACAGGTTGGTCGATGTAAGCCAAGAAGTAGGTGGAGATGGGTCAGTTTGGTATGTCCAATTCAGAGCCTGCTTATTATAGAACACTCTTTTGATGTCAGGTGTTTTGGAGGATACTAAGCTCGATTGTCGTCTTTGGTCAGATGAAGGTGATTGCGCGGCAGTAATCGCCACTGTGCATTCCAACTGTCGTTCACTTTCTTTGAAATTTCTTTTCTCCACTCGTTGAGAAACATCGCTCCTAAAACAGGGACGACCTTATAAACTGAAGATAACGTGTTCGAGTCCCGTGCCGGGGACTTTTAACTTCGGTTTTAATAGCCCGAATTAATAGTCTAAGGCTAGGCAGAGTAAGAAAAAAAATATACTAGTATATGGTCCATATAATAATTCTCATAATATATTGGACAGTAAACAAATGACAATTCAATACGGATTTATGGTGAATAAGTTCAATGCATCATAACAAAGTCATGTAGCCTATCAGTATGACATGTTGTAATGTATATAATAAAAAAAAAATAAATAAATAAAAAAAAATTATAACAAAGAGAAATTTCATTTCTTTATCCATTGTCGACAGCAACGATTCTTTCCAAATAATAAACAAAACAGGTGTCCAAAAATGCAATTGGCTGTATCTTTGCTAAAAAGACTTCGATTCAGATAATATGTTCTTTTCGTTTTGTGAGGAATCTGGATATGTTTCTAACTCTATAAACTAAAAGTATACCACACCATTTTTTTATTTTTTTTTATTGCACAACATCCCGTTACCGAGACTGGGCCTCCTCCAAGAGCCTCCGCCAGTTGGCTCTGTCTTCTGCTGCAGCTCTCCAGTTCCGTACACCAAGCAGGGTTCTCGCATCATAGGCCACGTTGTCCAACCATCTCGTCCTCGGCCTTCCTACCCGTCTTACGAGGTGCAGCTCCTCCATCATTATTTTTTTTGGTATTTCAACGGTGCTCATTCTGGCCACATGCCCTACCCACCTTAGTCTAGCCAGTTTAATATACGTGACTACGTCGATGTCTGCATAGAGAGAACTGAGCTCCCTATTTTTTCTTTTCCTCCAGACATCACCCTCCTTTACTGGACCATAAATCCTTCTGAGGACTCCTCGCTCAAACACACTCAGCTTCATCTCATCCTTTTTAGTCATCGTCCAAGCCTCTGAGCCATATGTCAAAACAGGCCGAACAAGGGTCTTGTATATGATCAGCTTGGTCTTCTTTGAGAGGTACCTACTTCTTAAGTTTCGGCCAAGTCCAAAGACACATCTATTGGCAGCCGTGATCCTTCTTTGTATTTCTTGAGCCATGTCATGTTTGCTATTAATTTCAGACCCAAGGTATATAAAACTTTTCACTCTCTCAAACTTAAAAGAACCTACCTCAAATGGAGAGTTCAGATCCACCTCACCACCAACTCTCATATACTTAGTTTTCCTCTCGTTGACTTCTAGACCAAGTGGTCTTGCAGCTGCTTCAAGGCCTATAAACGCTTCTCTGAGAGCCCGTTCAGACCTACCTATTATGTCAATATCATCAGCAAAACCAAGAAGCTGTGTCAGGCGATTGAAGATTATATCGTTGGTCTGAATACCGGAGTCTCTTACAGCTTTCTCCTCTGCCAAGTTGAACAATAGACAGGCGAGGGCATCCCCTTGCCTAACCCCACTGCTCACTTTAAACTCTTCGAAGTCGTCAGAACCGACGCGTATTCTACATCTCGAGCTGTCCATGGTCATCTTGATTAGGCGTACGAGCTTCTGAGGGATGCTTAGCACCTCCAAGGCACAGTATAGTTGCGTTCTATCAACGCTGTCGTATGCTGCTTTAAAGTCCAGGAATAAATGGTGGGTGACTACCTTACGCTCCATAGTCTTTTCTAGGATCATCCTCAGAGAGAACAGTTGATCAGTGGTTGAGCGTCCTCTTCGAAATCCAGCCTGATATTTCCCCAGTTCTTTTTCAGAATACGGGAGGATCCTCTCAAAAAGAATGTTAGAGAGCAGCTTATAAGCACACGAAAGGAGTGAGATTCCTCGATAGTTAGCGCATTCTGTTTGATCTCCTTTCTTATGTATTGGGCAGATAATGGCTGTTGCCCATTCCGTAGGCATAGCTTCCCTCTCCCAGATGGTCAGCATTAAATCATGCAGAGCTTTCTTGAGTTCTTCACCTCCACATTTCAACAGCTCTGACAAGATTCCGTCCGGGCCTGGCGCCTTTCCATTTTTCAATTTCCTCAGGACGTTTTCCATTTCCTCCTCATCCGGGGGTTCAATAGAATTCAGGGAGTCTTCCTTCATTACTCCTACTTCTCCAGGCACCGTTTCTCTGTTTAATGCGCCTTTGAAATGTTGTACCCATCTCCTTAGTACGTCATCTTTGTCGCTTAAAAGTGTTCCATTCGTGTCTTTGCATGCCGTCACTCTGGGCTTGAAAGCTGCCCTACCCTCGTTTATTCTCTGAAAGAACAGGCGACTTTCATTTTGGCCGCGCAATGCCTCTGTGTCCTCCATGTTCTTATTTTCCCAAGCTCTTCTCTTTCCGCGGGATAATCTCTTCTCTTCGCGTCTTTTTCTTCGATATGTTTCTTGGGAGAGCCTTGTGGGACGCTGAACCTTCTTTCTGAAGGCTTCATTTTTCACTTTTACTGCTTGAAGGCACTCAGCATCAAACCATGGGGGCCTTCTAGATTTAGTCTCGTAGCCAAGAGCTTCTTCTGCTGCCTGTTTCATTGCGTTGCTGCATCTCTTCCACTGTTCATCGACCATAGAGCTGTCATTAATTACTTCTTCATTAAGTTTCGTCTCCACAGATTGTTGATACGAATATTGGTGGTCTGAGTCCTTAAGTTTAGCCACATCAATCTTCTTCTTTGGTCGTTGGTTGTGGTTTTTAATCTGACCTCGGCAATGCTCAAATAGTGATCCGTGTCCATATTTGCACCTCTATAAGATCTTGCATTTATCATGTTGGACTTGTGACGGGCACTAATGAGTACATATACCACACCATTAATCTTCATAACTTTATTCTGATTTTTCTGGGAATATAGTTATTTATTCTACCTGAAAGGGAAGATAATTTTCAAAATGATGGTTAAATCATTAGAATTAACGATAATGTGGCGTACTGACAAAAAAATTCACTTTTGGGAAATGATATGTTATAATATAAGTAATAAACTGATTACTTAGCTAATCTTTTTTTTATGTATAGCGTTCTATCCCCCTCTCTGATTCCGTGCTATTATCATGTTGCATTAATCCTCGTTCCTCTCACCCCGCAGTGTGTTTATGTGAAAAAAATTTGTTTTTTTTTCTTTTCTAATTTAAATATTTTTTAATACTTTTTTCTGACCTAATAATAGATCGAAATCGAAAAGAAAAACTGCGCATTCTTCTTGTTTGATAGAAAACTCAGGTTGGCTCTGATCTTGCAAATAATTGCTTTTCCGTGTCGTGAAGTTACCTTGCGAATGTTTTATTCCTTGTAATCAATTTAATTATTATATTTTGTTATTTTCGATTTATCAGGCAGATAGCATTTCTAGCATTGCTAGATTTCTCTCGCTATTTACTTTTGTATCTTATTTAATATCAGTAAGATTCTAGATATAGCTGGAACGGTGCTAGCCTGTTTGTTAGTCTCTTTTCTACGCTCTATATAGCAGTTAAATTGGAATGTTTGATGTTCAACGTCTTACTCTCTTAATCCAGTTACTTTAAGTATCAGTAACCAGACTCCGGAACACTTTACCGGGTTAATGTAAAAACCCTCTCATTTAAAACATTGTTATATCTATTAATATTGCTGAATTATGAATTCAGTGGCTTATTTGGGATAGGACAAGTAGAGCATGAGCCCTGGGCGCCAATCAAAGGGGACGAAAAGTTCGTAAAAATATTAAACTTAAAGATCCAAGTAAATTAATAATACAATTTACACTTAAATAATCTCGCGATTATTTTACCTTGTGAGCAATGGTGAACGAATGGGGGGACCTTGTACTGGTAAAACTCTGTAGAGAATTATGTATCTATATGCACGCCATATCATACAAAAATATTTCCCTTTGAAGTCTTTATTTTGAAAAATGAGGTTGAAACAGTGAAATAAAAAAATACAAAAAGATCAAAATTTTGTATTTAATTTTTGAACAATTGAGATTATGTGACCTAACTTAGCTCAGCGTATACTATACTCTGTATAGCGAGAAAAAACCGGATAAAATCAATTAAAACGGGGAACAACTACATGTGACGCTTTTACAGCCTTAGTTTCTTTATAAAGTAGAAAATAAATATGTTTTATGAGATTAATGACTTTTATTTAGTGCATCTGTTTTTTATATGTCGATAATTTACGAAGGGTGCAATTTCGACGACACTAGTTTCGATTTTTATATATCTAATTAGTGCCGGTTGTCAAAATTCAGATTTAAATTTAACTACTTTTCATGAGAGCATATTTATTATTTATTTATTTTTATTTTATACTATATATGCATCTGTGTTTTTGGAGACACTTAGTGAATGTGCTGGCTTTAATTTTGTCTGCTATTTCTTGAAAGAATTTCACATTGTGTGCAGATACCGAGGTCGTTTTAGTCTTCTTTGAGGCTCCCCTGGTAACAGTGAGGACACAAGAGAGGGAACTAATGCATTAGGGTGGTTAATAGTTGAAGTGTGGAATGTGGGTTATTTGTTATGTATGTAGGTTTTTACTGTTGGAATGTTCATATCACTGTGTATGTGGTTTATGTGCGTGTATTAGAGCATGTCTGACGAGATTTTTTAAAAAATGGTCTTTTTGAAATAACATAAATTGTTTGGGATCTTTACATATTTTTAAACATGGATAGATTTTTCATATAAAATCTAATAAGTTGAAATTCGAAAATACCTAATTTGTTGAATTCCCCGTTTTTACAGTAAATCGACGATATTATAAGATGTTATATTAGTACATTTAAAAATTAGTTAAATTTTTTTAAATTAATTAAAAGTTGATTGGGAAGCATCTAATATCAGGCAATTTTAGAGCGTAGAGTAGTCATAATTGAATATACAAGGTCTTCCATAATGGAAGGGAAAAATTTAAAGAGGTGGCAGTAGATCTTTAGATCTATAGGAAAGCTCATGTAAACTATGCTATGATTTTCTACAGAAATATATAATTACTTAATTGGTTGTTAAACAAAATAAAATTTAGGAATATTTTAATTGTCAAAAGTTTTGTAGGCTAAATTGTCGCAAAAATGTAATTCCTGAGCTTAGTGCTGATCGTTTCGCATAGGCTAGAAAAGGTCCGACACCATTGATAAACTCAGTGCTAAGGTTAGGAACTTTCCCTATGCAAAAAGATAATTTTATCACTTAACCTCGATAAATAGGCTCTTGTATAATGTTACCAGAATAATTATACAAATTCCGTTAACAAGCCGACGTCCGGAATGAATAAGGTTGGTGTTTGACACTTATAATTTTTTTTTTAAATTGTCGATTTGTAAAAACGTTTATTTTTAAAAATTTAATTTATAACTCTTTAATGTTGAAACAAAGTGTTTTTACGAATGTGGAAGATTGGCTTTAATAATTATATTTTTTTCTGGATAAATAGTTTATTATAATATTTTAAAATTACTACTATGTTATAAATTTGTTGGTATAAAAATGTTACAGGATAAATTTAATTAATTTATGCCGTTAATTTATTACTTCCATTTCCGCACACTCCTACCTTACCATTATCATTGGCAGGCTCACAAAGGTTAATGGGCTTAATTTACATAGCAGTAAAGGGTTATTTAACCCCAGGGTTAACAGTCTCCAGTAGTGGCGCAATCTCACTAAGTAAGTTAAAATGTTTCTTTAGTTTATTTTTATATACATACTTTTACATACTATCATATATAACTTATTTTAATCTTCTCTGTTCTCATTTTAATCTTCTCGGAAGTAAATAATGACCAGGAAAAGGTGCTGCTGGGTACTATCCTTCCTCATGCCTATATTGTCAATCCTTATTTTATCACAACACATCTGCTGATTGTCTATACCATGCCAGCTGCGGATTAACTAAACTACAACATGTAAATGTGAATTGGTAATATGACATTTACAGAATTGAAGAGAAACTACCCATTAATAACACTCCAATTTTAGTTCTATATTATAAGGTCTCGAGGCCATCTCCTTTTAAGACCCCAAGGAGGATTGTCAGGAATCGAAGAGGATGGAAGGTTAGAACCAGTGGATTTGGATGGGTTTGAAGTTTATTATGGAAGAATAGGTTTATGGATTGGGATAAATTGCAAACATATGGAACATTAAGTTCATTATGAAAAATTGTATGTGTAAGAAAGTAAGGGGCATTGATTTTGCGAAAGATTTTCGATTGTAAGGTTTTGATACGAGCGGAATTCGATGGTTTAGTGGAATCCCATCATTTAATTTAAAATATGTATATCATGTAGAATGTATACTCTAGTTTTATAGTTATATATGATTTATAATCCCTATTACATCATACATAACTTTTCTTATTTCAACTGAAATTGTATATTGCAAGGAAGATCTATCGTTGCGATATGTATATATATATATATATATATATATATATATATATATATATATATACACACACATAGGGTGGTGTGTCCCTGTCCTGATCGAAGCTCTATTTTCAAAACTTTGAAGAGGATCCCATCGTTAACTTATAAAAAGAAAAATACCGGGATCGAAACGTCAATAAACATAGAGGAAATGAACATTCATTAGTTTATTAAATAATTAATAAGTGACCTTATTCCCAATTAAATGGTTATATTTAAATTTAATACTCAAAGGTCGATTAAAGAAAAGTTGTATATATATATATATATATATATATATATATTATATATATATATATATATATATATATATATATAAAATAATATAGATATAGTTCCTGTAAATTTCAAAACTATTCTTATTACATTCCATTTTACCACAAAAAAAAAAATGTTTCTAATATAACTAAAGTGATTAAAATTACTTAAAATCATAGCACATAACGCTATGCGCTTCCGCAATGTTTTATCATCCTTAACCAAATTCCTGCAATGGACACAGTACCTTGGACTTACATTCGAAAGAAGGATGACCTGGGACCAATACATGAAAATGAAAAGAATGACTTAAAACAACCGAATGAATTTTTTCATCAAAACTAAAAAAATGAAAAGACACTAAAAACATATGAATACTTACTAAAACCTCACTTATGGGCTCAGTAAAAAAGACGTACAAAAATTTAAATTCATAATTTGGAGACTAATAACTGACGCTTCCAAATACATAAAAAACCAAACTCTCCATACTAACTTACACCAAACAACTGTCGACCAACATTGTGTGCGATTGAATTTCATTTTGATACATAACAGCAAACAGGAATGTGTCATGACCATGGCTGAAATGCCTGTCATCAGGAGGCGACTGAAAAGGAGGTGGATAAAAAAGTGCACTTATAACTGAAATGCCAAAACCAAATAGTACTTAGTTGCTATTTGTCACCTCCATGACAGGAGCGGATGAAGTATGAAGAGAAAAAAGTAATTTTTTATTAATTATTTCTTAGTTGAAATTGATAATATTCTTCTGAGAAATGAACCTAAGACGTGAAGAAATGTCCTCTATATTACCCTAGTTTTCCTTAAAAAAAAAAACCAAGACAATAAAAAATCTCAACATAGCCTTAACAACTAACCGATTTTTTAATGATATAGCTTTTAAAAAACACTGAGCTGCTTTTCATTTGGGCTTATGTCATTAAAAGTGCTTTGATAACACCTTATTTTTTTCAGTTACAGGAAATAGTTTTTAAATAAGATTCATTTTGTGTTTGTAATGAGAAAGTTTTACCCTTAATTACTCCATCTTGTGAGGCACAATTACTCTCTTTATTCTTTCCTGTCCAAATATTTTCCAAAGACACTGTCATGGAGCAACTTTCTTCAAACAAGACCGATAAAGAACTGCTTACAGAAATTAGTAAGTCTATATATCTGGCGTGAAAGCCTGGAGGTTACGATAAGTAGGGTACCTAACTCGAATCATTCCACCAGGAAGCCTCTATAGAACAATGAATCCTGCAATATTCGGCCCACTTGAAAAATCAAAAATGATTACAGTTTCCGCATAACTATAGAATAAAAAAACTTTTTTTTCGTGTAAATTATTGTGAAATCTTTTTCCTCTCGTTCGTTCGTTGTAACAGTTAAACGAGCACACACACAGATGAACGTTTTTATGTAAAATAATGTAGCTGATGCACCCGGGAGCTTTGATTAGTGTTCTGGAAGTTTTTAACTGAAACGTTAATAGCTTAAACATGAGTCTTTTTGGCTGTCCCATATATCTGTCAAGAGTAGGTTCAGATGGGCTTAAGAAAATAAGTATAGATGTTTAATTTCTGTCCAAGTTTTAATTTCGATCGTCTTCAAGGAATAAATATAATAGGGGTATTCTTAAGTTAAATGTTTTTGTTTCGTTCTCGACATGTGGGTCTCATATCATTTATCTGTCGAATATCAGTCCAATATATTTATCTGTTTGAGAAATCTGAACTTGGTCATAATAAATAGGAAGGTAAGTCTCAGAGCGAAGGTTATGTGTTTGACTTTGTCTTGGTTGAATCGAATTTTCCAGACAGTCACAGTCAATTATTCACAGTTGTAGATGAGCATTGGTACAAGTAAATATATTTTAATATATTATCTATATATTTTAAGCAGCCAAATTTTCATTTTCTCGATGGTTACTTTGGAAGGGGAAAAATTACTCCTTTTTCCATCCTCTACTGGTTCTTATCAGCCAAAATAAATATTTTTTATGGAAGCTCCATTTTATATTATCCTTTGTTCGCCATCGTGCTCAAAGTTAGCTGGCAAAGGGAAGACATACATTATCAGAACGTTCATGCCCCAGTTACACCGCCGCATTACCGTACAGGAAGACTCAACTGATTCCTTGCATGTCAAAGCGAATGTCATCCCAGGCTTATCGCTAGCAAAGGCTGGATAGGAAGGATTATTGGAGCGTGAGCTTGAAAATAATATTGCGTGCCTACAAAGCCACGTATTATGGATGATTATTATCTCTAGTTGATTTGTCAGTTTTTTTTGAGCTTCTGTCTCTTAGAATGACTTTGATCGTCTTGCTTTGTTCTCCATTTGAAGAGTTGTTGAAATACAGAGTGCTAAAAAGAAATCATTTCACATTTCAACAAAATTTCAAATTCTTAAAATTGTTGTATATCGATCGTAGGTGGGAACTCTTTTATCAGAAGACTCAGTAAATTAGGCAGTGCTAATGTAGCCGCAATAATTTTCGTATATTTTACTGTTGCTATTTATATTTATCACTAAATACACACACCCATATACATACATACATTTAACTTAAATCTATCAATTTTCAAATTTTCGTAACCTAATAATTAAATAAAGGGGATTCATGGTGCAAGTTGAAATATAGGGATTTAAATATTGGTACGTGGAACGTAAGGAGTTTAAACACAGCAGGGGGGCTAAAATCGGTCGCGAATGAGGTAAATGGGTACAATTTGGATGTCGTGGCTCTGCAAGAGGTTCGCTGGCCAGGGGAGGGCTCGATGAGGGAAGGAAAGTACACTATTTGGTACGGAGGAAGCGGGAATCACTGTTTAGGTACCGGGTTTCTAATTAGGAGTAGATTACTATCCGCTTTGAGCGACGTACAATTCTTTAGTGATAGAATTTCGGTAGCTATATTTCAGGGACGTTGGTTTAAAATCGCATTAATAAACATACATTGTCCGACCGAAGACAGTGACGATGAAGTCAAAAGTGAATTTTACGATAAACTCGAATGGGTTTATGATAAACTACCGCGAAACTACATGAAAATAATTGTAGGTGACGCGAACGCAAAGGTTGGAAGGGAAGAAGTTTATATTCCGACGATTGGTAAAGAAAGTTTGCACGAATATAGTAATGATAATGGAATCCGTCTGATAAACTTTGCCATCTCGAAAAACCTGATAATTAAAAGTACGACGTTTAAACATAAGGATATTCATAAATATACTTGGACATCACCGGATTCGCAAACACGAAATCAAATCGATCATGTCTTGATACAACACAGCTGGCAAAGCAGTATAATCAATGTACGGTCTTATCGCGGAGCAGAATGTGGGTCGGATCATGAATTAGTAATCGCGAAACTTCGACAAAAACTTAATATAAAAAAGAGAAAAGAAAACCGGTTCGATTTTGAGAATTTTAATTTGGAAAAATTAAAAAATCCATCCATTAGAACCCAATTCGAGCTAGATGTTAAGAATAGGTTTGAAGCTTTAGAGCTTCCTGACGAGGAACACGAGGATATTGACAAGTTATGGGTAGAGATCAGGGATAATATTAAAGCGGTCGGTAACTCGTGTCTAGGAAAAAAGGAAAATAAGAATAACAAACCGTGGTTTGATGAAGATTGCTTAAACATGTGCGAAAAAAGAAAAGCCGCTAAATTAAAAGCTCTAAATAATCCTAGCGAAGACAATCTGGAATACTTCCGAATCTCAAAGAACGAAACGACAAAATTGCTCAAAAATAAAAAAAGGGAGTATCTTAAAAATAAAATAATTGAAATAGAAACTAATAGAATCGAAAATAAAGTAAGAGACATGTACAAAGGTATAAACAGATCACGTAAATATGTAGGGCCCGTAACGTCTGGAATTAGGGATGATAATAACAATATTCTGACCGATCCGGTTGACATATTGAATAAGTTTAAGGACCACTTTGACAATATTTTAAATACGGGAAATTATGATCTGTGTCCTCCTTCTGAGTACCAGAGTGCTGAACCGTTAATAGAAGGACCAAGTAAAGAGGAAGTTGAAGTAGCTATCGGAAAATTAAAATCATATAAAGCAGCGGGAACCGATAATATTCCTACTGAACTAATTAAGGCATGCGGGGAAGCTGGAGTTTCTAAAATACATCGGTTGGTTAAAAAGATCTGGGTGAACGAGAAATTACCTGAAGAATGGAAAGAATCTATTCTTATTCCGATTCACAAAAAGGGTCCGAGGACGGATTGTAATAACTATCGAGGAATTTCACTCCTTCCGGTATGTTATAAAATATTCACTTTAATCTTAACCAGTCGAATCACGGAATACGCCGAGGAAATTATCGGAGAATACCAATGCGGATTTAGACGGAATCGTTCGACTATTGATCAAATATTTTCTTTACGGCAAATATTAGAGAAAAAATTGGAGTATAACGGTATTGTTCACCAGCTGTATATAGATTTTAAAAAGGCTTACGATTCTATTGACCGCCAGAAACTGTATAATATTCTAATCGAGCAGGGGATTCCAAAAAAACTAGTAAATCTAGTCAGGATGTGCTTGACGGAGACACTCAATAAAGTTAGAATCGGTAATAATTTGTCCGAAAAATTTGAGGTTCGTTCGGGCTTAAAACAGGGGGATTCTCTTTCGCCTGTACTGTTCAATTTGGCATTAGAACATGCCATTAGGGAGGTAATGCGAACCGAGAAAGGGTTGGATCTGGGCGGGACAACATCCGTGCTGGGCTATGCTGATGATCTGGTACTGTTAAGCGAAGACGTTGAAACTATAAAACTAAATACGACAACGTTAATGAAAGCCGGTAAAGAACTAGGACTCGAAATAAACGTGGATAAAACAAAATATATGGTTAGCTGCAAAAATGGCGATACTACTGGTGATATCGATATAGATGGTAATATGTTTGAACAGGTAGATAAATTTAGGTATCTAGGTTCTACGATAACTAGAAAGAACGAAATTGAAGAGGAGATTAAGGTTAGACTGAAGGCGGGAAATGCTTGTTATTTTTCTGTGACAAAACTACTTAGTTCGCGCCTCTTGTCCCGGAACTTAAAAATTAGAATCTATAAAACAATTATCTTGCCTACAGTTCTTTATGGATGCGAAACTTGGCCGCTTACATTAAGGGATGAGCAGCGTCTTAAGGTTTTTGAAAATAAAGTATTGCGTAGAATATTCGGACCGAAGAAGGATGAGTTAACCGGAGAGTTCAGACGGTTACACAACGCCGAATTGCGTGAGCTGTGTCTGGGTAATATAATTGAGGTAATTTCATCGCGGCGAATCAAATGGGCTTGTAAAGTTGTTGGGCTTAGTAACGAGAGAATTCCTAAAAGATTAATATTTGCTGTGCCGAATGGTAAGCGTCCGAGGGGTAGACCGAAGCGAAGGTGGGAAGATTGCATCAAAGCCGATCTGAAGAGACTGGGTTTGGACGGCGAACGGTGGAGGGAGGTGTGTAACAAGCGATTGGTGGTGTCGGCATCGAACCTTCGGGTTCGCTAAGCCTTATTATTATTATTATTATTATTAAATAATTAAATAAATAAAATGCGAAAATGTTTGGGGCCCTAGGTTTCCCATTTATGATATAGATAGTTCGTTTTACTATTATTTTTTTCTCTTTTCTTATATGTGATATATAACTTATTAGAAAAAATACCAATTCAGAAAGCAATCACCAAAATGTATGATTTATATATCTACATATTTTTAGATAGATATATACGAATTTGTGTAAGTGTATGTATATATCGCAGAGGTGCCCATTCCTCCCAAGACCAATGGCGCATGAACCTCTCCTCCCCCTCCCAAGATATTTTATTGCTCTCAATTAAGTGCAATTTAAAATATAATTTTAAAAATCATTTACATATGCAAATACATTTTCATTGATCTGTTCTGTGTTTTCCTCCTGCCTCCTTATTTGAAACTTTTCAGTTCGAAAAATCATAATCCCGTCGAATGTGCTCCCCTCAAAACGGTTGATAAGCACCTACACGGAGATAGGAGAGGGGGCAAGGCACTTTATTTAGCAGTCATTTACTTTTTTTTGTTTTTTGCCCCGGCTCTAGCAGTCATTTACTTAAAAAATGCAAGCATAAAGGTGAATGGTCGATTTTAAGGCAACTTACGTTTTGCAAATGACATTGTACTTTTTGCCAACAATTCCCGACAATTACAAGAAAGGCTAAAACACCTTCTAGGGGCCTGTGAAGAAATTGGTTTATACCCAAACCACAATAAGACGAAACTAATGACCATTGGTTCAAAGGAAGAAATAAAAATGAACAACTTCACCCTGGAATACGTAGAGGAATATGTTTACTTGGGACAGTTAGTTTCCTTTTCATACAGAGTTACATAAGAAGTCCAGAGAAGAAAAGCATTAGGTTCGAACAAGTTCTGGTCTCTGAAGTATAAAACATAAACAACAAAAGGAAACATGAGTATCGACTTGAAAAGGCTAGTTTTCGATAGATGTATTAAGCCACTGGTGACCTATGGCTCCCAAACATGGTCATTGACAAAACCCCAATAAAGAAAGATCAAGGTGTGGCAAAATAGCATCGAAAGAAGCATTATGAAAGTAAAGAAGATAAAATCAGATGCAAGAAGATAAAAGAAGAAACAGGACTCAAAGAACCACTCTCGCAAATAAGAAAATGCAAATGGAAATGGGCTGGACATCTCCTGCGATGCAATGACAATAAATGGTCAAAAATAGTCACCGAATAGACTCCATATGATCGGAAAAGGATGAGACCGACAAATGAAGAGATGGAGAGATCCATTCAGGCTTTTGGCATGACCTCTCTGTTGGAGAGCAGCTAGGGACAGAGAGGTATGGAAAGAAAAATGGTTAAAGGTCCGAAATCCTACTTCCCAGTAGGGCTAGTCACCCAGGGAAGTGTTAAAGACTATTACTCCTAAGAGTAGTAAAAAGTTTTGTATAAATTATAATAATGAAAAAAATTGTTTTATTTGGTTTGTTTTCTTTATGTATGTTTTCATAGAAATTGTAATATTTAGGCATAAATAAAGGATATTTTCATTTCATTTCATTACTTAAAAAATAACAATGATTTTAATTTTTTTTATTCGTTTATCCTATATCTAGCCATTTCTGGCGTAGGGTGTGGTTGTTCTGGAGGCACATCCAAAACTAATCTAACCAGAAGAGGAAGGTCGAGGTTCATTCCATTGGTCCACTACGAAATAAATTTCTACACGCCCAGACAAAATTCGAATCGGTGCCGCTAGAATATTAAAGCTGGCGACCGGTTAATGCGCTCAACCATCACCATCACTCCTTCAATTTGAGTAAACCATATATGTAACAATGGTACTATTTATTGATGGTAAACTGACTTCTAAGGTATTTCTTCTACCCTTCATCCTCGCCTATGGGTACAAAGACTTGGAACTGCTAGGAAGGACTATGACAGCCTTGAACCTTGCCTCCTCCAGCTCTGACACGTAACCACCTGTTGACTCATAGCCTGAGTCAGTACGGCCTCAGTGAGCGGCTCATTCTGCCCGACCGTTTGTGCCAATTTCGATATTTCAATGAATTGTTGAGAGTTTTCTGAGGTTTCTAGTAATTTCTTTCTTCTTTTTTATTTGTAATAATAATGGAAATATTTTTTATGTTAATAGTTACGATTAAATTTATACCTATTTCTGAAGAGTGTCAAAATAAAAAAAAGTGGCAGTAATTATTAGTTCCAATCAAATCACCTATTCGAGATTTCTGAAAACAGTTAAGTCAAAGTTTGCGTTGTGTGTCAGGCCTAATGCTTAACCATTTCTCTTTATCCTTAACCGTTTTCATTGTATCATTGTATCAACGATTTCGTGAATCATATATGAATCCCTACCAGACATTTACTTTAAATTATTAAATTTTTTTTATGAGGAATGTTTTATTATATATACATAAATTATAAATTTCAGAGCCTACAGAACATTTATACGGCATGATTATTCGTCTGCCGGAAATTTTATATGTTTTATAGGTACAGTACAAATAAAGACTTTATAATAATTACATATACATGAATAACTGATAAATAATAAAACAACAAATACAATATAAAATAATAAATATTTTGAATAATTTATATCTAAAATAATAAAGGGAAATCATAACATGAATGAAACTGACCACAAATAAATTAGATGGATCATTGTCTATGCCGGATGTAGCAAATTAAAACGATGTATCCATGCATATCGAGTAAAACCGACAATTTCACGACATTCGTTCACAGAGGGGGCATTCAGAAGGGAAATTAATATCATTTCGAACCGGGCTAGTTCCAAAAAATTCGATACGAATTTGACTAATAATTTGACTAAGCATTGAAAATTCAGCAAAAAAAGTGGAACAGGTATTGTTTTACTGGTAGGTTACAGAGTGGACAATTCGTATATCGTCTGTCAAGCCTGGGGATGTAATTCAAATAAAGCAGTTCGCACCTGAGCTTAAACAACCAACTCAACTCGCGCCCAGTCCAATGCCAACAACAGCCATCCACGAATTTCAAAATTTTAAGATCATGACTCAATTCGCTATACAATAGAAATCGATCAGAATTCATTGCCGCTAATTTACACTGCTCCCAATGTTGCTGAGTGATTGCAGACCGTACTGTTGCCAACTGGTCTTAACATAACGAAAAGCATTCCAAATACCTTTCGAATCTGCAAGAGTATCATTCCGCCAAATTCCACCAATTTCTAAACCAAAAGATATTACGTTTAATGACTTCAATGACGATAACTCTGGAAAGGACTTTCACGCAGGCACAGTAACTTAAGACAATACTTAAAATGCAACTGTAAAGTGAATACCTCAAGTGGATTTGTGGCTGTTAAACCATAACTCTAAATAAACCATATTTTTTGGTGTCGTTGGAGACAACGAAAACAATTTCTTAATGAAAAATTTCTGAAACTTTTCCAATGTGTCATATCCCTGAAAACTCCAGACTTGAGCCGCATAGCATAACTATGATAATGGGATCAGATCTTGAGCAATGAAACTCATGAATTATTAACTAAATGAACTACTTTTGAAATTACTAAAGCTTTTTTGTTGGAAGCCAGCTTGGTCGGGGAGCCGTAACAGATTGAATTTGTTCGTTGACGGTTAGCCTGTTATAAAATCGTTGCTCGATCCAAGGTTGACCACTTTGGTAACATACTTTCTAGCTTAGTTCAGATCTGAATCACCAAACCGTTGAAATTATATAAACAAAACTTATTTTACTGCGGGTTTTTTAAAAACATTTATTAATATCTAAATTCATCAAAATCTAATTTTGATTATGTATGCATGCCTGTTTTATATACATAAGGAATACATCAACATTTGTCCAATTTAATAAATACGACATTTCTGTGGAACTTTATTCTAAATAAATATTTTCAGACACCGTACGTTTCGAACGATAAAGAACACATGTTACTTAAATGTATCATTTTATTTGTTTCTCCCTGTGGTCCAGTACGGCTTTTTTTTTTTTTAACAACGGTAATTACTCTGAAAAGGAACTTTGTAAAATAATAAGTGGTTTTTAAGGTCTAAAAAAATAAAAAAGTAATCTAATTTTGGGGGACTTCAGCCCGAAAGACCTCACCTCCCCTCTCCCGTGGATCCGCCAGTGCTATGGTCTCAAGTTTGTGCTAGATTTCTCCTCTACATGATCAAGATAAGGCTACCCATATTTTTCTCTTAAATCGACTCCAAAATATTCAAAAGATTGTCTTTATTATTTCTTTATTCTTTTATAGTAACTGCAATTGTTATCTTAACGAAAAAGTTTTGGGGACGTGAGAATAAGTTCTTATAGTTCTGCACATTAATTGGCGTTTATGATTATTAATCTGTTCTCTATTATTGCAACGTGAAGTTACAAAGGCTGATGCCTTCCTCGACAATAATCTATACAAGCCAAAAAACATTTAATTTTTTTTTTAAATTGGTCTAGTAGTTTCTGAAATTATTGGGAATGAACAAACTATCCAGCTTTATACATCAACATAGGATATCATGTGCATTAAAATGTTTTTATTGTTTCAGAACTTATTATTGTTCTAGTTGTTTTTTCATATAATAATAATAAAGTCTTTTATTAGTCCGTTGCTCTACAAATAAATAAATTAGAATTAAATTACAATTTAAATCAGATTAATATTAGGATTTCAGTTAACTACTTAATAAATCAAATTACAAACAAATACATTTAAGAAATCCTTAAACATAGGCCTCCGGTCAGGGAGTATTCTCGGGTGACCAACTTCGGTTCTCAATCTCTTCAATATTTACAGGGTTCTCCATATATTACTCATTCAACATGAATTAAAAAAAAATCGTTACTATATATCACATCGTTAATTTCTATATCACACAAAAAATGGAAAAGTAATATTTGTTTTAAAAATCGATACAAACATATAAAGAAGAAATTTGTAATTTTAGTTATGCTTCACGGTTATGGAACTTATTGAACCGGTGAAATTTAATTTTAAGGTGTTGCCAATGACCCTACTTGGTAGAGGAAACAAGAAAATACACCAATAAATAAATAAAATGAAAAATGCGACCCAGAAAAATTTTTCCTTGAAAATAGGCCTGGACTTTCAGAAAAGTAAAAAAATATATAGGATACCTTTATTTCTCCGGAAAAGAATAAAAAAAAATCACTGTATCATTTTTCTCATTGAAGAATAAGTGGACTATACACGTCGTATATTAGTTACTCATCAAATTTTCTCATAGACATTTATGAAGATATTTTAGTTTAATGAGAAAGTTTCGTATATTTTTATTATTAATTTCTAATTTCAATATAATGCTTTTCTTTTTTTTAAATTTACCTATTGCCCCCACAATACTGAAAGTAAGAACACTTTGTATTCGTTCGAGAGGTTAAAAAGATGTTAGTGCTCAGATTAAAACATTTTCTCTCACATTAAACATTTTAGACTTCAAGGAAGAAATTTTGGCTCCGTTTCTGTCTGCAGTAAAATCCAGGTATTGTTCATATCGTTTACAATGATTAATTTTGATTTTGATAAAAAATGTAGAGATTGTACCGGTTGGGTAACTAGATTGTGCCATACCAATATCATTGAATTCCTTCTACTTGTGGATGTGCAAAACGCAGTATAATATGCTTAGACATCAAAAATGGCTCGTTCGACTAGACCCAAATTTGAAGAATAATTTAAGAATGATCTTATATCATTAAATTTAATGTAAGGTTAAGATAATCATAATAGCTTTGCAATGAAAGTGGAGAGCGGGGTGGCCGAGTGGGCTAACGCGAGTGCACAGCACCATGCGTTGCCCGGCAAACTGATAACCGAAGTTTTGAGATAAACAAATAATTACGAGTTCAAATCCCGATGTCCGGTGGGACTTTTAACTTGGCATATTTCCCCTGGCCCGGAAAAAATATCCTATAGCCTAAAAACCAAGGAAGAGGAGACCAAAAAAAAAAGCTTTGAAATGAGATAGGCCGTAAACTATGTGAAGTTATACTAGTTTTAAAGTGCTTTTATTAAATTATTTTCGTAAGTTTTAAATAATATTATAACTTAGTAAAGTGAAGGTATGTGCGTATATTCTTACTTTACCAATAAAAATGTTAAGATAGCTTAAATGATTAACTTAATACATCTATTTTTCGTATTCAATTGAATATTTTTGGAAAATAAGGCGCTTTGAAACTGTTATTACGATAAAATCTCGATTATATTATATATATATATTAGATTATTATATATATTTTAATTACTGCTGCTAATTTTCTAATATTTTTTCTAGTTTAATGGGATTCTTAGAAAGAATTTTAACCGAATGTTTAGTATTGCGATTACTACAAAAATTATATTGTTCGTTTATATAACATAAAAAATAAAATTTTATGTTAAGGATTTTAATTTTTAAACTTTTTTTTATACAACGTGTTGTCTATCGACCTATACGTTTTAACTAAAGAAATACATTTGAGAAATTTCCTCATTACATCATGGCTGTCAAAAACATTTCTATTTCCTTAATACCGTGACAAGGGACGATATAACAAGAAAAAAATCTTCAAGGGAATACGCCTACTTCTCCTCGAAAACGGCAACCACTTCCGCCCACATTGAACCATCATAATTTATAAAAGACAGGCATAAATAATCATATCCCACTGCTTGTTGATTATTCTCTTGATCCGTATCCAATCCCCGTTATAACATTACTCAAGTATTAAATAATTAACCTGATGATATTTTATGTTAATTAAATCTTGAGAGAAGGAATAGTTAGTTAACATCGGTTAGGTAGGTGGGGTGGATCATTCTCATCTTAATTGAATATTTTATATCACCGTTTTTTTATATTCCTTCTTTGGTTAAGATTAAATAAATTTTTGATATTGTTTTTGTAAGTAATATAATAATAACATCCAAATAAATCTAGCACATAGAAAAATATATCAAGATGAGAAGGAGTTGGTCGGAAGGTACTGTCAAATAAATTCCATCTTTTAAAATAGTATTTATTTGACCGCACCCCCCGACCAACTCCTACATAATTAAAAATATATCAATATGAGGCAAGAAAAAGTAACGAGTGGTACTGTCTCCAAAGTATGCGTTCGATCAGGAGTGCTCAGAAGGGGGTTTCGTGCCCATGTTTTTGAGGGGGCATATTTTGACGGGTTTTTGAATTTTTGAGGGGGCAAATTTGTATGAGGTTATGAATTTTCGGACTAAGGGATAAGGGTGAAACATAGAACAGACTGCAGCAAGTGGAATTGTATATGATCTACGACTTTTCTAATTCTACCTTAGCTTCCTCTGTTTTTAAGAAAAGGTGAGTAATAAAATATCTTAGGAGGAGGAGTTTTGGTAGGTTCTTGCGTCATTGGCCTTGGGTGAGGGGAAACCTCTGCCATCGATGTTCGTCATGCTGTGAAATGAACCACTCAAAATTTATTAAAATTGAACCAAGGGAGACTTACATAGGGTGTAAAGTTCCTGTTTTATAGGCTTGTCTTTAAGGTTTGATGAAGAACAAAATCATCACGAGTGTTACTGTTCTGACAACACTGTCTTTTGAACATAGTGGAAAAAGTTTTTTTGCAATATTAGCTATGAGTCGAAATTACTGCCTTGGAACTTCTTTTTCAAATTCTTTCGCAAATTTTCATACTATCAGATTTTACATCTAAAAAAATATCTCAAAAATTTTCAGGATTTTTACTTTTAAGATTACCCGTATATCCATAACTATCCTTAAACCATTCCTACGATACCGTGTTTTTATCAACAAAAAAAAAAAAGACTACTCCTTGTAACATCCCTTGGTTTCTCTCACTTTGACTGCGGATCTCCAGGCGTTCCCATGTTACCTGTTGGTACACCGAGTTGAAGTGTCTCTACCCTACTTCCCGATGACAGTACCTCCTTGTTGTTTTCCTTTTCTTAGTTCTCATAACCAAAAATCCTCTCTACATTTTAAAACTCCTTACTCTACGTTTCTCTGTCTACTCTCTTAATTTTAGATCAAACAGTGTTACTTTTCAAGATCTATAACAAGATAGATCTATAAGATCTCAACCTTATAGATCTATATATCCCCTCCCATAAAACCACTTCATTCAGCAAATCCTTTGTCATTCGTTCTACCTCCTTCTGGAACTCCTTACCCATCTCCATACGTCAAACCACATCCATAAATTCCTTCAAACAACTCCTATTTTGTTCATGTTAATTATTAATGTTAATCAATGTTAATTGATAAGAACCATTTTATATTTATTTATTTACTTTTTTTCTCTCTCAGTATTTCCTGTATATATTTGTATCTTCCTTAGTACATATTTTTTGAACTCTGCTATTATTCTAAAGAGACTTCAGTCCCAGAATAAAGTTATTTTTCATTTCATTACATTAATTATGTTACATTAATGAATGAGTCATCACCTGAAATATAATATAATTATTATTTGTATGGTTTTTTGAACTGTTTTATGAGTTTTTTTTTAAGGTAAATTACTGTAAAATATTGGAAAATCAATGAAACTCTCCGACCCCCTTTATACAAATTTTTAGGGTCCCCCTCCCCTGCTCTATGGTATCCTCAGCTCATTATTTGGTATAGTGATTTTGTTGGCAACCCTGTAATTTTTTTATTTATAATTATCTGGGTTTTAGACACGTGGACATTGATGGTTTTTATTCGATTAATGGATTCTACGTATTGAAAACGTATTTTTGGCTAAAATAATTTTACCGTTTGTTCTGGAAGTAATGTAAATTATATTTAAGTAGGATATGTCACCGATATGATATTAAAAATATTCTCATTTTATAATCTGTTTTTTGTATGGTTGCTCTTTAAAAAATGTATTATCACTTTTTTAGTTTTTTATTTTTTTAATCTTAAATCATTTTTTTTTTTCAGGTAAGTGTGCTGGTTAGAGTTCATGTATAGGAAATACAACGATGATTTAGTTTCAAATTTTAGAGTCATAACAGTCTAAATAAAAGTTCAGGTATGTCTTTTAAAACCTTTTGTTTATTTATTCATTTGATATTTTCTTAAATGACCTGTGTATCTTTCGACAACTCTTGCGTCAGATCTCTATCCTAATTTCAAGTAAATCGGATGTGCGAACGGTATTTGGGAAATATATCTATTCGCTCATATACAATGTAATTTTATCAAGGAAGTCTATTAGCCATTCACTATTGATGAACTTATATAAATTATTTTATGACAACAGGGTTGAAGTAGCAGTCTACTTATTAAATAATTAGCTTGACAAGAAAATCCAACTATCGCAAATAGTTTTTTTTTAAATTAAAAAATCATGGCTGTACTTATTTGTCTTATTAATAATTTTTACTTAAATAAATACAAAGGTCACTCCTTTCAATAACATGTTTAACAATTAAAATGAAAAATATAATTGCTTACTATTATAAATTATGTTGTTGAAATTAGTTAATATGTAAAATACATGACATGTGAAACGTATAGGTTTTTAGAATTTACATATTTTGGGGTTATTCATTAAATATTTCAATATTTATATTTGCTACTATTTTCAATCGCTTGCCTCTCATATGATTTTCCAGAGACTGTGGGTTTACAGTGATTTTATGATCGTGACATTCCTCTTAGAAATTACTTTTCCTTCCTCCAGTTCGGAACTCGATTGTTCAGAGGCTGGATTGGATTTTTGAATATTTTAGGATATTGACCCAGTGTTGTGTGATAGGAAAGGAAGGAACCCTAGAGATGATACCTGAACAAACTGACCTAGATTTCAATTTCTACTGGCTCTTTCTACAATATATCACGGTTACTCAATACCTTATAGGTCAGGCGTGTATACGTGGTGAATGAATTGCGAAAAAGTTATTATGATTTCGGTAACAACATTCCTCCTTTCATGGTTCATCTCATTCCTAAAATCATTTTATTTTTAAATGGCCGATTAAAGTATTGATTTAATACTTAACGAATTAACTTTTCCTTTTTTTGTGTTAAAACCCTCTTCCCAATAATTAAAAAAAAAAGTTAAATACTTTGTGAACTTGAAGGATCGATGCCAGTAGCACCAAAAAATAAAAAACTAACGCACATCTAGTGGGACACTCAAAAAGAGATGCTTTTAGGTTACGAAATTTGAACTTTTACACTTTCTTAAACATAAATGTACTGATTTTATTATAATAAATATTTTATAAGTTTTAGATAGGTAGAAAAAAAGCTTTTTTCTGGGACTAAACCCCTTTAGAATAGCAAAATTGTACAAAAATAATAAAATACTACTGACCTAAAAGTTTGGAAAAATTGATAAAATAAACTAAAAAGTAAAGAAAACCTTAAGCTATATACAATACAGATAAAACTATGTACAAAACATTTAAAACTATGAACGAAACACTTAAAACTATGAACAAAACTATATATAATGGTTGAACAACATAAACATACACTTTGAGAAATGAAGAACAAAAAAGAGATAGAATAAGTTCATTTCATTAAAAAAAACTTTACTTGTATATAAATATATAAAAAAAAAGTTAGTTATAATTGAATAAAAAAAAAATCTGGTGTGTCCACTCACACGTCATAATATCCGTTTTTTTAATACAATTTATGTATGGATTATTAAAATTAGGTTTTTGCTTCTTTTTAATTTCCATTACTTCATAATCATAAAGACATACATTTTGCAGTATTATATATGTTTTTGAGTTCTACCTATGGGTAGTTTCTCTTCATGTTGTACATGTCATGTTACCAATGTCACATTTACTTATTGTATTTTCTACGTAATACAGTTGTAAATTTCATTAAAATAAAATTTTAAAAAAATATATTGAAATTTATTACAATTTACTTGTAACAGAAGATTTAATCCATAATGAACTAATGGATTTGCATTATAAAAATTATAAGAGATGATTTTTTTCTCGAAAATTTTTTTGGGGCTCACTCGGCCGGCGTGGCACTCACCGGCCATAGTGGAAAATCTACTTCTATGGTGGTGAGTAAAAATGTTCTATTATTATATAAATTTGGCATAACACTCAGCGAGCTGATTGTATCTCTTCACGTTTTCAAACATTTTTTTCTTATTAGATTTGGCAAGCAGTAATATCTTAGCATTAGCCCTCTGACGAGGAAGAAAACGATATCTTTGCTGGACCATTTTCGGAAGATTTATCGTTGTCGATCCTGGTCCGAATTAAGGAATGAAAGGGCCTGGAGGCTGGTGTAGTTGACAGCAATTGATTGCTTCTTCCATTTTCCTCAAAGCGCTCTTCTTTCTGGGGCACCATATTCTTTCACTCACTGGGTTCTGATTTCTCTTTTATTTATGGTTAATGTAATGTTATATGAGCCATATCGTTACCATCTTGACTAGAAAAAGATATGTATTGAGGACATAAATATGTGCATCTTTTTGTGTAAGGTTTTCGTTTTCAAGTAAAGAGCTGTAAACATTGGTTCAAGTCTGAAGGTAAGAGCAACCTAAAGATATCGAAAACATACTCTGAAGAAAATGTTAAAGAAAATGAATAGTGACAATCTGACTGTGACAACTTCTAATCTTGGCCACGTTCTCGTGGCATCAACTGCATTTCTCAGATTCATTTAGACTTGTTAACTTATACCCAGTTGGTATGGCGGTCCCTCCACGCCCAGTGCTATAGTAAAATATAATAAAAGGCCTCTGGCCACGGATGCAAAGTACGCATACAGCGTGCATAGCCCTTTTACCTTCAAATGCCCTTGGACAATAAAAGGAAATAGAAAAATTATGTATATATAACATTTATATATTGTATTTTGTAATATAGAAATTCCAGGGGAGTAGGAAAAAAAAAAAAAAAAATACCCAGTTGGTTTCAAGTATCAGGCTGCACCAACATTTTTTAATATTTTTTTTTAGTTTAGTCTCCATATTACTTCTTTATTTCCTATTATCTCCTCAAGTTTTGTCCAATTTATTGGGTGAATTCGCACCAGCATTGGAGTTAGTCCTATAACGAAACTTGTTGTAAGATATAATTAGAGAAAACAATATGCCGAATGGGGAGAGGGGATGAGGACAAAATATCCCGGATACGTAGAAATAAGAATGATAAAACACTTTAAATTATGAGGCTTTGTTTTGTTAAATTAGACCTAGGAGAAAATGAGAATTTTAGATGAAGGTTGTACGGACCATTTTGAAGACGTGTGACATTTTAGCTAATCGGACTTCAAATTCGAAATTCAAACAAAATACAAAAAAGGAATTAAACTTTATCTTTTATTTAAGTATGATTCTCGTGTCTTATGTTTATTCTCTTTGGAATCTTATGATTAAAACGTCATTTTTTTTTATCCTTCCTTTCACTATATTTTTTCAAAACTTTAGAAATGGGTATATAATTATCTCAAGCGCCTTATAATGTAAGGTAGACCGCTTGCCAATCCTGGTGCTATTTCTTCTGAATTGGTTCGTAAAGATTTAACTGTGGAGTTCATTTATTTACTTATTCTCTTTCTTAAATAAAAATTACATATGTTGGTCATAAATACTTTAACTTTATCGTGTTCCTATCTAGGTGATCTATTTCCTTTTCAGTGGCATAAAGCTTGGTAGGAAGCCCCATGGTAAGAAATTGCTAGATCCAATTGCTCGAGAGGGACTCCCTTTTTATTCCAAACTTGTGTATACATGATTCCCTACAATTACTAAAATTTCAATTTCCCCTTTTTTAAATGAAATATATTGTTTTTAAAATTCAATTTTCAACATTTTTATGAAGGGTATCGATTAATCATAAAAAAAAATAATAATAAAAAAAAAAGTCTGCCAAGAAAGGTCAGTATAGCTTCCTCACCGTTTTCGTTGGCAAAAATATTACAATATATACAATTCGTATGAGAATGAAATCTCTGAGAGAAGCTTATTCGGAAATGCAGTTACCCCTCAACATTCGCGGGTTTGATATTCGTGAATTTCGTTTATCAACCAAACTGATTTAATATCTGAGTGCCGTTATTTGAAGATTCCATATTTGATTATCCTTAATTTAAAAAAAAAAAATGCTTACTGAACATGCGTTTCACTACTGTTTGTGCATAAGTTCGTTTGTAAAAATTGATTGTTTTGCAAGAGTGCATAAAAAGTCATTATTTCTTTATGCTTTATTAATACAATTTCATATTTTATTGCCAACTGCTATTTTCCATAGTAGCAGACTACTTATATCAGTTGCAGACTTCAAAATGTCACCTTTAGCACAAATATAATAAAAGTTGAAAATTTTTACATACGAACTTTTGCACTAATAGTAGTGATATATACTTAATAGGTATGTTTTCACTCGTAAAATGGTTGGAACTAGAAAATCCGCTGTGAAAATAAATATCCATTGACGTTGTAGAGCATATTATGTTCTATTCTTCAATATTATATTCTCCAATCTTGAATAAATGTTATTTATACGTCATTATTTTTAAGTATCAAAAACTATGAATTGGACTACTAATGTTTAGAATTACAGTTTCAAGGATTTCGTTATTTTCTGTAATAATATAGTCTTAACTGTATCAAAACTGATAAATTAATAACATATTAAAATATATAATGTTTTCATCTAATTTTATAAATTTCTTAGTTATTGAAATTAGATGTGTATTAAGGGCTCTATCTTTCTCAGCATATTATTTCGGGGAACGAGAATGATATTGCCGTTAGTACCATCTGCTCCATATAATTGCTTATAAGGCCCTTAATGGCTTTATATACCGGTTATATTGGTGCTGTTTCCATTATAGGTTTGCTATTATTTTGGATTTAGAGGGAAAAAAATTGCTTATGGTGATCGTCCATTGTAGGTTTTCGTGTACTTATGAATTGTAATTACATTTCTCCCCCTCCTTTATATTAGGTTATCTTTATTTTAAATTTTGTAGTGTCTTCATACCTAAATATTTGAATTATAATAGTATAGTATTGATAGCATAGTGAATAATTAGTATTAGTATAAATTCTGCGTTTTTTGATCGTATATAAAATTTCAAAGATATTTAGATCTCATAAATATCGATTCTTTCTGTCAAAATTAGTTATTAGATAATAATGGTGGTTTCAATGGTAGATTTATGATTGATTGATTATAAATCAAATATATCCAATTGCGATTTTTCCCTTGGCCAATATCTTGTTGAAAAGATGTAGGTTTCGACCTCTCACTGCTATCATCATAGAGCCCATATTACAAAACAAGTGTAAAAGGAATAAAGTTGGTTTCGGATCTGTTTGTTTTCAAATCTTTGTGATGGGGATATCCCATACTGCAGTTGAAATGGTTAGCATGAAACTTACAGAGATTGCGCAGATTGTTATCTCGTATTAGCGGATTACATTTTTTTTTAATATTATTATTTATATGATATGTATAAAAAGAAAATAGATCTAATAAATTCGTACATGGATATGACATGAAACACATGTTAATGAACTACCCATTGGTACTACTCTAATAATATGTCTACATTAGGAGATCACCGGGCCATCTTCTTTTCAGACGCCTCGGAGGGTAATCAGTAATTGAATAGGAAGCAAGGTTAGAAACAAGAGGTTTGGGATGATTATGAAGTTTATTATGAAACTTTAAATATCTGGATTGGACCAAATCTGATACATAAGGAACATTAAGGTCATTGTGGATGATTTTATTTGTGAGAATTTTACGAAGGATTTTTGATTGTAAGGATTGGATACTAGAGGAATTCGAAGGTTTGGTGGAGCCCCATAGCTCAACTCCTATAAGTCCAAATACGCCTTATTATAGTCATGTATATGAGTCTTTTGTAATTAATGGAAGGTTAGAGCGTTTGTCTAGTAAGTGCTGCAGTAGTCGGAAACGTCCAGCGGTTTCTTGTCGTTTCAGTCTGGTATGATGATTCCAAGTTAGACGTTTGTCCAGGTGGAGTCCTAGGTAACGGAATTGTTCAACAGGAATAAGTGAGGTGTTGTTAAAGGATTCTGAAGAACAGGAAGTCATTGGTTTTAGGACGAAGAATTTAGTTTTAAAATAAAAGACTTATTTATTTTTTATCTGTTTAAATAATGGTAATTGGTTTAGTAATAATACTTTTAGTGATATATATATTTTTTTCATTAGGTAGCTAAAGTACATGCGTTATAAGTACTTGACATATTTAACTGTTTGGCATTTTGCTGGGAGACTTTATTTGATCACATTTTTACAATGACATACATACATACATGTTCGAAAAACATCTGGAAAAATCTGAAGATGTCTGTGCATTGGACATAGAAAAGGTATACGATAAGTGATTGTGCGAAGAGAGGCTATTAGACAAATCTATATCCCCGAGCTTATAATGATAAACGCCTTGGAGACTTGAGACATTAATACAAGATACCGGAAAAGACATTTGGAGACGACTAACGAGCAAATTCATAAAGAAAAGTATTTAATGAAAGAATTCTGTAACCCATAAAGCTGAAAACAAACTCTCTCAACTTTTGAAGGTAAAAGGTTAAGTCTAACTTTTGTGCATATTAAAAGAATGTGATACATAAGTATGGAACCGAAAGTAGAAGGAAAAACAGGAAGACCAAAGGTAAAATGAAATGACGGGATGGTAAGAAGCCTGGCGGGAAATAGCATCAGAGAAGATTAATCTTTTATAGAAAAAGATAAAAAAAATTGTCTTGATATTTGCCTTTATAATATTTAGGTCAAATAAAACCACAGTGGGTCAAAATTCCTTAATAAAAAAAAATTGTTTTTCGTGACTCATACTGACAATGTTTTGCTTAAGTGCAGGCGTTATAATTTAAAGAGAGGACATATTGTGATAGTTTAAGTAGTTTTCTCAGATCACTTATAGAAACAAATATGGACCAATGAAATACTGTTTTTTTTCTTGAGAATATGTGTTACGAAAGTCACTTCTCCTTGAATCCGTTAGTTTTACTTTAGATGAGCCCTCATAATTTCTGTCAAATTTCGTCTACTGCTTTCCAATAAGCTATGAACATTTTTAGACATGCCAATCTCAAAACAGAACTAATTCGATTTGCTCATTGTTAAAGAAAATTAATGAAAAAATTATACTGAATCTATATCGTACGTCTTTTCTAAAATACAATTTTTTTTAAATTTAATGATGTAAGTCGATATTACCTCTATATATTATTTATTTAAGAAAATTAAACTCAATAAACATTCTACAGCGAATATATATTTTTTTATTTTAACAAATTTCATCTTTATAGTTTGAGTTGTTTTTTTTTCTCTAAAAAGGTCGACTTTTTATTATCAATATAAAATTTTTGGAGAGTTTCTTTATAACAGATCTAATAAAAAATAAAAATTCGCGCAATGAATTTTGCCTCAAAATTTTTCGGACTAATGTTTATGTTTTAGAACTGCATTTTTATGGCTTCTCGTTCTTTTTTAGATTATTCAATGATGAACAAGACATAGATGGGACCATTACAAGGGATAAAGACATCGGAAATTTAGGTTTCCATGGAATTAACTGGGGCAAGATATCCAGGTTGTTGATGTTTTGGGCATCAAACTTCAGGACTCATTAGGCTTCATCAGTATAATTATGAGCTAACCTATTTATGGATAACTCAACGGTGTCTTTTATCACAAAGTTGCCTCGAATTTTATTGTTGATCTTTATTTTTTGTATAATATACTAAAATAAATTTTTAGAAATCATTACTTAGGATGCATGGAATAAAATATATTTTATTACACATGCTAGACAGAAATGGTGTCTGTATTTACTTATTGAAGTAACAACTTTTGCTTAAACTCATATTACAACCCGTATATTACAACCATAATAATAAATTTTAAAATATCTCTTTTAATTGATTATTATCTTATTCTAACATATCTTAGATTACGAAAATAAGGTAGCATAAACTAAAACTAAAATATGTTTATTTACTTTGAAAGGCCTTGAAAGCATTTCAAATTATCATATATAAATGTTTTATCACTGTTCCTGTAACGGCGTTATCGTGCTTCCCCTTTTAGGCTGGACGAAACAAAAGTTCGTGGACCTCTTAAAGTTGAAGATTTATTCTTCTTTGCAAAAGAGCAGACTTCTGTTCAGTAACAAGAAATATTGAAAAGTTTCGACCTAAATCATTTTGGCTTGCTACTGAGTTTCGATGCGAGAAAGGGTAAAAAATACAATGAATGTTGACTTAATGGAACAAAAATAACTTCGCTAGAATCGTTAGTCGTATTAAACAAATTTTTGGTGTAATAATCCAACCTTTTTATTTTTTAAGTGAAAACATCCTTAGGCCCGTTTTTCACATTTTTTTTTGGAGTGTGAATTAGATTGAGCCGTCAGATCTCCGATGTATAACGCTCGAGTAAAGTCGATTAATTGAAGTGTTTTTGCATATGGATTAAAATATCTCAGAAATTAAAAATCAAACCTATATATTGTAACCGAGGGAATTGTTCAGCATTTCATTATCATTATAATGAGTGATTATTCAAAATTGTAAAGGAAAATAGTGTGGAAAACCTAATGATATCGAGTTTTATAGAAGATATGGATTAAAATACATCAGAAACTAAAAATCGAACCTCTCTTTATAATGAGCTATTATTTATAATTTATATTTCATATTATTAATAGCCTCTTGTTGATGTTTTCACTTCTATCGTGTGGTCTAAAGCACACGCCTTAGGTTGTTTTGTTTAGTGGTTACAAATGTATCATGTTTGTATTAAAATTTTCCTCAAGTTTTAGTGTAATACAATTTTTTTTCCGTCGCAAACCATTTAATTAGTATTTAGCTGACTAAGGTGGATCCACAAGAAGGGTTATGTGTTTGAGTCGATAGTTTGTGGATATGTAACGATTTTTTGCACGAACGGCTGAACCTATTTTCGACTTTGGTATTAGCTCATATTATTTAGTGACATCCTTTCAGTGTTGTGATACAATTTAAGTTCAAAACACTGACTAGTTATTGTTTAAAATATGTTCACTAAATTCAATGTTACGATATTTAGAGCGAACGGCTGGGCCTAATACCTTAATGTGTAGTGAAATACATCACATGTTAAACTATTAGTTGACATCGCTAAGACCACGATGATTAAATATATATGCAAGTATTGGATGGATTGAGCTGTTTACTGTAGTTTTTTTTTAATAGTTTAATAATATTTAAATTAAATTTTACTATTCAACACCTGAATGCTCCAAGAATTGCTTGGGTTGAGTTTGAATTGCTAGGCGATCCTTTGACTTGAGCTCCCCCTCCCTGTTGTCCGAGTCGATAGCGCAATCAGTGGAGGTCCTTCAGGCCTGGGGGTGCACTAATCGTTTTAATTAAGGGACCTCTTTCAGGGGTACTCCTTTGAGCAGTCCACTAACACTTCGCCCAACTCGACGTTATTTCCTAGAGGAAACATCTTACGGCACGGTCAAAAGCTCCCGAACAGGAAGTAATTATGATATTCTAGCGTTCTGCCGTTCCCTTCCTATTTTAGACAAATTTTCTTGAGCAACCGATCAGAGAAAATGATTAGACCGAAATCCCTTTGATGAACTAAAGCAATGCAAATGGGCACATGAAACATCAGTAGATTGATTAGCGGGAGAAAAATAAGAAGAAAAAAACATGAGTATCAAAGTCACTACATTGTAACTTTCCCAAAACAAGGCCATTTTGGATTTTTTTTTTCGATTTATCGCAATTTTAGTAACCTTTCCGAAATCATTAAAAATTCGAAGGATATTAAAAATTTAAATCAGATACTTGTAGCGAAAATGTATTGAAAATGTATCCGTTGCAGTGTTGATCAAAGCTTGTGTAAAACGAGTGTTCTTAATCGTGAGACATTCTCAAATAGCCTGATTTGCATTTCTAATTGCTTCTGAGAACACGTTGGCCGTGATTTTCCTATGTGATCCAACGCTCTCTTTTTTCGATTTATCTTCGATTATTATCAGATGAAAGTCCGTCCATAAGACTATCGCGTATCAGTTCGATTGGAGCATGTATATTTCTAAGTATCTCTCTCTCTTCTGAACAACTTATTCATTATTTTTTTGGTTTGTTTTTTAGTCCTGTGACACGTACATGTTTTCATTAAAAATTCTTAAAAAGAGTTATATGAAATCATTAGCAAAACTAGTCTAATCCATGAATGATTATAGAAGGAATTAGAAAAGACACATTTTTTGATTTCCAGATTTTTTTTTTTTTTGGCATAGTTAGGATGCAAATTAAGATACATCACTCCAAGGAGATGAGTGAAGGATGGGGTTCAGGTCACTTTTTTTTGTTTTTCTGGTTTTATCGACGAAACTATGCGTTCTAGCAATAAAGATGCTGTATAAAATATTAAACTGGTAACATTTGCAACAAGATCGATGATATTTAATTTTTCTCTATCTGGCATAATTTCCGAGATATCCGTGCTCAATATTAGCTAATTTTGATCTTGCAAAGTGGCTGTCCCAAAATTACTCACACAGTCCCAAAGTTAGCCCATCTTACGGTAACTCTTTTCCTAAAATCTTTCACAGCAATTGACAAAATGTGACTTTTCCACAAAAGTTTCAACCTCTGCTTTCTACTATACCCATTATACTTACATTTAGTTTTTCGAAATTCAGAAAAAATGGTTGAATTAGCATTACAGGTTCGATTATGTTTAGTAACATCTATAAATTCAATTCTAAGATTTATATAAAGTCAAATTAAAATTAACAAGAAGGACTAAAAAGTTGAATCAGCTTTCAGATTATTTATAAAGTTTGATTATAAATTTTATAAATAAAAATGATCCACACATTTTCCCGACCCTTGGAAACTATCCATTATCAAAATGATACATAAACCCAAAAAGCCACAAGAATACCCATCCTCTTACCGTCCTATCTCTCTTTTACCCATCATGGGCAAAATCCTGGAGAAGCTCATCTTAAAACGCCTGTATCCCATCCTAGATTCTAACCACATAATCCCTGATCACCAATTTGGATTCCGCACATCCCATTCCACTATCCAGCAATGCCATCGTGTGGTAGACGTCGTCTCCTCTGCATTAGAGCGCGGAATGTATTGCACTGGAGTTTTTCTCGACGTTGAACAGGCGTTTGATCGAGTCTGGCATCCGGGATTGCTTTACAAACTCCGTAAATTCCTTTCCCCTACATATTTTCTTATCATCAGTTCCTATCTTACTGACAGGCACTTCAAAGTAAATCACAATAATACCTATTCATCCCTCTTTTCTCAATCTGCCGGAGTTCCTCAAGGTAGTATCTTTGGTCCTATTCTTTACACAGTTTATACAGCTGACATCCCAACCCATCCTAACACTGTTATTACGACGTATGCCGATGATACATGTGTCCTATCCGTTAATAATGACCCAACCATTGCATCCCAAACTCTTCAATCACACATCACAAGCCTTGAAGAATGGTGTCAAAACTGGAGGATTAAAATAAATTCTAATAAATCCCATCAAATCACCTTTACCCTTAGACGTAAACCTATGACCTCATGTCCCTCAGTATCCATTAATAATACCCCACTTATCCCTGTTGAACAAATCCGATACCTTGGACTTCGCTTGGACAAACGTCTAACTTGGAATCCTCATACCAGACTGAAACGACAAGAAACCGCTCGACGTTTCCAACTACTCCAACACTTACTAGACAAACGCTCTAAGCTTTCAGTTAATTACAAAAGACTTATATACATGACTACAATAAGACCTATTTGGACTTACGGAGTTGAGCTTTGGGGCTCCACTAAGCCATCGAATTCCTCTCGTATTCAATCCTTACAATCCAAAATCCTTCGGAAAATCCTCAATGCTCCTTACTTTGTCACCAATAAAATAATCCATAATGACCTTAATGTTCCTTATGTTTCCGATTTGGCCCAATCCAGATACCAATCCTTCCATAATAAACTTCAAAACCATCCGAATCCTCTCGTCTCTAACCTTGCTTCCTCTTCTATTCCTGATAACCCTCCGAGGCGTCTGAAAAGAAGATGCCCTCGAGATCTCTTATTGTAAATACATTTTGTTTTTAGAGTGCTACCAGTGGGTAGTTTCTCAACAAGTCATTTCATGTTATTATTTTCTGTTATCAAATTTACTTAATGTATTTAATTTTTTAATACAGTTGAAAATATCATGAATAAATAAAAAAAATAAATAAAAATCATTAAGCTAACTACATATACGAAGACTCGGGCACTTTCTTTGTACAGGATTTAATACATAAAATGGGAAAAATTTATGACTAATGCCTCATGAAAGTTTATGAAATGTGCGAAAGAGGAACTATCTACTTTCTTGGCCGCCCGATATTGGTTTTTCAATAACCAGCTCGCCTCAGGGCGGCCACAAATTACTCTGGAAGAGCTGAGGAAGATATATTGTGGAAAATAAATGGCGGGGAGTATATCTACAGTCTGCTTCTGCTCTAACATATTTCCCGAGGGACAGGAAACTGCCCTTTAGGAATTTATATGTTTATAAAAAGAGATTTCTTACAGAATTCATGTATACGTTTAGGTACCATAAAAGTTTTGGAATTTTTAGATCTCAATTTTTTTTTTATTATCTTTTTTTTTTTTTGTACTTCGCTGGTATGTATGTATATCGCCGGTTTATTACAATAATTCATTAAGTAACATTTCGTAATCGTCTATAATTAAGTACTTTGAAGAATTTTCCCTTCATCTAATCAGAAAATTATTCGCTTGTTGTAATTGTATTGTGATATAAAAGAGTTTGTGTCATTTTCATGGAATGCAATGTTTTTGTGTCGATAAAAAACGTCTAAATTCAGAAAAAAGCGTTTGAAAGTTAATCTGTATCAAAAAAGTAAGTAGTTACTTTTTATAATAAACCGACGATATTATTAAAAGTACTCTAATAGTTCTAACTGCCAACTTTCTTTTTAAAATAACGTTTTGCTTTATATTAACAGGTTTGAATTAATTTAATAGTAATATTAAAAAGAAATCGGTAACTTTCATTTATCAATCTACTTTGTGGAGGAATCAATTGCCATTAGTGCTGCCCAAATGTGAGACCGATAGGAGTCTTGGTCTTGCAAACGCAGTCTTGGTCTTGCTCAAGACTCTCGTAACAGGCTTGCAGTTACCTATTATCTTATTACTAGAGAGATATTACTGTATTTTTTTAGATATGAGGAACCTAACTAAGTCTGAATGAAAAATTAGAAGACTTAAATGCAAAAGTATTTTGGTTAAACCAGTTCTTTACATATCGTAACTAAAATTGTCATGTATTAGTAACTATTTTGCCTCAATTTTCATTCAAAAAATCGTTTTGTTTTACCAGTCTTGGTCTTGCAACAGATAGGCGGTGTTGGTCTTGGTCTTGCAAAGTGCAAATATAAGGTTTAATGGTGCTTACTTTATATTAATGTAAATTTATTTTCTGAAATAATATAAGGTTAAATTTAACTTTAGCTAATGGGCTGTCTTAGTCCTGGGGCAAACTTAGCCTCTATAAAATTAAATAATTAAGGGGGGAATCTTTGGAGTTGAGCGTGATCTGGTCAAATCATCTTCCTGCCCAACAGTCGACCAAGAAACAGTATTTCCTTACAAAGTAATGAACCCAACACCTATCATGGATTGTACTGGCATAGGTTTTTTTCACTCGTAAGTAAAACAAGTTCTTAAACCCAGCGCTGAGCTCATCGACGAACCTTATATAGCATATTTTAAAGACGGGTCAGTTCAGTGCTGAGTTTGGGAATTTACCCATACTAGGTACTTGAAATATTTTTACCACATTACACTTCTTCTTACTAGTTGGCAAGTGAAAATAATTCGCAAAAGACATAACGAAGGTATGGCGTATCGACAAAAAAAGCTTTTAGAAATAATATTAAGTTCTCCTCTCTCGTTCATAGAAACCTTGTCGACTGCATGAGATATGTATCCCATGGAACCGCTACCATTATATTAATATTACCACTATATTAACGTGAACCTGTTAGCTCTGGAGCCAGTTTCCAAAATCGACCTGATCAAATTTAAATTACGAAAGTTTATGTTATGCTAAGTAAAATGAGCCTTGTCTGTCATTCCAGAGCCGCTGCTTACAAAAATGGCGATTGATTTAAAGATCATTTGACCAATAACTTGGGGATCGAAACAGGAAATTCATTGCTAACTATGTGGGAAAGGTTTTAATTTTAATTTTTTTTTTTACATGTCTAAGCAATATACAAGACATGTAAAAACCAAAATTTCTAACGCGAGCAACCTAGGGAAAACTTTTTAAAGTCATAAAAGCCAGACTTTTTTTGTTTTTTACCTGTAACTTCTAAATAATGCATCGAACAATACCTAGACCTAACAATTTGGTTAAGTGGTTGGTAGAAAACCACGGTCAACTGACGCTGATTTTTACCAAATTTTTCAAAAGTGAGACAAATACATCTAAATGGGCCTGTATCTTGGAAACGAGTTCCCTAAGAGGAAAAACCCATAGAATCAAAGTTGTAGAACATCAAATTTTGCTTCTACTGAGTTGTGACATTTTTATTGTAGTTGACTTACTCTTAACTAAATCATTAATCTCCCGATGACTAGAAATTAGTAATGAATGTATGTATGATTTTCAATATTTCAATAGTATGGTTGTTTATTCTACTGAGTTATTCTGGCTTAGAGTCTGTTACATACATTATAAACCTCTTTTCCACACCTAAAATTTGATGGTCTACAACTTTGATCCTATATTTTTTTCCACTTAAGGAATTCATTTACAAGATTCTCAGTTTTAGACAACTTTGGTGAAAATCAGCGTTTGTTGATCGTGGTTTTCTACCATACAACTTAACCAAATTGGTAGGTTTAAATACTTGTTCGGTGTAAAATTAAACTCTCTTTAATTTCTTGCTTTGATACATCGTTTAAAAGTTATAGGCGAAAAAAAGAGGTCGAAAAATCTGGCTTTAAAAAGTTTTCACTTGGTGGCCTGGATTAGCAATTTTGTTTTTTACATGTCTAAACCTATATATACAATCTAAGAAAATAAAATAATTGTAGTTTGATAGTTGAATGTAGTGAATAATGAAGAGAAGGATAGTTGCAGGGATCAGTCAAAATAAAAATATTAAAATAAATATTATTATTTATTTTGACTGATCACCCCAACTATCCTTCTCTTCATAAAAAAATAAAAATCTTTCTCACATTTTTTTGCAATGAATTTCCTGTTTCGATCATCAAGTTACTGGCCTAATATCCTTTAAATCAGTCGCCATTTTTGAAAGTAGCGGCTCTGGAATGGCAAACAAGGTTCACTTTACTACCAATAACATACACTTTTGTGATTTATATTCAAACCTTCGCCTCCTGCGATCAGGTAGATTTTTGGTCCCTGGCTACAGGGCTATGTGTGGCTGCTAATCCTTTACCTTCCATTATCTCAAAAATTGTACATTTTGGCCTTTATAAGATTGGCCCCGGTTGTTCCGAAGGATGTCTTTATGTCCGCATAAAAATCTTCAAATTTAAATTTGTCCCATCTCATTCCACCTACCTACAACTGTTCTTATATTGAAGCATAGCTTATATTGACTTTATTTATTTGAAAAAGAAAAACAAAAACGGGTAGTATGATTCGCTAAATTACGATGAAATTCTTAATTCAACGGTAGCGCATTCATAGAGTTTTAGCATGACCTGCTGTGGAATTCAAGCCTTATACGTTTGGCGATAGTTATATTTGAAATAGCAGGGAATACGAAAAAGATTTTAGTCATATTTTCTAATATATGTGTGTTTTGTATTGTAAGAGACTTGCATTTGTATAGGTGAGTTTTTAAATTATTTAGATTTTGATAATGAATCGAGCCTCCTTTGCGATATGGAACCCAGGACGGACACTGACTGAGCCTGCGTCCCTGCGGGGAGGCTGGATGCTGGGAGGGAATTTATCGGGTCCCTGTTGGCTGCACTGAGGGGGCGGCCCACAGTCGACATACAGACAGCCAGTTGTGGACATGGGAGCGAGGAGATGGTGTTCGCAGGGATATCATTAGCATGCTACGCGAGGAGGCCTAAGGTTAAGAATCACAGGTAGGTTCAACATCATCATCATCACCACATTCAAGCACCTAACCATAGTAGTAAAGTTTACACTTAGAAAAGTTGAGAAATAGTTTGCTATATATTAATATATATATATATATATATATATATATATATATATATATATATATATATATATATATATATATATATATTGGATATATTAATAATCATTTGAAATATGACAGAGAAAAATTTAATTTCTTATGTAAATAAAAATTCCTTATTTAAGTGTTTTTAAATTCTTTATGTACTTTCCTTTACTCAAGTTCGGTCTACTGTCATATTCAGGGTGTTCCATAAGTAAAAGAAAATATTTAAATGAGTGACAGCACACCTCTCAAGAGCTACAAAAAAGCTTTTATAAATAATAGGCTAATTTTTCCAAAAGTTAAAAAAAAATTATTTTTTTATTTATTTTTTTTTGCTTTTTTGATGATTACGAAGCTATAACTAAAAAAATAATTAATTTAAATAATTAATAATTTCTTCAAAGTAAATTTAAATTACTGAAAATTTATTTCAAATGAAAGTAGATTTTGTCTTTGTTAAAACCATTTAAAGAGGGCTTTTGAACTTATAAACTAAGCTAAGTTCTATTTTAATAAAGTCACGAATTAGTCTCGATTTTTTTTTTCTTCAGCTGGACTACAGATAATCCAATTTTACAAAAACTTAAGCAACGAAATTAAAACAAAATTTTTAAAGGAGTGATAGCTGACCTCAAGAGCTATAAAAAAGTTCATATGAACAATGGTTCGATTTTTCCCTAGAAAGTTTAAATTTTGTGGTTTTCTAAGTGACGCTTTTTTTATCGGAAGCAATAACTATCAATACTAAAATATATGTTTACATTTTCATGAAAATAATAAAATCAGTCAGCAGATTTCTTTATTTTAAACGTAATTATTAGTTAGAATTTGAAGCATTTTCTTGGTCACTTATTAATAAGATTTCAATAATGCATGTTATAATAAAAAACACAGTTTCATTATCACTTTATATGAAAATTACTCGAAAATCATTATTTTAACATTTTTTTTATAAATACAAATTGTATTTAAGAATTTATGTTTATTTCATTACATCCCAGGTGATGGAAAAAATAAATAAATTTAAGCTTTGCTATAATTTATTGTAGCCATTTCAGCTGAAAACATGTACTTTTAGGTGACATAATATCTAATCACCTCAAATCAATTAATATCGACTAAACTCTTAATTAATTAATTAAGGAGGTTTTTCAAAATTTGGGGTATCTGTAGTATATTTAGAGGGTGATAAAATCAAATCGTGGTTAATTAGTAATTTTTTAAAACAGAACTTAACTTAGTTTAGAACTCTCAAAGTCCTATTTAATTGGTTTTAACAATGACAAGCTAGATATACTTTAAATATTAAATATAAATATTAAATTTAAAAAAATACAAAATCACAAATTAATTGTTATTTTATAGTAGTAAATTTTATTAGTTGGTTGTCAGTTTTCTCTGAAATAAATAAATTTCTTACAAAATTACATGCATTGCTGCAAATTTATTATCCAATTAATTTTGCTAATTTAGTTATTTTCATCTATATTTTGTTTAACTGAAATGTTAAAATAATTAATAAGACAATAATTAATTTGACCAAAAATTTAATTATTATCATAATTGCTTAATATTTGTTTAGTTAAAAGAGCAGCTCGATCATATCATTTAAAAAGTTTTAAAAAAATATATCTTTAATATAAACATTATTTTATTTTGACTAAAATAATTGATCTAAACAGGACTACAATAATGTGTGAAAATATTAAATTATTAAAAACTATTGAAAAAAAAAGTTATGTACAGAAGTAAAAATTGATGTTTTAGATATAAAAATGGCATTTCTTAAAAATTGTCTATTGAATATAAATGTATTATTATTTATATTCATTACAATAATTGTTCATTATTTAATTGTAACCAGGGCGGGTCCCAGAACGGTTCCTGATTAAGTGCATTGTGTATATGAGACATGATATAAGTATTTGTGTTTGTGTTATATACATGTTATTATTATATGTATATGTTATTATTGTGTGTGTTATATATACATGTTATTATTTTAGATTTATGTTATATACTATGAAATACATGTATGTATGTAAATAAATCGTGATAACAGATATTTTCATAACACTACGGGGAAGCTATTAGGAGATTTGCTTATTTAAGTTTATCACTTTTATCCGAAATGTCGTGGCTTAATTATATTGAATTTACAATAATCTGTAAAATTTTTACTTTAGGATACTATCTTTTTATCGGGTCCCTTCAGCCTGGTATTACTACATTACTAAGTGGTACTGGTAAATATATGGGCTCGGCATGCTCCCCTCCATGAGGACACTTAACTGTAACTGTTGCTCAATCCAGTGTTAAGGACACTTTACTATCTGTTTTCTGCAGAGATGATGTCTGATGACTGTGTGGAAGTCTGAAATATTTTTGTACAGGTTTGTAAGAGACATTGTCGGTTTTGGTCGCTGCACAGTGGGACGAGTTAGGCAAAATTCGCGAGATAGACCAAATTAGAAATGTATAATATGATTTTAAAATGTGTTCAACAAACATGCTCTTTGAATTTTGATGTATATCATTGTCAGTTTTCAAACAATTCCAAAAGATTTTAATCGTTAAATTTGTTCAAAACTTAGGTGCTTAAATTTATAATGAGCAAAATGAGGTGTTTTATGAAATCTTTTAGTACTAAATTATAATGCTTTTTTTCTTATCTTTTAAATATCCCCACCCCCACATATATTATTACAGTAAGCCTCGAAAACGGTTTTGTACCAAATATAAGCTCCTGTCGTAGGAGTTTTAGTAATCTTGCAAATAAAAATAGGTGCAATCAACCATAAAATGTGGGAGCTCAAATTCCATGAATGTGGTACCGTTGGATTCAGAAATTTACTGAGGGTTAGCGAATCCTATTCTCCACTTTTGTTTTTCTTTCTAAAGTAAATAAAGTCGATACAAACATTTTGCTAGGCTTCAATACTGGAACGGTGGTAGGTCTGTAGATCGATACGGGACAAATTGAGCTTTGAAGACTTTGATGGGTACAGCAAGGACCCGGATACACTATCCTTCGGAACTATCGGACCCTGCGTTCAATGCAAGGCAAAGGGTTCGGATCTACACAACCTTATGTTAATTGTAGTACTGTCATTGAAAACATGTCTCATTTAGTCGACTTGAGGTCCCTACCACCGAGAGAGGAGGAGTTTATATTATTTATCGAAGTTTTTTTTTTTTTCTTTGTCGGTAAGCCACATCATCGTTAATTCTTCACCAAATCCCAAGATTGAATCACCAATTTTTAAGGTTTCCTTCTCCTTCGGGCGGACAAAATAGTCCGATCACTCCGAAAGTTCAGGCAACAATGTTATGAAAGAAAAAAAAACTTTATTTGCGAACAACTCGAAAATTACACACTTTCCCATTGGTCATTTCCATGATTATATAAAAGATTACTAAATTCCCTTCAACAGGAAAAACAAATCATCAAAATTGCACTATTTTTAGCAAAGATACAGCTTATTGAAATTTGTAAACATGTTGGTTCCAAACATTAACCAAATTAATTTTTATTTCCTTTGTGGTTTATATTTAGCGAGAAAGTAACAATTGATTTATTTTATGATATGTTGCATTGTTTTATTTTCTTATTAATTTATTATTTGATTGCTAAAGAAAAAAACTGTGCGAATTTTCGCACGGACCAATTAGTTTTATAATAATTACTTTCGAAGGTTATAAAAGAAATTCGGAAAACTAAAATCGGAGGTGGTTGTTTATTGATAATGTATAAATGAATTAAGGCGACTTCCTCTCTGCGATTAAAACGGTTTATTGTAATCCAGGGCTTTACTGATTTCTTTATAACTTTAAAATTGCTTGGTGGACTATCATTCTACATGTACTGCCAACTATCTGATATTTCGTTTTTTGTTATTTAAGAGTATTTCCTTCATAAATTGAAGTTTTCCTCTGCAAAACTCCTCTCTCTGTCGGTTCCTCCACTTTTCTCAGTCCATCGTTTCCTCCTACACCATTCTCCCTGCCACAAAATCTCTCCACCTGACACGAGGTCTTCCTCTCCTTCTACTCTCGTCCTCCCAATCAAATGCCGTTTTGGAAAGTAATTCGTTATTCATCCTTTTAACATGCCCATACCACTTTAGTCTTCTTTCTTCCATTATCTCTATTACAGTATTCCTAATTTTTACTCTTTCTGTAGTCATCTCATTTCTGATTCTCTGCGTCCTTGAGATTCTAGCCAATCTTCAAAAATCCATCTCCACAGCTAGGAATCGTTTGTTTTGAGATATTTCGATCTGCCACGTTTCTTATTTGATTATCCAAATAATTTTTTTATTATCAAAATATTAATTTGGAAATTAGTTTTTTCATAAATTCAATAATAATAAATTATTTGAAAATATGAAATAAATTCCAGTGAATTTGTTTTCAAATAAAAAAGAGAAATACATTTTTTTTTTGTCATTTCCCAAATTTATTCGTTCTATTTATCTTGAATTTTATTTATTCAAACATATTCTAGTATTAAACGACCCATTTTAATCAAGACTCGGTGGTTGACATGGCGGTTGATTAAAAGCTACGTGTCAGGGTTCCTCGGGAACGACTGTCATTTTCTCACCCTCTCTCTCATTTGGTTATTCGACCCCTTCAACATATGTCGAAAGCATCAGAATTCATTGCGCTATTAATTAATATAGCGTCCATTAATTACATTGCTTATTTTTTAATATCTAATTATCAGAAATTTCCGAACTGTTTGAGAAAGTTAATCGCATGACTCTCGAAATGAAGTTAAATATAATTTTAGTATATTATTTTCACTAATGTACTTTTCTGATCTTTCAAGGAAAAAAAAAATAACTTCACAAACATTGAACTTTCAAAATAGGTGCAATCTATAATCCAAAATCGATTTGAAAAAAAAAGGCTTTCTTTGTAACTACTTCTTTTTTTATATTCCTGAACGATTTGTCCGTTAACAATAATTCATTGTTGCTGCCTGGCTCATTCGTCTGCCTACATTTAGATTTTATAGCTATATATGAAAATTATACATTTATACATTTTATTTATTTTTTTAATAAAAGCTTTTAATTTATAAAATGTTTTTATATATTATACACACATGCTTTTATATATTTTTTAAAATATGTTTATATATTAATTCTCAGTGTTTTTTATTGATATGTTGAAAATCTTTTCCTTCAAGTTGGAAAAAATTAGCAAATCCCACAGAAATTTCAGGAAAATGAGTTAAGAAGAAAATGAAACTTTATTCGGCCACATCATAAAAAGTAAAGAATTAATTATTGATTATACCATTGAATATTGGGAAGATTTCTAAATTTCTTACAAAACAAGAAAGAAAAAAAAACTATTAAAAAATATAATAAATATGAGATGAGATTATTTTGTTTTATTTTTTTATCCCCCACATATATTATTTCACTGAGGCTTGAGATCGTTTTGTACCAAATATAAGCTCCTATGAAGCTCAAATGAAGTACGGTTGGATTAAGAATTTCACGATGTATTAGCGAATCATACTCTCCGTTTTTATTTTTCGTTCTTAAATAAATAATTTAGATATAAACATTACACTAGGCTTCAATACTGGAACAGTGGTAAGTCAGTCAGTGGATCGAGACGTGACAAAGTGGGATTTGAAAATATTGATGCGGACTTTTTGGAGTTTTTTTTTGGAACTACCGGGCCCTTTTTTTAAAACCCAAAAAAAGTTCCATTTTCTAAATAAAGAAAGCTAAAGGAGTTGCAGCCACACGTTAATTGTAATGCTGCCATCGGATAAATTTCTCGACTAGAGCAGCAGGAAGAGGAGGATTATATTATTTATCAAAGTTGTTTTTTTTTATGTATATGGCATGTTTTTTCGTGGCATATTTTTCATCAAATTCAACGATAAAGCCACCACCATTTTAAATATTTCGTCACATCACGCCGAAATTGCATGCAAAAAGTTATGAAGGAAAAGAAACTTTATTTGCGAATAATTAAAAAAATATACATTTTATGGTCGATTGCATCCATTTTTATTTGCAAAGTTACAAAATCTTCTCCGGAACAAAAAAAAATCATCGAAACCTATTAGAAATGAGTACATTTGAAACAATTGAAGGAGCAAGGTAAAAAGTGTTTAAACTAACATATAAACTGAGGCATATACCTATCTTCAATACGCAATATCAGTTTTGTTCGACTTTTCGTACGACGTCAAATCTTCCTGAAATGGTCCTCATGTATTTTCAAATATTACAGACTCTTAGAACTTTTTGTCATCAATTTTTTTATTGCTTTTGATTTTTTAAAAGCAATTACGTGTTTTTATTTCAATCCTTTCAAGATGGCGGCATGCAAAAAATATTGTTCATAGCACTATGGATTAGGAGAGTGTTTGTAAAATATCCACCAAAAATCATTTGTTCTTTTTATTTGTTATAACACTATTTTTTACTGCACTATTTTCTCACACGATGGAACATTTATTATTAAAAAATAAACTCTTCAAAAATAATTTAGTAAATTGTATTTAAATAAGGTTTTTATTTTTGTTTTTTCAACAGATAAACCTATGTGTTATAATTATAGTTCAATGCAACAGCCATTAACTGCCATTAACAGCCATTAAGACCAAGACTGCCTAACTATTGTAAGACCCATACCAACACTGATAAAAAAAAAAAATCGATTTTTAAAATGAAAATTACGGCAAAATAGTTACTAATACTTGACAACTTTAGTTACTATATGTAAAGAATTGGTATAACCAATATACTTTTGCGTTTAACTCTCCTAATGTTTCATTCGGGCTTATTTAGGTTTCTCTTATCTAAAATATTACAGGAATATATCTGTAGTAATAATGTAATAGGTAACTGCAAGACTGTTTGCGAGACTCTTGCACAAGACTACAGAAGAGAAAACCTATTATTTCTTCACGATTTATTAATATAATTTCATAATTTATTTTCCTATTTAACTACTTATAGCAGTTGCAGACTAAAAAATGTCACATTTAGAGAAAAGAAAATAAACATCTACATTTTTTACATACGACCTTTTCCACTAACAGTATCGATATAAAGAAGTTAATTTGTTAATTTTCTGCTGGCAAGTTTCCGATAAAAAATAATTCTCAAGTTACTTGTCCAGCCATTAAGCTAGTTCATTTTTTTCTCATCACTGTAATTAACTAATTTTCTGTGAAACCTTCGATAAAGCCCACGCTATAATATAATTGGAAGCTTGTAACTTTAAAATATTAAAACAGGAGTGCAATGTAGTTAGGAGGCTAAGTCTTCTATGCTGCTTTAAGTTTAATTATTGTTGGGAAGGGAAAAGCCCTCGAGGGTGCATTAAAAAATGAACGAAAGAGGTTTCAAGAGAGGTTGAAAATCAAAAAAAAAGTTTTGAGTTCAAAGAGAAGAACGTGGTTAAAAAGAAAATTAATATACCATCTCATGAAATATGCAGTGCTCCTTCATTATAAAATAAATTACAAAATTAATATGCGTTAATTAAATATTTCGAAAAATTAATTAATGTTGAAAAACGAAAAATAATTTTCCAGTCTCCCACCGCCTGTTTCTGTTTAATGTAATTCACTGCTAACCCAAAATTTTCTTAATAATGTTCCTCCCATGTATTTTTACAATTAATCATAGGTGCGTTTAGACACTTCAACAACTGGGAGAAATACAAATATTTAAATAGTTTTTTTAACCATCTAAAAACTATCCAACAAATAACTCTACCTCCGATGACATTCGCTGCCGTCTGAAAGGCTATTATGTTTAGGAAAAAATAAAATAATATTTAAAGATTAGAAAAGATCAGTACAATTTAAATTTGTATATTTTAGAAATGTTGAAATTTTGATAAAACACTAACAAAATCATTAAGAATCATATGGCTGCGAGTTGTTTTAGTATTCGAAATGCGATTGTTTTATTTATTTTATTTTTTTGTTATTATTCTTCACCGTCCCTCAGTTAACTTCTTGCAAATCAAAAAAATCAGTTATTTTATTCTCACATTCATTTTTGCTTACAATGTATGATTTTCCCATAATGAAATATGTCTATTAACTTGGACTTCACCTTTAGGTAGCAACCTTATATTGGACTTCGATAATCCGAAATACTAGGTCGGTATTGAATAATCGATTTGCTGATCAATTTAATTGATGAAATCCGTGCGGTAAAATTCTTTATCTAGAAATAAATTTTCTTAAATATTTTTTAATTTTGTATTTATTTATACAATTCCCACCTTAGGCAATGGTGCCGCGCAGGCCAATGCATATAAGATTCATGCATGGCGTCTATTATTTCTATTTCAGAACTATCTTATTCCCTAGTATTCAAAAAAAAAAATTTCTTTCCCTGAAACGAAATGAATGAAAAAAATGTTTAATTATCTGGGGACGGTGTCCCTTACGAACAAAATATAAATACAGATGTATGTCTGTGTGGTTTACAATTAAAATTGTATAATCTACAATGAAAGTTGGACTTCGATCAAAATACAGAAAAGGAGAAGAAAAGAAAAGTAATTGTACATAAATAAGTAAAACTAAAATAAAAACCTTAATAAATTGAGGTAGTCTCTGGTGGGGCTCAGATATTTCTCTTAGAATCTATTCACAAACTTCGATAGAGAAAGGAGAAAGTGCTTTAAAGAGGAGAGTTTAAAAAGAAACTATTGAGCGTGTCGAATATCACTGGATGGAATTCCAGAGAGGCGCCTTGTATTGCAAAGGATTGTCAAAACCCAGCCAATTTCGGTGAGGAGGAGGATAGAGGTCAAGTACGAGAATCTGGTGGACAGGGAGTGGATGGAATATTAATTGTCAACTGTGAAAAATATAGGAGGGTCGAAGGGTTCTATGATTGGTACCGAAAGGTGGCTAGTAAGTACTGTCCGTGATAGAATGGGAAGCCAAAACCTCAACCAGTGTATACTGGGTAATAAACGTATCCCTTGATATTCCGAAAACAAATCGTAGTACGCAATTTCATTAGGCTTTAAGTTTGGCCTCGAATCTCTCGAGAGTCCACCGTACACCATCAGCCACATCACGTGGGGGAAAACGAGGGAGGAAACTAGAGTTGACCGGACATCTATGGAAGGAGATACTCGTTAGACGATTGAACTGTTTAAAGGTGGAGATAGTGCGACGGAAAATTTTTGGGAAATTAGGTTTCCAGGATAGTGATTGATCAAAAATGTAACTACCTAGGTTTTTAACGGTGGTGTGGAATAAGATGTTAAATTATTATTAATACTTTTAAATACTTGAATGATTTTGTTGACGAAAATGGGTATTATCTTATAGTTTTAGTAAGTTTTCAATACCCAGTCTTGTATATGAAGATGGTAGTCTAAGGAAAGGGTGACATGGTCTGAAGAAGAGGTCATCTAAATGCAGCCAACGAAGAGGAAATATGGATGGCTCGGTCATATCCTGTGAAAGGATATCGGAGGTATCGATTGAACCCAGTTCGCTAAATTACTACAAAGATTATTGCAGCTATCGATACTGTCCTGAATTTTTTTTATCTGTAAAGGATTTTGTCTTGTACCTTCAAAAATCACCTGAAGGATCGTTTGCTTCGAATGACATCCAGTATTTCTTCTTTATAGTAATCATACAGAGATATAGTTCGTTTTTTAGTTTACAATGTATGAAATATTTATACTACATGTATTTATGTAAGAATAGTAAAATTTGCTAGTATGAACCGCCATTTTTTTTTTTTTTTTAATAACCCAGGAATATGTATAATCTTATAAAATAATATGAATCGATAACTATTATGTTTATTTTGTTATTGAAACTTAACAGCTATATTTTAATATTGTGAATTTAAAATTCTGTTTTGTTATTTGTTTACATAATACTTTGGTCTTATCAGATTTAATCGATTTTGAGTATGCGTACTTATTTTTTTTTTATTTATTTTTTTTTTTGGGAATACTTTCTTTTTTAAATATTAATACATTCTGCCACATTAAAGGGCATTAATACTTATTGTTAAATATTATATTTATTACAACTTTTTTTTTAGCCCTTTTTTTGGGTAAGTTTATTATATGCATAGATTTAAAGGGTTTCATGAGGAATGCTTTAGTTAAGTTTTGTCAGAAACGTTAGAGCCATTTTACTGCTGCAGTATAGAAAAAAAAATCGCCGCCATCTTAAAACAAAACGGGAGCTGGCGATAGACCCCTCTCCCCCCCCATTTCCTATAAGCTACTTTCCAAATACTAATTTAATATATTTACAAAATTTTGGCATTTCAACTTTATTAGTAGGGGCTGCAGAAGTGTGTGCAATACTTCCCAAACAGGGGGAAAACACGAAGAACCGTCCTTTTATACATGGAAAATTTATCCACAGTTTAATGCTATTGTTCCGTCAGGAAATCAACTATTTATACTTGATTTCAGTTTATTTGGTTCAACAGGAGCCACTGAAGATGCTGAAGTGTGGTGAGAATGAAATATATATAACTGACATTTCTAATAATAGCATAATAGTGGTCTAAGGATTAAACGGATAGGACGTAACCTTGCCTTCTACAGACGAATTCCGATACAGAGCATCACTTACATCTAGCCAACCGAGCAAACTATACGAAGGTTTAGGAATATCAAATTAATCTATAACTAATAAAATAAGACTATATAAATTTCTAATTAGAGCGGTTCTAACATACGGAGCTGAAATGTGGACCCTAAATGCTGCAATAGATACCCACCTCAAAATATCCAAGGACAAGATTTTAAGAAAGATTATAGACAGTATATGATAATGGACAGGTGGATTGGAGAATTCATGAAAATAAAGATTATATCATGATATCTCTGTCACTAAATTTATAAAAACATGTCGCATATAGTGGATTCGGTCACGGCAAAAGTTTCTCCAGGAAATCGCTGTGGTGAGGTGTTCACAAGAAGCCGACCGCCCATTGGAAGGCTGAGGTCCTGATGGCGCCTTAGGTTGACCTAAGAACGCTGGGCGTTATCAATTGAAAAGAAAGGATAACGACATAGCATAGTGACATAGCAACACTTGATGGACAACAACATAGGAACACATCATGCATAACCCTCAACACAACGGCTGTAGAGCTATACACTGAATACTACTCACCGAAATCGTCGATTCTTTTTCACGTAAATACATATCAGTTTAGAATGAGTCCAAGAGATGTTCCTCCATTATATCATCATTTGCGTTGTCAGCCCTAGCTGAACTGGAGAGAGTGCTATAGAAGGAGGATTCAAGATAATAGATCTTAGTCAGAAAACCAGGAATAAACATGAGAAAATTGGCAGCAGTGGTTTTACTCCTTTCAGGTTATCGTTACTGCTGTCGAATCCAGTATTGCCAAAAGACAGGGTATAGATATATATTAAAAAATCTGGTCATGTCCACACACACGACTTTCCTGATTATTTCAGAAAAGTTTTTATATCTTTACATATTTCCATAAAGCAACAAAAAAAATTGAATTAGTTTTATAATTGGTCAAAGATTTGAGTTCGATTTATTTGATAAACTAAAGCAATGTAAACCGGCTTAAGGTAGATCAGTGTAAAAATTTCAATACCCTCTAATATTACTGATCAAAAACATTTTGCCATAGCTTAATTTTGTCGGAGGAAATAGTGAATCTTGTGTGATGCGGGTAACAGATTTTCGTACTTTCACTTAGTTATCTTTTTTTTCTCATTCATCCCTTTCTAACACCAGAATATGTACCCATAATCTTACATTGGAAATTGAATAGCTGTAACTTCGTTAATAGTTGTACGAAATGAACGATTTTTATCAAGATTTTATTAACTGGACTATTTTGGAATCAGGAGGCTATGAAACGTATAGATCCGTCGAAAACCGCATATCGGAAATTTGACCTGATCGCAATACTTTCCTTACCTTGTATAGGTAAGAAAGTAAAAACCGAATAAATATATTATTTATGTGTGGTAGTTTTTTTTATTCTCGAAATCATCGTTTAAATATTCAATGATTATAGTAGAGATTTCAGAATGGATTAAGTATATTTTTAATAGCTAATTCATGTTTAAAACCATGACTATTAAGGGTTTTGCATCTAACTGCTCACGGAGGGCTGCTAGAGAGCAGTTGTAAAGTCAGGATTTTATTTTAGTTTAGTTTTTTACTGAACCATGTTGGGACAATGAAAAAGGAAAAAAAATTTGTCTATGTTTGGGCTTCAGTCCAAAAGCCGGCTCCACCGTAGATATGGCTGTGGTAGAGCTGTGTAATGAACCTAGCCCACACAACTACTCGGCATCCCACCACCATCACTGCCAACAAGAACAATGGTACCCGTTGGTCCGCCTTCAATCCCTTTGTCCTTCTACATCCCTGCAAATTTCCACGTCAGTCGACATACCACAATAGGAGCTCCTGCTTTATTTACATGCGCTAGAGGATTGTCTGAGCAGTTGTAACTTGGCAAAAAAGACAGGAAAAATATCTACTTCTGTTTTATTTGACCCATCTGATACCTTTTGAAAGAGCATCCTTGATAAAGGCCTGAAACTTGGAAATAAAAATAAATATAATTTGACCCCAACCAATTTATCTTCAATGTAGAAAAAATTAATGATTAGTAGCCAGCTATAGGAGTGAATATAAGAATATTTTTCTGACTTGAAATGTTTAGGTTTGTCAGGAAAAAGAGAAAAACAAGATAAGTTGATGGCTTTGACCTTGTCTGTTGTTGACAATAGAGCCTGGAACTTAGACGTTCAGCAAGCAATGAAAAAGTTCTGCGATTTCTACTTCATCTTCTTGCTCCTTTGGTATTAACCGCAAGTTTGGACTTTGAGTTAAATATATTGTGTTAGATAATACTTATGAATGTTTCCAAGTGCTATGCAACTCGTTTTAAAAAAAAATACTGAATTCTTACTTATTTAAAGTTTATTTAAACAATAATTTGGTCCGATCAGATAGTAACTTATTTTGGTCGGCGCTATAAGTAAATAAATGGTTATGGAACTTAACAACAATTTTAGCGTTTGGCAGTTTAAGTGGCTTGTGCGGTATTGGCTTCATCTTACCGTAACCTACAATTTTTTTTAATTTAAGAAAATTCTCGGTAACAGGACGTTTTCAATTTGAAGGTGGGCAAACTCTATTTAATGAGGTATTAAAAACGCTTGAACCTCTATTTACCTTCCACTTGAATTTTATGATAATTGTATCACAAAATCGAGAAGAAAGTACACTAAAAATATATTGGGCCGTTTGGCTAGACCTGCGCTCTCAACATATCAAAATAAGAAGGTTATTTACTACAAATGGTTCAATATTTTTGTAGGCCACCCTTTGTTCCACTTTTGCGGTCAAATTATCTTAAAATTTATATGGAAAAAAAATGGGTATTCATTAGATTTTTGTATCTAATTAAATTAATTATTTAATGAACAACACACTATTTCCGAGAATTTTTGTAAATAAAACAGTTGTAGCTTACATCAAGATGAAGCCGTTCACAAAGTTTTAGAAGAATATTAAGAAGTTGATAAAAATAGAGTCTGGTCATTATTTTTATTCCCTTGACGTTTTGCACTTATTATTATCTCTTATATATCGTTTTAGAGCGTTGTACACATATAATATTCATTTATTTATTTACGTTTTCTTGTTGCCTCTACCCTACATCGTCTTTGATCTCATCGTCTTTGAAGTTTGGTGCCATTTTCAAATTTTCCCTATCAGTTTTTAGTATAGTATAGTCTTGTAGAATGTTTTACTGTTGTTGTTTTTTGGACATTGTAGCTCTCACAGATCAGAGGATCAAGTCCCCTGATTAAGTAGGCCTGCGAGAACTCACAATGCCAAATTCTTAATCTGCAGAGGGCTGTCTGTCTCTTCTTTCCTGAAGGACCGATAAGAGGTTCCCCATTTTAAACCGTGAATTTTTATTTCTCTTGACTTTGACTCTTTTTACTCCCACGTGTTTTGCCACACTTTGCAAATATATTTCTTTCTTTTTTTTTAAGTTGTCTTCTATAGGGATTTCATTGATTGATTCCATCGGAGTTGTGTCTGCCTTTCTTGCCATGTTGGCTTTGTCTCCTTGGTCGATCTGCCCATTTCCAGTGATCCATTTGGTAGTTTCAGTTGTTTCTACTTAAGAGCTTCTCTTATCGCTACCATTTCACCAGTAAAAACTGAAAAAAGTTTCCGGGAGTTTAAATATTTTTCGAATATTAGAATTTAGAACCGAACATTCTATTTCTTTTTCTACTTTTGGAGCATCCGTATACAAGATTTTACACTCTTCGTATTTTTTCGAATTTTCTAAAAATAATTTTTGTACTTCGACTGGAAGTGCCACATCCTTTTTACAACTGGTGATTTAGGTTTCTATAATTGATGAGGCATGGGTTTATCAGGGAATTATTATATCCGGCACTACCAGAGCATAAAAATTTTCTATTTTTAGATCCGAAAAATTATCCAGGAGTGCTTCTACCAAGTTTACTCCCTCCTGTTAACTGGGATTGCTGTCACAATGTTTTTAAATAATATGTTATATATAATATGTTATTAGTAAATTCCTCAAGAATTAGAAACAGTACTTTAAATTAAGTCTCAGCTTAGAATCTGAAGTCGGAAAAAAAGTTAAAAAACTATCTCTCGGAGATGCGTATCTCAACATCCGCTGGCCTTATCTGTGAGATCTGCTTCTTTGCCGCTATTAAAGGGAGCCCTATTCTCAAGTTGATTTCCGCTCTGACGATATCTACTTTAAACAGATGTCAAACTATTATATAATTATAATTATATATAATTCTATATATTATAATAGTATTTTATTGCATTTGCCTATGTTTCGACCTACTTTGAAGGCCTTCATCACACAATAACAAGATACAAAATATAAATTTCACTTGGTACAAGGTAAAAATAAATAAAATATTACTATATATTAAATTAATAAGATAAAAAGGTAAAGAATTAAAGGAATCCAAAGTGTCGAAGTGAATTACTGAATCTTTAGAAATAAAATGAACTATATATATATATATATATATATATATATATATATATATATATATATATATATATATATATATATATATATATATGTCTATATATATATATATATATATATAATGGATTATACTAAATTATACATTATCTGAGTAAAGTATTTATCAATGTGATGCAAATAAAAAGAATAATTTAGCGTGTTTAATTTAGTTAAAATGTAAATTAGTGGTGTAATAATGTAGAATGGTACAGAATACAAATGGAAATTGACATTAACTTTATTTAAAAGATGTAATGGAATATGAAGATATTGAAAGGGTATAATATTTATTCGCATTATTTTACGTTGAGTTTTATTTTTTAATTTTAGAAAGCTTCGGTTTTATTTCGTGCATATTTTAATATTAAATGTATATGTATATTTTTATTCATATACTATATGTATTATATGTATTATTTATTTTATTTCCAAAGAAGCAATTATAATTCTAATAGCTAAAGAAGGTGAATCGACTCACTCGACTGGCAAATTAGATTCTGACCGAAGAAGTTAATGACCTCTCGTTTCGGTGATCGATGGATAATGTTTGTTGAAGTGAAAATTTGTTGGCACCATTTCAGTATCATGACGTGATTTATCGTCACGACAAGTAGCGTCTTCCACAGCTCTGATATAATAGGTAAATACATCGATTTTGTTTCCCCTGAACGGAACGGGATTTGTAACATTTTTTTAAAATCGCGTTTGGATAAATAGTCAAACAAGCAGAGTGGTCACACAGTGCGGCAGATTGCCTAAATGTATAGCATAATTTATTATATCATAGGTGATAAATATTCAGGAGGCAGTATTTTTAAATTTTTTATTTATGCCAACGTTTCAACCCAGAAATGTTGGTCATCCTCAGAGCGTGGTTTGAGTACTGATGGTGTTCAAGTACTCACTGTTCAAGTTCACACACACACAGTACTTGAACATCCTCATTGCTCAAACCACGCCCTGAAGAACACCGACATGTTCGGTTTGAAACGTTGGCATAAATAAAAAATTTAAAAAGACTGCGTCCTGAATATTTATCACCCATGATATGTAGAACAGTCGACTAACTTTCTTCAAGAATAAATTATTATAACAATTTTTTTTTCAGCAAATTATCACTTAAATAATGTTTATATGGTCTTTACAATAATATAAAATTTCTGTTATGGCAATTACAGCCTCCTGTTCCGAAACATAAAAATTATAATTTACGAAACCATTATCTTACGGTTCTTTATGGATGCAAGACGTGGCCGCTTACATTAAGGGATGAGCAACGTCTTAAAATGTTTGAAAATAATGTATTGCGCAGAATATTTGGATTGAAAAAGGACGAGTCAAGTACCAACTGGCCAGCGCCCGAGGGGTAGGCCAAAGCGAAGCTGGGTAGATTGCGTTAATACTGATTTGGCGGGGTTGGTTTAGACCGAGCCCGGTCGATGAAAGAATGTGGACATCGATTGGTGGTATCGGCATCGAACCTTCGGGTTCGCTAAGCCTTATTATTATTATGCCAATTACAGTTATGGTCGGATCTCAAAATTGAGGGGGAAGGCACAAAAATAAATTATAAATAAGCTTTTTTTTTCATTATTCTGTTTTAATAAACATGGCAGAAAATATAGGAATTTTGCGTTTTACGTAGAATCGAAAACTTGGTAACTGAAGAAAAATTAGTAGGATTATTAAACTTTTTCTCCCGTTCATGGGGAATTCCTTATTTCCATTTGGGGGAATTACATTTCAAAATATAAATTAACTTGCATATGCTAACTTTTTGCCATATCCTGAAAACTCTTCAGTTACCCGTCCAATTTTTCAGAGCCATCTAGCCACCTAGAATTTGTTTAAACGTCTGACCGGTTGACTGTTCCTCATTTGTTTTTAAATCTTAAAAAAATAGTTATTTTTAAATCTTAATTATATCATGTAATATCTTACTTGATTTATAAATAAAATGCATTATTGTAGAAAGTTTGTCGACAGTTCTACATATCATGGGTGATAGATAGTCAGGATACAGTCCATTTTGACGTTTTTTATTGTCAACGTTTTAACCCAAGCTTGTCGAGTACTGATGATTACCCACAAGCTTGCGTTAAAACTTAAAAATTGGCTATTTCCTGACTATCTATCACCTATGCCCTATTGACCATTTATGGATTGTAGTGGTAAATTGGTTTTAGTTTTTTTTTTAGATTGCTGTAATTAAATTGGAAGAAATAAATGATTACTTTTAGCAACAAAGTAATAATTTCTTTTTCAAATAGACTCGACTTTTGACAGTTAAGCTATATTAAGACGTAAAAGGAACAATGCTTTTCCTCCTCAAACTGGCACATTTCCATTGAAAGGTTCCTCTTAAAATATTTGCAAATATATGAAGATTGGGTAGCTTACAAGTTAACCCACTGTACGTTGCTTTTCTCCAAAACGACTCGGCTGAATTTATCAGACGATCCTCACACCCATCCGCCATTTTATAAATTAAATTATACTCTTTAGTTTATTAAAAAAAATTAGGGGTGAATTCGCGATCCCAGTCTACGCTGTCTCAATTATTTTTTATTATTCTTTAAATTTTATATTTAGTTTCAGTCAGTAAATCTTAGAACTAATTTTATGAACTATTTTATTTATCATCTTTCTTCTTATTTTTTAACTAAGCATGGCTGTGCAGACATTAATTTCATTCTTTACTTGGCATTTCTTTCTATTATTATGATCCATATTATTTTGAATACCTACTTTTTATTTGACAGTTCTTTTCTGTATACTTAGAGGGTATTTAGTCTAGCATTTTACCAGAGGTTCTTTATATGTTTTTTATATTGTTATCAAATAAAGTTATCAAGGATTCAGCTGACATTCTTATCTTCGGAATTTATGGGGTCGTAGACCGTAGACAGCTGAGAAGGCGAGATTTCTAAGATACGGTTGAGAAGCTGTTGAGGCGCCTGCAACTTTGCAGCTAGTAGCCTCAGATGTCAGCTATTACAGCAGTACTTGAAATCCACTGACCCGAATTCTCTTTACAAAATTCAGAGCTAGGACATGTTGGAAATATATAACTTCTTTTTAAAACTTATTTATTGGGAGATATTACATTCTTTCTCAATTTAGGACATTTATACTAGAGATTATAAAACTGATTTACACCATCTTTACAAAAAACATAAATAAATGAATTAAGTACAGGACAGTCTTGATAAACCGAACATGTTGATTGGATCGCTTCTTCGGATTATCAAAGGGTAAATTTAAAATTATGAAAATTGCATAAGGTAACAATAACATTTGCGTTGTCAGTTAAATGTAAACATTGTAACAAAAACAAATTATTTGTTAAAATGATTATATTATATACATTGAGTCTCTGATTTTGTGGCTAAAGAAAATCGCATATTTCTTTAAAAGTGTCAGACATTGGTAGTCGACGTTGTATCTATTCACCCAGTCCAAGCAAGTATTAAATGCCTTTATGGCCTTTCTATGACTTATCTATAATAGAAAATGAAAAAGATTTACAAAAATTTTCCAGGAAAGTAAAAATTAATATAAAAAACGTATTCTATACCTGCTTTTGAAATTATCAAAATAACCTTTGCTGGCATTAAAATCTACTTTGTAATCCTTCCTAAAAAATATTAAAGATCTGTTTTCCTCCTTTTCCGTTTGCCCTTTCTTGTTTTTTTTTTGTTTTTTTTAACGTGTTAATTTTAGACCTAGCTTTAATAACCACAAACAACTTTAACCACAACGTGCATTTTACGTCTTTTTAATTTTATTATTCACAACCAGAAGATATAATAATATATAATTTTAATTAACGGCGTTGATGACCAACAGGTTCTACCCCTTAATTATACAACCAACTAACCAACCGCCTAAATAATAACTATCTCTATTTGAGCATAAATTAATTTGGTTAATAAAAGTTGTGTGATGTGAACACCAGAAATTTTTTCCAATATTCCTTATTTAATACTATATCACATTTACTCTATTATAATTATGATTGTTCTATTTGTTGCAGGTGAGTAATGCTGTGCAGGTGGAGCTCCTACGAAAAATAAAATTGGTAAACCCGTTTCTACTTTTATTTTCGAAAAAAATTTTTACGAATTGTATTCGTTATACCTTAGATATTCCCAATTGCAAGTTTTCAGAAAATTATACACATTTATTATAAATTATTTGGTTTTTATTATTACAACTAAGTAGTCAGAAAGTTCATTTAAACTTTTATTATTTTTACACTTTGGTGGGTATTGGTTAAAACAATAAAGTATATATTTTTAATAAAAATTAAAATTACCCTACACCGAATGAATAAGTGAAATTAAATTATAAACATGGTAGGGATAGATAGGTAGGTTTTTTTTTTTTTTTTTGTTCTCCCCTTCCTCGCCTTTTATATTATACGGGGGTTTCCCAAGCCGAGTAGTGAGGACGGAGGATTAATACCAGAGTTAATAGCCCCTCCCGCCACCGGGATATGAACTAATTAGTTTAACTAATTATCTTCCATCAGGCTGCCCTCATAGATAGGTAGGTATACAGGATATGAATATATATATATTCGCCCAACGGTGTTAAATTTCTCAATTTTGATTTTTCATTTTTAACTTTCCTACTTCCCGAAGAGGTCAATGAACGTCTTTTGATAAACTTCTTCTCCACTATCAAAAGTTCCTTCATTCTTTCTCTCAGTTTGTTGCTCCCTTCCCTCCAAACTATTCTTTCCTTCCTTTTTTTTTTTTTTTTCTTAAATGCATTGTGACGTGGTAGTAAATTATCTAAATATTGCTTTAATATTTGTATTTATTTTCTAAATTAATACCCAAAGCCGCATATATATTTTACTTTAATGCCGTTAGATATGGGAAGTATTTTAATCGGATCAAATTTTAGATGTGCATTTTTTAACTGTTCTTAACGTTTCAGAGGCCCCTAAGTCTGAAAATGTTTTAGTCATTGGTTTGTCTGTCTGACACGATTATCTCCCAAACGAATGGGCCGAATTTGTTGTTTTGTATGATTTTGGCCACCGATGGTCTTGAATCAAATCGGACACAGTAAGGGAAGTTGTTTTTCTACAGATTTTAGCGTCAAAACAGCTTAAACGATTTTGATGGAACTTTCCTATAATTTTCTACCTAAAGTCCGTATAAATTTTATACACGTAGTGAAGTCCTTAGAAAATGCAGAGAAATAGTTGTAAAAAAAAGAAATGATTTTGGACTAAAGTTACAAAGTATAGATTTATAGTAAATTTTGTATATAATCTTCCTTAAATTTAAACAAAAAAAAAATGATCGAAATGTGTAAGTAGTATTCACAATTTTATAGTGTTTTCTATTTACTTCACATTTATGTTTTGAGGAAACAATTGATCCGAAGTGGCGGTCATAAAAAAAAAAAAATCTTCAAATTGTGGAAACTATTTTATTAGGCCTACATGTCTTCCAAAATATAATTAATCCAAAAACGTAGCCTTAATAAAATAGTTTCTACTTTTCAATATTATACTATATAATATTAAAAGTTTTTCTATGACCGCCACCTCGGTCCATCTCTTTCCTCAATATACAACTATCAACTATTAAGTATTTAATGTTTCTATTTTGTGTAGTAGGTATATATATATACAATATCTATACTTTGGCTCTTCTACTATTGACTATTCCTGTTGAACTTAAAACTATAGGTCCAGTCCAGATTACCTTTATTCTATAATTACTGTTATAATTTTTTTTTAAATCCCTCTTCTCAAAAAAAATATTAAATCTGAACTCGCTATGGAATAGTAGAACAATAGCACTTTCTAAACAATTGATGAATTGCTATCAATAATTGAATATAGGAAGAGTAAACTGTAAGCATACAAATATATAAATATCAATTGATATGAACCTCTAGGTAACTCAGTGGCCTTAAATGGCCACAGGCAGGAGTTTCATTCGCTATTTAGTACAGTAAGTGCTCAATACGGCCTTCCAAGGTTTTGCTTCCTACTTTTTCTTATTCTTCCTATTTCCTCTGTCTTCCTTTATGCATGGTCTTCCTTGTACATTATTATATGAACATAATGAATTATTTTACAATTATTTACATTAACATAACAAACTTTCCTTAATTCAAATTCAGATTTTTACGTGAACGCAAGCATTTGTCTGGTCGAACTAGTAAAATCAATTAAAATATTGAGAGCTGGGCGGATATTAAACCGTTAAGATGGAGGAAATAGTTGGAAGCCCCTCCATTATTCTTCGTCAGGAGGCAGCCATTAAGGTCAGTTTGCTATCGTAAACACCTTCCTCCCCTCACCAATAATAGCCTTTTATATCGCGGGCATAAGATATTGTATCACGAATCTAAGGAGAGCTGAAACTGAAATTTTATTTTTTTAATATCTCAAAGGTTAAATAAATTCAATTCAGAAGATGGTGTCTATCTGAATTAGTGTAAAATGCGCACTCAGTCTTGGTCTTGAACAAGAGTCTTGCAGTTATCTATTAGCTTATTGTTATTTATTAAATTCGTTACTTTAGATCTTTGAAAAACGCTATGGAGTACATTTAGGTACATTTAGATGTTTTATTGACATAAACATAGATAGTATCAACAAAGATACAACAGACCTGCGTGTAGATAACTGGAAAGAAATAACCAAGATAGACAGAGATGGAGCAGGTTTGTAAAGGCGCAAAAGATCTACATGGTCCGTAATGCCAACAGGGAATAAAAAGTTGACATAAACATAGTAAAGTCCAACCAAACTAATAAAATTAACTTGAAATACATTAAAGTCATCGTCAAGAAAGATAGTAATAGACTCCCACCTTAGAATAGAAGAGATATAGATGGAAATCAATCTATATATACAATATCTCCAATTATTTAAATAAAAAATGTGATGTATCCACTCATATGACTTTCCTACCAATTTTAAACAATATAAAGCAATTTAAACAGGCAAGTGAAAATTATTAAAATCACCGAATACAATTCACTGCACTATACAATTTGTTTTATAGTTAGGTCAGAAATTTAATAACATTTTGAAAAATGTTTCCACAACATACTATAGAGATATTACTGTGATTTTTCAGAATGTGGAAATCTAACTAAACCCCAAATGAAAATTGGAAAGTTGAATGCAAAAGTATATTGGTTCTACTAACTCTTTAAATATATTAACTAAAATCTTTTAGTATTAGTATCTATTTTACCTTAATTGTTGTTCAGAAACATTTTTTTTACAAGATTCTTTATCTTGCAACAATTAGGCGGTCTTGGTGCAAAGTGCCAGGACAAGACCGATTTTGGGCAACACTAATCTGATTGATAACTTAACAACTACTTCAGCTCCTCCCTTAAAACATTATTGTTAATGTAATTATTTATTATTATTTCCGTTGACACCTACTGCAGCATAGTGTGTTCACGAGTGTTTTCCATTTTTTTTTTCGATCAGCAGCAATCCTCAATATGTTGTCTCATTACATGATTTATCAACCTGGCCTAATTTCTTCCCTGTGAATCTTTCCCCTTCTCTCTTGCTCTCCTCTTCATCTCTCATATGAAGGTTTCATTCCAAATCCCCATTATTCTACCCATTATCTGTTAAAGAAAGTCTGTAACTGGCTTGTGATGCTTTTCATGACTTTGCAACTTTTGCTGCCATAAAGCAGAACCGGTTTCACGTTAGTTTTATCGTAGATCAACGTGGAAATGTAAGAGTCGTAGTTTCGTGTTTTTAGAGATCTTTCTGATCTTCCATGCTGAGTATAGTTACTCAAATACCCCGTGGGGTCTTCTTTATGCTGCTTTTCAAATCTTCAGCTGAGCCACCTTCCTTGGTAACTTAGCTTTCCTGGAAGATAAAGGAGTCAAGCTATTCCATGGTGTCAGAGGCCTCCTCGTATCGCTCATTCGTCTACATATTGTCTTCTCTACGTTGATCCGCAGTCCAACTCTGCTTTTGATTTGGTTATAGGCATTAAGCTTGCCTCGCAAGTCGCTGAACCTCTGCGCTAGCAGACAGGGATCGTCTGAAAAGTACTTCAAGTCTTTAGTCCCCACTGAATACTACGTCTTCTTCCTCCAAGTGTTGCTCTCATAATACAATCGAGAACAATGATGAATAAAGTCGGTGATATCACGCATTTCTGCTTCACTCCGATTACTCTCTTGATTGGGTTATAGAACACTCTTTCAGGTTCGATTCGGCACTCGTACCCATCATATTGGTCTCATACGATTAATAATATTACAGGAGAGGTCGTAAATTGCTTGAAGTTTCCACATTATATCCTGACATAGTGGTTGACAGAGTAAAATACTCTTTCAAAATCTATAAATGAATAATACAGGGAGCATTCTACAATTTGCTCTAGATTATCTGCGGGGTATTGATGAGATCGGTGCAGGTTCGGTTCTCTCTCTAAAACCGACTTGCTGCTTCCTCAAACGTTGTTCAACTAATTTGATCCTCTTCAGATATAGTAGTTGATCACCCAGTTTGGGGACTTACTCAGTACAGGAAGCAGTGTGACTCATCACTGTGCATTCGGAAATGTCGCCTTTCTTTGGGATTTTCACTATGATGCCATTATTCAACTCTAAAGGTACTTTTTCTTCTTCCTATATTTTCCTGAAAAGTGGTCTAATTATATTTGGCTGACGTCGTGCCTGGACTTATAAGATTCTGCGAGAATGCCATCGATTGTTGGGGATTTGCCATTATTCAATGCTTCAGTGATATTTGGAGCTGTATGAGGAGATATATTAATCGCAGCTGTTCCAGGATCCAGCGAACATTCTCGATTTAACACTTCCGAAAATCTGCTTATCATCTTATCATCTCTTCTGCTTGGATGATAAGAGGAGTGCCACCCTTTATTCTTGATCTTGCGGAGGCCTTTCTTCGACAGGGTCCTTGTGATGTCGTAAAGTTCTTTCGCGAACCTCTACGAGCTGCTTCTATGCTTCAGCGGTCTTTGTCATGTGGTTGATACAATCACTAAAAAAAATATGAGTTCACTGTTCCAAAAGTTACACAATTTAGGTGTAAAAATAGGTTTGTTATTAACATTAAAAAACACTTAATCCAATCCATCTTCATGTACAATGTACTCAAAATTAGCCTCCTTTGAGTTTCAAACTTTAGTACTGAGTTTATGATTAATTCTTTCATATCAGAGACAAGTAAATTCAATATAGAACAAAACAAAAGAAATCTTAATGAAATATTTTAACGTCGGTATACGTTATTAAATGGAAAAGCAAGAAGAAAGAGACCTTTCTTTTGTTGTAATATTCTTTCATCAACCATTAAAAGCACGTTTATGTTTGTATTTTCCTCTCCTCCGCTATTTTCCACTAGAATGGGTTTACTAATTTGTAGATTACTTGAAAGAAAATTGAAAAGGGAAAAAGAAAGGCTGGATTCATTATAATTAATGTTTTTAGAACATTTATACTACAAACACACAGAAGGTTTTGTTTAATTTCGTAAACAGAACTTAGCAGCCATTGATAATGGCATCGTTTCGACCAGTTTATAGAATGTCACATGCCATCGATTAGCTCAGCGTTGATTTTAGAAACTTACCCCTTTTCTGAGGTAAGTGTGGATCAAAGAATTAAACCTCTTCTGCTAAACAATATTGACGGCAAAATAAGTAACCTTAATAATTATTTTATTGTAATTAAAAGCTGCTTGTATTTTATTTTTTAAAACAGTTTTGGTCGTGTTTTCTGTTAATGCTCCAGTTTTCATTTTATGTTATGGTATTCAATCCGTTTTGTATTTTTTTTTTTTTTTTTTTTTTTTTTTGTAAATCTAAATACATTATTAAAAGTGACTAGATATTACCTTATTACCTTATATATCACAAATGAAATATTGAAAAATACCAATTAAAATACTTACAGAACGGTCTTGATAATCCTAAAACCTAGATTTCATAGCCTCGGATTATCAAAGATTAATTTTAAAATTATGGAAAAACAAAATATATTTATTATCAGTTAAATACAAACATTTATCACAAAGAAAAAAAAATCAAGAAATGATTATATTGTGTATGTCGAGTCTCTGATTTTGTTCCCAAAAAAAAACCAAAAAAAAAATCCTGATTTCCCTAATTGTTTAGACCTCTTCGGTAGTCGGCGTTGTACCATTCCTCCATCCCAAATAATATTAAATATTTATTTATATTTATAGCAATTATTTATGTAGCAATGGCGTTTCTATGACTTATATATAATGAAAAATGAGTGTAAAGAAATTTTTCAGTGAAATAAAAATTAATATAAAAACGTATTCCGTACCTACCTGCTTGTACAACTTTGTTTGCTGTTTGCTGAGAAACAATGCAATTTCCACCCAGTCTCACGTCATTCAACTTTTAACTTTTCTTTCTTGTTCGGATTGCTCGGTGTTCGGATTGTCGAGACCTGTATTTGTATTTTTTATTTTAGGAAGTAAAATTGTCGTTTTATCCGCATAGAAGAGGTTGTCATAACCAGACTGAGATTAAGCAACACCAATCTTACCCATTCACATCTTATTTGCAAACAGCCAACACTGCAATAATACACTTACAGTCAGCCACATTTTCCTTTTTACTTATCGGGTCTAACTAGTTCATGAGCCCTCCAATAACAAACATTTTGTGGGATGACGAAGACACAATAACATCAGTGTTATGTTTTTTTAAATCAAACGATTTTTTTAGAAAAAAAAAATATATCTTTAATATTTAATTCAGAAATGGACAAAATTACGCCTTAAAACCTCAACAAACAAAAATTTGTTTTCCAATGGACGAAAATACAATACAATTATATTTTATTTTTCATTTTTAATTTTAAAAAAAGACGATATTTTATGTAACAAACAAGTAAACGCGGACCGAAAGATGCTTACTTAGGAAAAACGCATGCCTTTTTTCTTTTATAATTTAAGTAATTTTCAGGATTTAATTAATTAAATAATAAATTTAAGGAATTAGAAAAGATAAATATTTGTTTTACTTAAATTCATAGAGAATATTTAATATCAAGTAATTTTAAAGTTTTTTCCTCGCTAGCATAAACAGGAATTAGTTTGTGAAGCATTACTTTATAACAAATTTGTATTTGGTTATTTTTGGTATAAGAATACATAATGGATTTGGTATTTGAAATACTTTTTTTCTGAAAACAATGTAAATACTTTATAGTTAAAATACACTATATATATTTTAAAAACACAAAATACTTAGCATTTTAGAAACTGTAAATTATAGTTTTAATATATCTTCAGCATAATTTAATTAAAATTGTTGATGATTTGTTGATTTTATGAATCCCTCCTCCTATATATGCTAAGTATAAACTTACCATATACAGTTTTTTTTATTTCTATGCGAATAAATTATATGTATGAAGATTTTCTTTCTATCTATCAGAATATTTTTCGTACTAATAACTCTTATTTTGGAATTCAACATGGCTTGAATGAGACAAGATTGCCATTGTGAACTACATGTTATTTCTCATAACATAAATTTACCTTATAATAAAAAAATTGCTCTCTGAACTTTGACAATTTTTCTTCCAAATATATATATATATATACAGGCTTTCCGCCTACATTTACATCAGACTGTGAAATATAGACTATTATTATAAATGAGGAGTTCTCCAATCATTCATATATGGCACTGCCTTTAGATAAGAGATTGAAATACTTTTTATTCCTTATTCAGCTGAGTAACTGACCTGAGTTTGTTCCAGTTATTTTCTAAAGCACGATCTAACATAACAGGCAAGGTTATCAGGTAAGCGTTTTTAACTGGCGAGGTTAATAATCGCAAAAAGTCAAGGCACCTCGATGTCCCTTTGAAGGAATGAATTCCCGGACGCACTGTAATTTTAAGTTATATGCTAAGTATGAACCGTTTTTATTTATTTTTTTATTTCTGTGCAAATAAATTAAATATTTAAAGATGTTCTTCCTATCTATCAGAATATTTTTACGTGCTAATAATTCTTATTTTGGGACTCAACATGCCTTGAATGAGACAAGCAATGTCCACTAGATTGCCATTACGAACTACATGCTATTCTCCATAACCTATATTTATACACGGTGGGCCAGACCCCCTTACCGTGCACCCCCCCCCCCCCCACATCCCTATAAATTGCATATCGTTGTGTTCCTTGTAACAATTTATTAAGAAAAAGCCAATGTTCCCACAAAAAAAAGTGAACGCACTGCCCCAAAATGGCGTCCAAAGATGGCGGATTGCCGACTTTGACTATAGTTAGTTTTTTGGTCACTGAGAATCAGCATTAAGCTTAATTTCCTCATAGTTGTTCTTTTATTAAAGCTGAATAGTTATAGAATAATAAAACATGAAGAAATATTAAAAAATAATTGGCTAAGGCTATGAAAAACACTAGTAAAATCAATTTTTTTAACAAAAAAATTTTCAAGTTACAAATCAAGCGTCGTTTGTAATTAAACGGCCTACAATAACGCAAAACGTGCTGAAATAAACCATCTGGAGAATATATTTCTCTTTCTGAAACGCTGATTATTTTTTACAAATGTTTAAGTAGTTCCGTAAAAGATGCACTTATGCGGCAGAAAAGCGGTACTGGCGTGGGTGCCTAGAGGCCTCTACCACACCATTCAGTGCCCATAAATGGCTTAGTTATAGTGATATAATAACATTTTTGGTACGTTATATTGGTTTTATTAACGAACAAATATTAATGCAATAATTTAATAGTAAAAAAAAAATTAAAATTAAAAAAAAAATTTATTATTATTTTTTTAAATTTTAACCTCCTTTATTCTATACGTAGGTCGTTTAAGAATACCTCAATTGTAAAAATGACATAATTATAATTATAAAACTTAATTAAAAAATATTTTGCTAAATATCTTGATTTTTTTTTATTTAACGTTTGCAGTTTAACACTGTGTTTTGAATATTTACTGATTCTTAGAAGTAATTAAAATTTTTATATACTTCCCAGGAAATGAGTCATATTCATATCTTTTTTATAAACTAAAATAATATATACCTAATCTGAACTATATATAATGAATAGCTACCGGGTTGTTTAGTAAAACTCATATATCACTAATTAAAAAATTAATTTTTATTTCCTTTATTTTGTGCAGAAGTTGGACTATATCATAAATAAATAGGAATTTTAATATTGAATGAATTATTCTCTATGCACAAAGAAAGATATAAATGGTGACCCTATAAGTTCTTCTATAAACCAAAACTGATTGTTTGGATTTGATCTCAAAATGAGGAAGAACGTGAACTTAAACGAGAAAATTGGAAAAATACATTAAGCGAACGAGAAAGGAAGTGCCGAAACCTCGGAATAGATAAAAAGGACCAGTTATATCCATTATATAGCTAAATGAATGTATAGTAGATAGATGAACAGAATATTTCAAGATGCTGCTAAAACGGCATCAATTGCAGTTTGGATGATATTAAGTGGACGATGTAGGTTTATTATGGTGAAAACCACTTTATTTTCGATTGCTGAAGGTGCACATCGGGACTATATTAACTTTGAAGATGAATATAGAGATGTATATCGAGAAAGTTATAGCTCATAGCTTTAGTGGATTTTCAAAAGATTTTTTAAGGTATCTTATATTAGTTGTAGCTCGTTATTCTTGAATTGTTTGGAATTTGTACCATATCATAAAAAAATAGGAAATTTTAATATTGAATGTATTAATTCCTTCTGCACAAAGAAAGATGGAAAGGGCGAAACCGAACTGCTTTGGCAGTTTTGCGCATACATAGGCAACAAGCATATTAGAAAATAATATGAAAGGACTGTGGTTTTTACCTTTATAAGAAAGGAGATACTAGGAAATGTAATACCCATCAAGACCCATTCCTGTTTAGTGTATCAAACAAATTATACACAAGAATCGTAGAAGCTGGAATAAGAAATATTGTCGATTGCCAGAGTGATATGGATTGAGAAACTCAAGTTGCACATTGGAAGAGAAGTTGAAAATTGGGACTGTCTTCACTTTAAGGCAGGTTATAGAGAAGTCCACATAAAAAGAAAAATAGCTCTCTATCTGCTCAGTGCCTCACACTTTGGATTATGCTAATATCTAACAGTCTTTCAGAAAAACTCGTTTTCCTTTTAGATCCCTTAAAAAATCTTTTGAAAATCCACTAAACAGAAGGAAAGCTATGAGCTATAACTTTCTCGATATACCTCTCTATATCCTGCTTCAAAGTTAATATAGTCCCGATGTGCACCTTCAGCAATCGAAAATAAAGTGGTTTTCACCATAATAAATCTACATCGTCCACTTAATATCATCCAAACTGCAATTGATCCCGTTTTAGCAGCATCTTGAAATATTCTGTTCATCTATCTACTATACATTCATTTAGCTATATAATGTATACTGGTCCTTTTTATCTATTCCGAGGTTTCGGCACTTCCTTTATCGTTCGCTTAATGTATTTTTCCAATTTTCTCGTTTAAGTTCACGTTTTTCCTCATTTTGAGATCAAATCCAAACAATCAGTTTTGGTTTATAGAAGAACTTATAGGGTCACCATTTATATCTTTCTTTGTGCATAGAGAATAATTCATTCAATATTAAAATTCCTATTTATTTATGATATAGTCCAACTTCTGCACAAAATAAAGGAAATAAAAATTAATTTTTTAATTAGTGATATATGAGTTTTACTAAACAACCCGGTAGCTATTCATTATATATAGTTCAGATTAGGTATATATTATTTTAGTTTATAAAAAAGATATGAATATGACTCATTTCCTGGGAAGTATATAAAAATTTTAATTACTTCTAAGAATCAGTAAATATTCAAAACACAGTGTTAAACTGCAAACGTTAAATAAAACAAAATCAAGATATTTAGCAAAATATTTTTTAATTAAGTTTTATAATTATAATTATATCATTTTTACAATTGAGGTATTCTTAAACGACCTACGTATAGAATAAAGGAGGTTAAAATTTAAAAAAATAATAATAAATTTTTTTTTAATTTTAATTTTTTTTTTTACTATTAAATTATTGCATTAATATTTGTTCGTTAATAAAACCAATATAATGTACCAAAAATGTTATTATATCACTATAACTAAGCCATTTATGGGCACTGAATGGTGTGGTAAAGGCCTCTAGGCACCCACGCCAATACCGCTTTTCTGCAGCATAAGTGCATTTTTTACGGAACTACTTAAACATTTGTAAAAAATAATCAGCGTTTCAGAAAGAGAAATATATTCTCCAGATGGTTTATTTCAAGCACGTTTTGCGTTATTGTAGGCCGTTTAATTACAAACGACGCTTGATTTGTAACTTGAAAATTTTTTTGTTAAAAAAATTGATTTTACTAGTGTTTTTCATAGCCTTAGCCAATTATTTTTTAATATTTCTTCATGTTTTATTATTCTATAACTATTCAGCTTTAATAAAAGAACAACTATGAGGAAATTAAGCTTAATGCTGATTCTCAGTGACCAAAAAACTAACTAAAGTCAAAGTCGTCAATCCGCCATCTTTGGACGCCATTTTGGGGCAGTGCGTTCACTTTTTTTTGTGGGAACATTGGCTTTTTCTTAATAAATTGTTACTAGGAACACAACGATATGCAATTTATAGGGATGTGGGGGGGGGTGCACGGTAAGGGGGTCTGGCCCACAGACTATTAATATGACTCATTATAGAAGGAAAGCAACCCGAACGCCTTCTTACGCCTTCTTAAAAATATCGCGTTCTGAACTTAGACCATTCTCCTTCCAAATATATATATATATATATATATATATATATATATATATATATATATATATATATATATATATATATATATATATATATATATATGTATATATATGTATGTATATATATATGTATATATATGTATGTATATATATATGTATATATATATATATATATATATATATATATACATGCACAAGCTGAATATTTTTCAATTTAGTAGGTCATCCAATCAGATATGGATGGGACCAAAAAATTATTTCGAAACGCAATAGCAATTTTTCATGGTGACCGGAACGTCCTTGCGTTTCCTGAGTGACTCCGCGTCGAATGGCGTCAAAGGTCGAAGGTGTCAACGTCTTTTTAACCTTCAACTTTCCATGTTTATTTGGTTTAGCAATAAACTTCAATAAATTATATTTGAATGTGTGAAAATTTATCAAAATTTAAATTATTAAAACTTGTGGATTGATGGTTGACTGTGGTGAATAATTGAAGAGAAGTTGGTTGGGGTGTTAAGTCAAAATACATAGTAAAAATATATAAATAATATTTATTTTTAAAAGAAGAAGATGGTCCGGGGTGGCGGTCATAAATAGGCTAAATAGTGGCAAAACTATTTTATTAAAAGCCAACGTTCCGACCCGTCTTTGCAGGTCTTCTTCAGGGCTAGAATGGACAAGATACAAAAACATATAGAGAATTGTGGAAGTTACATAATACATTTTGTCTAAATATTATGTAACTTCCACAATTCTCTATATCTTTTTGGATCCGCTCTAGCCTTGAAGAAGACCTGCAAAGTCGGATCGAAATGTTGGTTTTTAATAAAATAGTTTTGCCACTATTTTGCCTATTTATGACCGCCATCCGGCGAAGGTGGGAAGTTAGCGTTAGCCGACCTGAAGGGACTGGGTTTAGAAGGCGACCGGTGGAGGGATGTGTGTATGCAGCGATTGGTGGTATCGGCATCGAACCTTCTGATTTGCTAAGCCTTTTATTATTATTATTATTAATATTATAACTAGAATTGTTTGAAAACAGACTATGAGATAGTTTGAAGTCCAAAGAACGAGTTTATATACATTTAAGTCATTATAGAAATTTCTAATATTGATCAATATCTCTCGTGTTTTTCTTTACTGGATCCACTGTGCGTCGATATTGATATTGTCAACCAGGATTCATCGCCTGCTTTAATTGGCAATTAATGTAAGATTTACTCCCCATCTCGAGGCGCGGGAGTATCACATATTGTCTGGTTTACTTGTCTGCGAGTGGAACTTACGAGCTCGTTCTGGTTCCGTGGGCGGTACTTGACACCTAGCCTAACATATCGGCTACATTAAGGCCATAAATAACCCTATGTTATCGGCTCTTTCGTAATTTGTACCTTTATTGTTATTGTCCACACATTGTACAATATATTGGGTTAGCAAATAAGTAGTTTCGGTGTTTCACGATGAAATAAAATTAGTGTATTATAGACATTAAATTTATGTATTTATTATTATTTACTATTTTCTGTTTTTATCTTTTCACTAACTGTATAATCCACATCTGGCATACATTGTCAAAAAACTGATATTATTGGGTTTTGATGTCTTCTCTGCTTGGAAATTTCTTTCGATTCACAGAGTTCTTCAGAGTCCGGAATGAGTTTTAGTCGCTTTAAGGTAGGTCTGGTGAAAAGGCAGGATGGGGCAAAAAGTCCCATCCAAAGCTTATTTTATTGCGAGGGACCAATGAAGTGTGAGCCCTAGCGTTGTCTTGGTGGAAAACGTTTGTATGACAATGTATAGATAATAGATGAGGGTAATATCAAAATTAAAATTTATATGTAAACCAACACTTGAACAATTAAAAATACTCACAATGAAATATAGATAAATTTCGTGGCCTCATTTGTCACTGGCACCAACAAAAATAGTGGCATTCTCATAATTAAATAAATAAGTAAAATATAGTCTTAGAAGAAAATAAATTGACATTAAAACTGAGACCAAGAGAAAAATTAATAAATTTGATAGATTAGACGGGTGCGAAACACGTATGGTAATTATTTTTTTTAAATTAATATATTGTAACAGTTTATAATTAATATTTTATATTACTGGCTTAATATCAAAGACTATTCTTAAATATAATCATCAGAAACAGTTTTAGATGAACCTATAAAACAAAAATCTACCTTTTCTCCAATTATTGAAAATGACAGATGTCAGTTTTTGATATGAAACCACTATTTTTGATATATATATATATATATATATATATATATATATATATATATATATAAACCTGTACCACTGCAACCCATGAAGGGTCTTGGGCTCAGTACTATTTAGGAAAAGCACTGTTTCTAGGTCAACGGTTGTGCAAGGAAGTGATTTGCCCGAGATCACGCTCATCCGCCAGGTTTCCTTCCCTTAATCAATTATTTAATTAAGGGTACCCACTTTATAGAGGCTGGGGGTGCCCCAGGAGGGTCTTCCTACCCAGGGTCGCTCCACGGCCAATGAAAGAGATAAATAAATTTTCTGTCATGAGGCGAGATTCGAACCTGGGATCTTCAGTATTGGAAGCTCAGTGCCCTACCACTGAGCTACCCCACTCCATATATATATATATAAGTATGTGTATATATATATATATATATATATATATATTAAAATTAAAGACGATATATATATCTCGTCTTTAATTTTTAAATGTTTAATAATGGATACAATATAAAATAATGGACTTCCTTCATATTATATCCTTTTTCCTTTTCTTCCAATTTCTCCTGTAGATCTGTAGGAGTTGCACTTCACAATTGCATGTATTATATATTACACTACCACAATTGTTTTATCTGTTTGTTCAGTTTAGGATCTTGTTACTTAGCTAACTCTGTTTATTTTTTAATGCACTTATTGTTTATAATTTTAATAAGCTCATTCACATTGTTTATAATTTTTTGTCTAAATATTATATAACTTCCAGAATTCTCTATATACTTTTGTATCCTGTCCGTTCTAGCTGTGAAGAAGATCTGCAAAGTCGGGTCGAAACGTTGGCTTTTAATAAAATAGTTTTACCACTATTTAGTCTATTTACGACCGCCACCTCTAAATTTAGTTTTTATTTTCACGTATTTCTGCCCAAAATTAAATTGTAAGTTGTGATGCGCGCACCGCATCAGTTTTTATTTGGCATTAAATAAATGAATGTACATTCACAATGATTTAAAATACCTCATGCTTTTTATTTGACATGGATCAATGATTTAATTACTTCTGAATAAACTCATCTATTAAATATCATTTCAAGGATGAAAAATGGGTCAGGATGTGTAGTTTTCCAACGACCCTATGTTATGACTCAACATCCTGGCCATTTTTCATCCTTACAAATTCAACGATCAATTATAAATAGTCGTTTTTTTTTTTTTTTGTTTTTTTTTGCAAAAATTCATTAAAGGACATTTCATAACCTTAACTAATCAAAAACTTAAATAAAAATTTCCCTTACGAAATCAGAAAATTGTGTGCTTGTTACAATTATATTTAATGTATAAAAGTGTTCGTTTCATTTTCATACCCCTGGAAGTGGAAGTTTATAAAAACATATTTAAAAGTTAACCTATATCAAAAATGCTTTTAGAGACTTTTTGCATAAATCCGACGGTATCCATTTCTATAAAATCATTTCGTTTTTAGTCCATATCCTTCATGCTTTCAATAACCACAGAACATAATATAGTAACAACATCTTCTAATGATATCAACTCGACATTTATCTTTAAACGATTTTTTGTGTAAAGGGATCATCACTCATGATTTAAAACAGCATTAAATCATAATCTGTTGTGACGGATTGTAAATCAGACAAATGAATGTCGCCTGCCTAGTCATAAATTAAAACGCCAATAAATGTTAACTGCTAGAAGATAATAGAGCTAAAGCCTATGTTGAAGGTTTACTTTCTGTAAACTTCACAGTTTGGAACGAATATGTACAGTAATATGTTTGAAATATTTTTCCGTATTTAGTATATTTTTATAAGTAAGTCAAAGTGGTATGTGAATGATTCTGAAATTTGTAAATTTATTATACGTACATATTCCTTCGACACTGTGACGTTTGCACGAAACGTCGGCACTAATAAAAATTTTATAATGACTGCGTCCTGAATATTTATCACCCATGATATGTAGTAGTATAACAGTCGACTAGATTCCTTCAAAAATAATTTGTATTTATATCGTACGATTTCAACACTCATTAACATCTGTTAACAGAGTTTTCAGACACCATTTACTTTTAAAAATCTCGTGAATAGCTTTATCTCATCGTAACCTACATTTTTTTAATTTACAAAAATTCTCGGAATTGGGGCGTTTTCAATCTAGAGGCCGGCAAACTTTGTCTATTTAATTTGGTAATAAAAACTCATGAACACCCATTTGCTTTCCACTAGAATCGTAAGATTTATCTATAAATATATTCGGCTAAAGAAGCCTTTGTCCCTTAAGTTAAAGTTGAAAACTACCATTGTAGAGATGGGAGTGTGCTCTGGTTGAAGTTATATGTAACGTGTCAAGAATCTATAGTATTAATTTGAGTTTAGAGTCAAATAGGTGTAGAAGTTATTGAACTCGAGTCCTCTAATTGCTTTTGTTTCAAAAATTCAGTGGGTGAACTGGTAGTACTCAATGCATTGCAGGATGGCTTGTATAAAATTTATTAAAATTTTAATAACAAAAAAAGAAAACTTAAATATTTTTGGAACTACAAATTTGTTAAAACTCTCTATAAACTAATTAAACAAAATGTTTAATTTAAGACCTTGAAATTGAAACTTTTTTTAGTAGTCCCAAAATTTTTACCGCTTCGGGACCTTCTCCAAAGTTGTTTGGGACTATGTTCCTCAAAAATAACACCAATGCAAAAAATTCCCTTCAGGCGGAATGGTATATTAAAACATATTCATGGAATATATAAGTCATATAATATAAATCATAAAACATATATTTGATGATTTTTGTTTTCCTTCTTTAGAGAATTTAGTAATTTTTTAAATAATCATGGATGGGTACTTTTTGAGTTTGCTGCAAATAAAGTTTCATTTCCTTCATAACTTGTTTCCTGAAATCACGGAGAGATGTTAAATAAATTGAAAAATTAATAATCGTTAATATTATTTTCAATATATCCTTGAAATCCGTAGTGCAGACCGCTTTTTATCAAATTATTAACATCCGTTTAAAACTTCGTGATTAGCTTCACGAAGCTTCCTCCCCATAACCTGCAACTTTTTTTTACGAAAGTTCTCTGAATTTGGTCGTTTTCTTTCTGGAGCTCGACAAACTTTGTCTATCTAATTAAGTACTTAAAACTCATTAATACCCATCTGCTTTCCACTTGAATCGTAAGATAATTTTATAACAAAATCGATAATAAAGGTGGCCTACAAAATATTGGTCCGTTTGGCGTGACATATACTCCCAACATGTCAAAATGGCAAGGTTATGTAAGCCTAGTGGCCCAATGTTTTGTAGGTCACCTCTTTTTTTTTTTCAATTTTGTGATCAAATTATCTTAAGATTCAAGTTGAAAGTAAATAGGCATTCATGAATTTTTAGTAAAAATTTTTATGTAGCTAATATATGAAAATCTACTAATAAATTTATAATATCGAGGAAAAAGCTTTAATTTACGCTTGTATATTTATTTCATGCTTTAATTCATTTAAATGATCCAAGCATGGAATATATACATATGATTAAAAAAAAGCTTATTCCTCGATATTATGAATTTTATTATTAATATATAACCTTGAACAATTTTAAAGATTCAAAGAAAAAATAAAATTCTACTAAAATAAACTTGATGAAAACAATTATTACTACAATAGATTTAAAGTTTTTGAGAAATCCAAAACTGAAATGAAGAAAAAAAATTAAAAAGTAGAATTAATACTAAATGTATAGAACACAATAACTCTGCACCAAATTGTCCGATTTCGATGATTTTTTTTACGTTTGTAGGGAATTTAGTAAGCTTTCAAATACTCATGCATAATGGCTCCAAAAATTGTGCCCTTTCCGAGTTATTCCCAAATTATGAATTAATTTGTAACGTCTCGATTCGTTGAGACGGCACCATCATATGTTTTGAAACCTCCCACTTTTATTTAACTCATGGTATAAAATTAGGAATAAAAATTACGATTCGCGCACTCTACGTTATATTCCCTTTCTGTTGATACCTCATTCGTCAAAATTCATCACTCCTCAGAGCCGGAAAAGGGAATTTGAGAAATAATATACAAGATTATCATACATATATTTTTTACTACAATTATGAAATGAGCCAAATCATATTGGAGAGAATAGATAAATTTCTCGGTGAAAGAAGTATTGGCTGAGGTTACTGGCAGCCGATCAGCTGTAATCCGAACCGTCATTGACGAGGGACAATAGAGAAAGCCGAGTCCTACGCAATTGTATAACCCCTCCCCACCCCCCATCCTCCCAATAATGAGGAAGCGTTGACCCTGGCTAGCCATCTGCCTTTGTCTCAATACACTCTATTTATTGTAATTATATTTTACTTAATATCCATTATATAAATATTATTATAAATTTATCGACAATATTTATCTAATCCTATGATTGGTTATATCACGGAGGGTAGTCAAGTTCACTGATTCTCGACGGAGTAGTTTCAATGACCACTCTTTTTTATTTACTTCGGAAAGTATTGCGATCGGATCAAATTTCTGATATGCGGTCTTCGACGGATCTATACGTTTCAGAGCCCTCTGTGTCAACACTGTTTAGCCTGTTGTTTTGAAAGGTAATTTGTAGGTCTACAAAACTATATAAAAATCGTTCATTTCGGACCAGTATTAAAGAAGTTACAGCTATTCAATTTCCAATGTAAGATTACGGGTACATATCCTGGTGTCAGAAAGGGATGAATGAGAGAAAAAAAAAACTAAGTAAAAGTAAAAAAATCTTTTGCTCGCATCACACATGCTTCACTATTTCCTCTACTTTTAACAGAAATTTTTGTTTGACAAAATTAGGCTATGACAAAAAGTTTTTGATCAGCAATGTTAGAGGGTACTGATATTTTTACACTGATTTACCTTAAGCCGTTTTACATTGCTTTAGTCTATCAAATGAATCGTACTAAAACATTTCTTTAAAACATGTAAAAATATAAAAACTTTTCTGATATAGGTAGGAAAGTCGTGTGAGTGGACACACCAGATTTTTTTATTATGTACTACACAGTGTACTCCCTGTCAGCCCAACATTGGTCCAACCTCCATTTTACAAATTATACAACTGTTCATTTAATTGTACTATTCGTTGCTCAAATTGTATAACTGTAATGAACATGTATTCTGTAGTTCAGATTGTATTATTTTTTTATCAACATAAATAAACTGAACGAAACCACAGTTCTGAAAAAAAATTTATTTCTTTAAAAATCGCTCATATACATCGTTTCTTATTGGTTATATTATTCTTATTACCAATTTGTATTCATAATATATATATTCAACCTGTCCAACATCAATTTGACTGTTTTATTTTTAATATCTTCTATGATCCGGGGTTGCGGCCATAAATAGACTACAATAATGGCAAAACTATTTTATTAAAACCCAACGTTTCGACCCGAATTTACAGGTCTTCTTCAGGGAGGTGTATTCAGCAAGGAGTTTCATTTAAAACCCAATGCAGGGAGAGGATCACAGCTCAACCGCCAGGTTTTCTCCCTTAATTATTTTTTAAATTCAAGTTACACACTTTTAAAGGTTGGGTGTGCCCCAGGAGGGTCTCCCTAATCCAGGATCGCCCTACGCCCGATGAAACCGAATAATTAATACCATGAGCCGGGATTCAAACCAGCGACCTCGAGCATTGGAAGTTCAGTGGTCTACCATTGAGCTAGCTCACTCCTAGAATATTATGTATAATATATTGTATTCAAAGGAAAATGTCGAGATCAAAAATAACTGCCGTCACCTAGGTAAAATCAAACTACCACTTCCAGATGAATAATATTTTCCGTACAAATGTTTGGCCTAAAATTTTAATTTTGTATTAGAATAGTTGGTTCACAGGAGCTTAATACTGTAACGAAGACACTTAGGGTGTAAATCTCTATTTTGTATTAGGAGAATAGGTTACAGGAGCTTAAGATGTGTGTAATTAAATGAACAGCTGTACAATTAGAGCTGTCAGGAGAGCTCCTGTAATCTCCTACTCTCCTAATCCTAAAATAAAATAAAATATGAAAGTCACTAAAGACTTTTTTATATAATAGAGAGAGATATATAAAATTATTTAAATATACAAAAAAAAAATTAGTGATTTTTAGAAAGTTAATAATTTAATAATAATAATTAAAAGTATATTGATTAAAATTTAATAACTAATAATAGTTGATAATGATATTTGTTTAAAGAAAGTTAATATTTCTATATTAATAAGTGATGAAAAATAATCTATACTGTGTATAATATGGTAGGTATAGTCAAGTAAACTTGTCAGGAAAAGAGGGTCCAAGTTGCATCAAGTGGTAGCAAGTTCCATTGTTTTTTACCCATTTTTGATCATGAAGGAGCATGTTTTTGACAAAAAACATTGATTACATTTTTAAACTACATTGAATTTACTACAATTAAGATTAGAATAGGTTTGGTAAACGTAAAAGGTTTTAAACTACAGCTTTTCAAATTTAGGTAAATTTTACCGAACTTGAAAATTTGAATCAATACTAATTTTCATGTTTTATCATAAGCAATTGTCTTTATATCTTCAGATAGCCTGTCTGATACGAGTCAGTAATATAAACATTTATTCAATTTGACATTTCAAAAAGAGAGTACAGGAGGGAGGAGTTATGCAAAATTTGCCAAATTTTGAAAATCTGTAGTTCGAAACCTATTAGATTTACTGAGCCAGTTTTGGTCTCAAATATAAGTTAATTTAATGTGTTTTAAACATGTATTGGACGTTTTTTTGTCGAAAACTGCTCCTTCGAGGTCGAAAGTTTAGATTTTGCATCTCAGTCACATCCTATACAAGAAAATAAAAATAAATCTTCTACCCCCATTCAATGCAACTAACAATCTACTGGGTTACTGGGCTATTTAGTTTGCACTGTTTTTAAGAAGAGAAGAGAAATAAAATATCTTAGGAGGAGGGAGGGGAGAGGGGGGTCATGGCCATCAACCTTGGGGGTATGGGCACCCCTGATCATAACTGACATGATTTTGACTGTTTAAGGGAGAACACGTTTTAATTTTAGCATTCGTGGCAGTTAGATATAAAAAATGTGTTTAAAAAAATAATATATGCATTAAATATTAAAAACGATTGTTTCAAATATTTACTTCTTTTTTTTTTTACTTTCAGAGGTGAAAGGGAGTGGGAGGGTGATGTGGGTGAGATGGTGACTGAGTGCAACAACAATAGTGAAGAATCTCCCCTCGCAACTACCCCAAGCCAAGCATCACCCGAAGAACTGGCGCTTTTAGCAAAACTGGAGGAAGCTAACAGGTTTGAAACTTATGAAACTTTTATATTAACATATCATAATTCATTTTTATATTCACATGAGTTCTTTTATTATCTGTTTAAATCTCTTTTTACCTCCTCTTTTTGTATTAAATATCAGTGATTTTCACAGGTTTCAGAGAAACTTAAGTCCCCAGACTAAAAGTTTCTAATCTTCATTATTCAAATAAAATATTATACCTAAATCACTTTGACTATTACTGTGCGGTATATGGGGGCCTCTCTGGGGATCTCGAGGCGAAACTAAAACGTTTGATAAATTGCTTTGTACGATTCATCTTCGGGATCCCAAGGGACGCCTCTGTTTCCAGTTTTTATGTAGAGTTAAAGTGGCTTTATCCTTCCTATCGACGTAAGTATTTCTTGGCATCCTTCCTCTTTCAAGTCATCCAATCCCACCGTCCCTCATACATCTCCGAGCTCCTTCAATGCAAATCCCCCAATTCAATTCAAATTCGTACCCGCAATACTCGTTCCCGGTCTTCAGATTATACATAAGGGCCCACCGAACCGCTGCTTTAGACAAATCGTTCATTATCCAATTCTCACCCTAAGGAACTCCATCCCTCTTTATCCCTTCCCACATCCGTCAATCCAATACCCTTCCTACCTTTAAATCCCACCTTTCCAATCATTTCTTATCCATCCAGTTGCCATAAAATTGTAAATAGATACTACTATAAATATGTACATAAATTATTAGTTCGTTCTTCATTATTTTTACTCCTATTCTTTTATTATCAACCGATCAAAATTAGGAAGCAACTTGTATGTATATGTGTATATGTGTGTGTGTGTGTGTGTGTGTGTGTGTGTATATATTTTTTTTTTTCTTTTCACCGAGACTGTTCAATTACTCTGTATTTTTATTTATATATCTCTGAGGCTCCTTAGCCCACATTTCTGTCTTCCTGTATTATTCTAAAGGGACTCGCCCAGAATAAATAAAGTATTATTATTAAATCAAAATGAAGAATTAAGAGACCTCTTATAATAATCCATTTTAAAGTTTTATATAATTTTTTATTTGGATATTTGGTATTAGTGGTATTAAATTTTTTTCTATCGGCTAAAATCCTGTCTTTTTTATTATTTTACTTCTTCTTCATTCTCTAACACCACTTCTCTCTCAGCGTGGAGATGTCTCCATCATCTAGACCGTCAGGTGTCGTGGTCCCTTACCATGGTCCTCATCGCATCAGAATTAATTTGTCGTTGTCTACCAATGCCTTCCTTGTGATCCAAGTAGGAATTCCGGATTCTATCTCTGGGCTTCATGCTCAGTGGTTTCGTCTCCATCATTTTGATAGACTCCCATTGGTGTTCCATACAGCCATGCTTCCAAACAACCTCAGCTGTTTGTTTATATTACTTTCTGGATAGGGCATATCCTTAGTTCTTCTCTGGTCCTCTCGTTTGAGATGAAATATCCTCTTATTTTTCTTGTTATCTTTCTTAGAAACCCCATCTCAGCTGCTGTAAACTGGCTCTATAATTTTTCAGCCAGAACCCAGCTCTCAGCTCCTTGAAGAAGGATTAATACATCTTCTTCTTCATTGCTTAGCTCAACATCGCTTGGCTTTTTCAACCTCTGCCTTCCACTTCTCTCTATCCATTACATGGACTTTTCTCATTTTCAACTGCTGTATATCTTGGAGTACACTATCACTCCAGTGGCCCTTCACCCTCCTTCTATTTCTCTTTCTTCTGGTGATCCCTTCAATCTTTGGATTCTGATGCTGCCTGAGATATTCAGGCCCATGTATTTATTATACAGATCCCTATTTTTTATAAGCTTCTAAATTTCATCCTCACAAATGGTCCCAGGATGTTCCAGAATGCAACATGAGAACGCTTGGGGATCCCAAAGATGTATCTTGAGAAACAGTTCACGAGTTTCTTTAATCTCATTTCTAGCCTGGCAGATAGCCCTCCATACATCAAGCAGCCATAGTCGAAGTGAAGGAATTTAAGGGAGGTTATAAGGAGCTGTCTGGTTTTTAGAGGAATACAATCACAGAATCTTAGGAGTTATTTAAGGACAGAAATGGATTTTCTGGTAATCTGGGAGATATGGTTATTCCAGAAAAGGTTCTGGTTAAAGATTATTTCTAGGTTTTTGATTGTAGGGAAAAATAGATTGGGCGTAAAGTAGGGGTATTTGGTTTTTAGAGGAATACAATCACAGAATCTTAGGAGTTATTTAAGGACAGAAATGGATTTTCTGGTAATCTTGGAAATATGGTTATTCCAGAAGAGGTTCTGGTTAAAGATTAGTTCTAGGTTTTTGATTGTAGGGAAAAATAGATTGGGCGTAAAGTAGGGGTATTGAGGTAAAGTAGAGGAAAGGGAACTAATGAGATGTCTGGACCCGATGAGAATAGCCTTAGTTTTATCTGCATTCAGCTTCTCTCATCTAAGATATCCACTTCTTTTATCTAGAATATCCTCCCACCTTATCTAAAATATATCTTTAGATATTTAAATAACAATTGATGTAATAAATAAAAGGAGGATGCAATGTTTAATTATTTTCAATGATTTTTATTTTGAGTTGAATTCATTTTTATTTTTTAAATTGCTATCAAAAACGTTTTCATTATACATTTATTGAAAACAAAAATTACATAACTTTTACCTTGATTTTATCAGTATTGCTATAATATTTACTTTATACAATATTTGTATAGTAGGTACAATAATTTTCTATTGTATTAGGAATCGCTTTTTATTTCCATGAAGCATAACTACACATTTTTTTCTAAATGTCATTAAATAATAAACATAAGTAAGATATTTACTTGCGAATAACAAAAAAAATAACAGTTTATTTCATGACATCTGAGTCACAATGGATTGTTTTCTGATAAATCAGTTGGTTTATCTGCTTTCTCTTACAAATCTTAATCAATTTGCATGTTTATTCATGCTGTTTTACTGATAAGATTTTTCTTTATAGACTCAAAGTTTCATACTGGTATTTCTTTCAGATTTCTTGTATAAAATATAACAAATAATTTTATTTAAATTCAAACTCTATTAAAATAATTATTTTACTTTAAAAGATTTTAAAGACAGAAGTGCCGTATTAAATCTTTAAAATTTCATAACTTTTAAATTTATATTTGCATATTTGCTGTGTTGGTAGTAACATCACATTGTCTATGTGAACACTTAAGTAAATATTCTAGCATGTTTATGTAGTTACAATCAATTTCTTTAAATCTTAGTTTCTCAATATGGTGTAGGGTGAATATAATAATCTTGCTGTGATAATATTTTCTCACTTTATGAGTTAGTAAAAAAAAAAAAAAATATTTGTTTAAAAATGGGTAAGAAAATGTTCAAATTAATTGGACAAAAGATAACAAAAAAAGATATAATTATATCATGCTTATTAGGTATGGACTTTACTGAAAAAGTACATTTTTACAAAGGGTATGTTCTTAATATTACGACTTTCTTTTTACACGTTTACATTTTTAAATATAATTAGCTTTTCTGTATACATTTATTTTAAAAATCACGCTGTCTTGTAAAATAAATATAGTACAGTGATTTTTTTTTTCTATTTGTTTAGACTTATCGAGGCTGATGCCAAAAGCTTAAACTCGATATCTAATAATAGTGGACACTCAAGAAAAAGTTCGGATACATCTCAAATCTCCCTCACCTCTGGTAAGTTTTTAATATTTATTTTTTCATATTATGTCTATTTGCATTGTTGATTATTTAATAAATAATGTTTTATTGTCATAACCGTAGTTATTTCTTGTCAAATTTGTGTTTAGTTTTCGTTTAAGACTACCTTAAAAGGTAGGTCATCACAAAATAAGTACATTAGATTTAGTTTTTCACTAATCTGCTTCTTTAGAAAAACAGTATGTCATCATAGAGTATCATTTTATTTAAAAATCACTATAACTTTTTTAGTCTATTTTATTTTTCTATTTCTTTTTATGTTATGTTATATAACTTTGGTAAAGTACTAAAAATGAAAAAAAAATTATACATTTTATTTTATAAATAATAATTCATTCTAAATATTATCAATATTATGTATTATCAAATATTAAACACTAGTTTTTTAATGAACATTTGGTAACAGCTGTTACTAAGGGACCACAGTTTATTATTTTTCGCCATGTTTAATAATTTAAACATCAAAATCGGTCATTTGTTATTTTTAAATTAAGAGAATGTGATAAATCCTCTTATAGGTAATTAAATTCTGCTGAAGAATACTAAGCTAATTATGTCATTCTTTTAGATATGTTTAACTTTTAGAACATCTAAACCATAATCTTCATTAAAAATTTTTTTCATTTACAAAAATGTTTGGGGATGGTTATGAAACATATTAAATCCTAATTTTAGTGATTTAGTTAAAAATGCATTCTTATTGCTTAATTTAATATATCGATAATTTATTGCAAATATTACGTATTTTAGATAGGTATATGCCTTCATTGTGACAGCAACTTTTTCGTAAAAATTGGCTAACCAGAAGTGCCAATTTATATCAACGTTGAAACACATTTTTCTCAAAAACGGCTCCACGATTTTGATTAAACTCGTTGTATCTTTGTATAATTTAGTGGTCTATAATATCATTGAGGTCTTATTCCCATTGATGTCACTTTACACGGCTTAAATGCATATGTGTTCAACATATCTTCCTCTTTAATCTTAAAATTAAGTATCTTTAATTTGTATTATTTTGAATAATTAACTATCTCTTATTATTAAAAGTTACAAAAAAAATGCTCAATATAACTTTTGAAAGGATTTGATAATTGAAAAATGGATAAAAAAAGGGAAAATGATAATTTAGGCCGAAAATGAATTTCCGGAAATACTATTCAGAAGGTATACGTAAAATATATCGTTGGAAAGCAGAGAATTTAAAAAAAAAAACAATATCTAATATAGAAAGTAATGGAGAGTGACGAAACATTATAATTAATAATTTGTAAAAACTAATATTATTTAAAGGAAATCAGATGTTTTGAGGGAAATGAAATGAAATTTACTAACTAAATGTAAACTTTCTTCAAGTTTGAAAAAAATCTTTTAAAATCCACCTAATCAAGGCAATGGCATTGTTTAAAAAACTATTTCATTGTACTTGTGTGAAATATAAAAATATTTCATGAATGTATAAAACATATGTTTATAACCTGTATAAGATTTACTGTAGTTTAATAATTCTAGATCTTAAATTGTATTTAAATAATTAGATATCAATGTCCGTTTATTCCAAAAAATCATGTAACCTTTTATAAAATTAAATTAGTGAATAACATGATGAATTTCCCCTTGTGAAATCCAAACATTGTCCACTTAAAATTACTGACATCTTTTCACCTGTCTATGGCAGGCAATGAAAATCTTGTAATTTCATTTTAGTAAGCGGATATAATTAGCACAAATGGACTACCAAGATTTTTATTGTCTACCATTGATATAATTAATAGGTTTTTGTTATTTTAGTAGTCTTGATGATTTGTTAGCTGTAAGCTTTAAGCTAGAGCTCCATTGAAGGTGCACTTCAAATTTTTTATAATTGCTCAAGATTGTCAGAAAATAATTTCTATTCAAAGCAGAGAGGTAAGTGAAAGTTGTGTAATGCCCGCATCAGATTTTCTTTTTTTTAATTCGTGAATTTAACTGCAGTAATAGTAAAATATAACACATGTGAAGTTTTAAATAAATATATTGAAATATAACTTTTAAAAAAAGCTTTTTAGATAATTTAACTTCTATCAACCAACTCATTTAATTTAGATTTTTAAATATTTTTAGAATAATGTTTGAAAAACAAAAAGTAGTTTAACCATTATGTTTTAAACACACATATTTTATAGAATCAAAGCTCATATTTATGAGATGAATCATTAACTTCGAAGCTATGTGAATGGGTTCGTTATTTCATTCATGTTAATTATTTTACATTAGAAAAATTGTGCATAATTAAACATAGATTACATATATGCATTTTCATTTGTAAATGTATTGTGCTGTGTCAATGACACTCTTAAGAAAGGTTTAATACTCTGACTCATTTCTTATCTACTAAGGGCTACTTCACAACTAATTATCTTATCCATGAATGCTACCTTTTGTGAATTTTAAACCAGTTTTTAGTGAAATAACTACAAAATGATGTTTGATACCTCTGATCATTGGAAGAATTCCATTGCCTTTTGGGATGACATATTAGAAAAAAATTCTTCCCGTATGTTTCTATTAAATCAAAATTTAATATATTTTATTAGAATGAATAGGTTATAATAATTTTTATTATCATTAAATTTTAGCAAAAACATGAAATTTACTTACATAATCATTGACATATTTGTATATATCTATGTTATCATTCTTGCTAGACATTTGTTTTTCCTTTATTACTAATTTTAATATGTGTTCACTTAATTTATAAGAAATACCTTTTAAAAACATGTTTATTTCAAATTGACCTACATTTTTAACCTAAGTTAAGGCAATTTTATTTTGCTTTTATAGCTCTTGTTTATTAAAAGTTTTGTCAATGTAATTATTAATAATAGTATCAAAAATAATTATCACTTATACATTATTAATTATTTTTCTCAATTAGTTTATGTGACAAGTAAAATTACCAAATTTATTTTAAAGAATTTGTTGTACATGAAATTTAAATGAATAATGAACCAATTAAGCTTATATTGATTTTCTTAAATGCAAATTCATCTGTGGAAACCAACTGCTCCCTATTATATTTATACATTCATGAATTCATGAGATGATAGAGAAATGTATGTAATTGTGATTTTGATGTTCTTGGAAAACAAACTGCTTACTTTTAGATATTGGAATTAATTAATTCAGACATCCTTGTTTTAGTTTTATGTTATTGTATTTGTTTGCTTAAACTCAGCTCTGATATAACCTCAAAAAATGAATAACCTACTGAGATAAACCTATTCATAACAATATTTACAATTAAAAAAAAGAAGCTTTTTCCACCTCTCCCTCCCTACCCCCTCCCCCCTTGCTTACTTATATTCATAAAATTGTTCAAATTTAACCTTTTTAATTGTACCATAACAAAAGCTGTCCCAAGTTTCATTAGGAAGCCATTGTCACTAGCAGGCATCTAAAAAGACAGAATCACGAGATTTGAAAGAAAAATCCTCTATATGAAATGCTTAGCGACCCAAAATTAGAGCTTAAAAGTTAGTAGAATTAAGATAATCGAGGAATTATTAAAAAATAAAAAGTAGGTCTACAAATATTTATTTATCTGCAGGAAAGTATTTTAAGAATAGCATCATTAGCAACTAAACTCTTGATTCAAAAGAGAAGGACCTAATTGCTGTATTATAAGGATTGAAATGTTATTTACTATAGATCAAATAGTTTTAGCTTTAACTTTGATAAAAGTTTTTTATTTATGTGTACTTACATCTTTGGCCACACCCCCAACTATCTTCTCCTACAGTTAATTCTTTTGTTTTTATTGGGGTACTGAGGGTATAAACGAGGTAAATCAACATTTATTCTTTGAATATCCATTCAATAGATAGAAGATTTACTTGTCAATTAATTGCCTAATGGAGTTTAAAAAAGAGATCTGGGAAGAATAACTAGGTTGTTGTGGGAAACAAATTGTAATGGTGAGTTGAAATCCTATTGATATTAGAGAGCTACAACAACAGAAGTATAATAAGATAAAATAGTTTTTTTTTTCTAATTTCTGATTCATCGTCGCATGTTCTTCGATAGATATTGATATAGACCTTGTGTCAAAATGAAGAGAAGGAATCTTTTGCTACATCATCCAGGATTAGCAGTTTCTTCAATAAACATTTTAAGCAAACCATTTCTTTCACAGCGTCCTTACATAAGTTCCATTTTGGTTGTGAACACTCCACATAATACCATATTTGACTAGATGAAGATAGAGCACCTGCTGTAAACAAACAAATAATTCCGTTTGTAGATCTTCCTGCACTGAGATCACTACCCAGATCTGTATATCGTGCTCTGATTTGTATTATTGTTACTGTATACAATTCTAATATCCTCAGTTCTTTTTAAATATTAGGAAATTCTTTTCACTTTAATATATTCTGCTAAAGCTTTTTCATATCAGATGTATTAGCATATAAGCTAATATCACATTGATAATGCGCTCCTATGATACCAAAACAATCTATTATTATATAATGACCTTGATGATTAAAGAGATTTTTTATTATAACCCTCAACCAGATCAGTGAAACAATAAGCAATACCTTAATGGTTAACTTATTTATTAATTTTTTATAAATAGTTGTATAATGTGTTTAATCATATTTGATTTTCTTGAATACATTAACTGGCTCAAACACTTGACACAGAAATAATTCATGATCTGGATTTTTTTCGTAATCTTAGTTTATTTTTTAAAGCTGGGTTTATAGTTTATTCCTTCATTTCTGTTTCATCGTAAAATTGATTTATTTTATCATTAACATAAACCAGTAAAAAAAATACCAAGAGACATAACTTTAATGTTAGGTTATAGTAGAAAAAATTATAACACACAGCCTTATGTCTTTAAAATGCATTCAAAGAGAAAAAAAAACTCAACATTTTGCCAATTCAGGCGTCATCAGAATAGAAGAGAAGAGTAAGTCAAACATCATTCCATGACACCCAATCACATACCTAGTATGCAATTGAGTGTCATGGAGTGATGTTTGACTTGCTTTTCTCTTTGGTTATTTTTTTTTTTTTGCTCTTACTACATACAATTGGCATATTAGTCAGTATACAACTTAGTATTATGGAGTGATGTTCGACTTGCTTTTCTCTTCTGTCCTGAAGACGCCTGAGTTAGCGAAATTTTGATGGGTTTTTTTTTCTTTGACTGCATTTTGGAGACATAAAGCTGTTTGGTTGGATATTTTCCAATTATAAGCTAACATTTATCATTAAACTTTATTTACAGTATTTGAGTTCACTTCATTAGTTTTACAGCTTATTAACATTTGTTACAGGTGCAATAACAATGTTTGTGATAAATACACCGAACATACCTACATGTGTCATACTCCTATTCATAAATACCACAGTTTTTATATGTACTGTAAAATAAATGATGCATTGAATGAACTCGAGATCCAACGAGCACTTCAAGGAACATTGTAAAACTAGTTTGGCAGGGAACATTACCAATTCAGACTTTTAGAAAATTAAGTAGCCAATTAAAAAAAATAAATAAAGGTTACTTTTACTTTTTTTAAAATTACTTTATAAAGGTTATTTTACTTGCGGAAGCAAATACCCTGGGGGGGGGGAAAGGGGGCACCCATTTTCATAGTGCTGCAGACCATAGTCTCTATGGTGGAATGGCAAGCCATCAATAACTCTATGGCCGATCTCTTTGGAGTCAATCTGACAATATCCTTCCCACCTATTCCGGTTTAAGGACAGTGGCAAAGCAGGTGCATGAGGATCTAAATTTCTTTCCCTGAATTGGTCCATCCGTGGGCCAAGCCTCTGGGGGCTACTTACATTCTGGAAAACCACATTGGGATTCCGAATACCATGGTAGATTTAACACTCCTATGCCCTGTTGGTGTGAGTTGTCTCTGATAAGCTGACAGGCCTCAAATACCATGGAGGAATCTCATGCAGCATGGTTTTCTCCAGTAGATGATCACTCCATTCGGATGATCAATCATGCTAGTCTTAAAACACTCAATGCTGCCTAATATTGATTATCTATTGCAAGTGCTTCAACCCGCTCAGTCGTCGCAGCTCTTAATTTTTTTTTTTTTTTTGTTCAGTCCCATACTGATTATAAATGAGTACAAACTGCTGTGTAATCATCAAATCTTGTAACGACTTTATGGAATTCTGAAAAATTTTTGTTTGATAATAAAAATACTTATTAGATTCCAATAGTTCTATTTTATTTAATTCCTTTACACAGTTTCAGCTCTTAGGCTATTTTCAAGGGAAGAAACCTATTTTAAAATAAAATTTACATGGGCTGAATTGCAACATAAACTATTGTCATTATATAGGACAATTCATCCCAGATGAATTTTATTTTATTTTAAAATATATTTTTCGTTTAAAATGACCTGATGGTTGAAACGTTAGTGTAAAGATATTAAATAAAGTAGGACTTATTGGAATCTAATAAGTGTTTTATTATTATTTCTAATAATGAAATTTTAATCAAAAAATTTTATACATACATATATATATATATATATATATATATATATATATATATATATATTAATTATGTTTGATAATTTGAATAGTACGGAGAAACATGTTACTAGTATGGGTGGATTAAGTTAAATCCTTATTATTTCAGTATTCTACACCATCAATGACATTATAAATGTGATTTTCCATTGTTGTAAAATGAACCAATTTTTAACATTTCTTGTATATCTCTTGTTTAAAAATAATACACTTTTTAATCAGGAAAGGTAAATTTACAATCTTTGTTCCAATGTGTTTTTTGTCAGATAGGTTTGGTTTGGGGTGACCAAAAAATCTCAATTCTTATCTGTTATTAAAATAACTTTGAATCAGAATAACCTTTATAAAGATGTGGAACTATCATCGTGCTACTCATGACGATACATTTAGTGAAGTAGATATCCAAGGTACACAATTAGATGAATCCAAACATTCTGCACGCTTAACAAAGATCAAGATTATAATGACCAACTCTTCGTTTGCTTTATCATTTATTTAATTAAACACAAACATCACCTCCTGAGCATGAATCATTAAATGATATTTTATTTTTTATAATTTATATATTCATATTGCTGATCACATGTATTTTAGGTAATCACATATTAATATTAGTATTTTTAATAAATTATTCACTAAAGAACACTGCATTACTGTCATTCATAGATACCTTGTTAAAGTCTAAATTATGTTTAGCCTCATGCACTCAACACGATCAGTTTTGATTTTTCACTGCAGCAACTCTCAAGTTTATAAAATGGCTAATATACTCCATTTTTATAATTTGTTATTTAAATATTACTGTATTTAAATGTTTGCTGATGGTTAATTTATTTAATTATATTAGAGAGAAAAAATATGTTTAGGAATATTTATTCTTTTAAACTTGCTCAATAGTTTCCACAACCAATATCTGTACTCTGTACCAGTAAAATTATTATTATTATTAGTTCCTAGAATTCCTTAGGTGGGACATATGGCCGCTGCAAAGTTCTGCCAGGCATCTCGACCCTTAGCCAGCTCCTTGACTCCAGACCAGGTCTGTCATGTTATATCACTGTGTTGCTTTCTAAGCGTGTGCCCAAGCCATCTCCATTTGTGACGTGTAATGGCTTGATCCATCGCGGCTTGGTTAGTTTGGGTCCAGAGCTCGGCATTAGAAATTGTTTCAGTCCGCCATACTTGCAATATATTCTGCAGACATTTATTGACGAATATCTGTAGCCTCTTGTTTACCTGCTTGGTAACTTTCCAAGTCTCGCAAGAATACATCAGTACCAACATGACATTTGTTTTGAAGATGCAAAGTTTGGTCCCCCTCCAGATTTTCTGGGATTTCCACACTTACCGAAACTGCGAGAATGCTTTTTGGGCTTTCCTTGTACGACTCGCAACATTTTCATCAGTCCCTTCATCCTAGCTCACCATACTCCCAAGGTAGCAGAATTTAGTAACCCTTTCTATTGTTTGGTCTTCTTTTCTTTTAAGATTTTCTTGACTCCTTCTATTCACTTCAAGCTTTCTCTTGGAGTTCATTTAGCTTCTCCTGCATGTCTCTGAAACTTTGAGAGAAATAACATAAGTCATCCGCAAAATCCAGATCTTCCGCGTCTTTCCGTCAGCCTCCACTGAAGTGGAGTAAATCAGAGAAACTACAATAATCATTAAACACATTCTGTTCAAGACCTCATTTAATATTTGTATTTTAAGATTGTTAAAAAATTTCTTTTAAAACAAGTTTGATCATTTACATTTTTTTTAATAAAATCATTTTTGTCTATAATGCTTAAAATTTCTTTCCCATAATCATTGTAAAATATCAAGTTTTATTTCCTAAGCCCTAAATTGAACTCAAGAAAACTATTCCATCATTTTAAATAAAACAGTAATACCAAAATTGCAAAAGTTTTGCAGTGACATATATTATAATATGAAGATTATTTGTATAATGCTTATTTTACTAAAATATTTCAGCAAAAGTAATTAATGCTTTAAAAAATTTAATTATGCGGTTGATTAGTGTGAAGAAAGTAAAATAAAAAAATGATTATTTCAGCGATTAATGAATAGAGGTAGCAATTGTGGATGGCCTGACTTGATAACTCTGATTTTTTTATCTTAATTTTTGTTTTTTCACAATTTAATGGAAAACTATCTATTTGCTTACACTTTAGCTTAATAATTGATGGAAAATCAATTTTAATTTAAATAAACTTTAAGGTCAAATTACTAATAGATAAGAAGTGTTAAGCTCCCTCAATGTATTAAGTGTATACCAAGAATGAAGTTCAAAGGGTATTTGAAAAAATAAAATAAAAATTTTTAAAAAATTATAATTTAATGGACTGTAAAAATATTGAACAAAAAATAATCCAAACTATAAGTGTTTATTTTTCAAACTAAAAACAAATAATAATTAATCAATGAAATAATTTTTTTACATTTAAGAATTATAATATAAATATAACGAATAACTGCTTTGCTGCTACTAAAATCTGTAAAAAAATAAGTTAGCTTGATTTTTTTGCTTGAATGTAATATAAAATTTTTGTGTGGTTTTCTTAAAAAAAAATTAATGTGTTCATATCTTCAGATTTTTATTGTTCATTTATTAATTTTTTCAGGGACAAGTTTGTCCCAGGAGAGGGAGAAATGTGATGATGGAGATGAAGATTCCTGGACTACTTGGGGACGAATCGCCAATGATTGGGATTCCTACAAGAAAAAGACATCATATATCAAGGTCAGGACAAGCAGTATTTACTTAATGCATCTGTTGGTTATCCTTGGAAATATAAGTAATACAGTTTAAATGGTCCGTTTAGGAGATGGTCAGGAAAGGAATCCCACATCATTTCAGAGGGATTGTGTGGCAGCTCCTTTGTGATGCACACAATTCTCCTGAAAAGGACCAGTTTGCAGAATATATCAAAGCCACTTCCGCCTGTGAAAAGGTACAAAAATACTAACTATTATATTGTAGTATTAATAGAAAAAATATAGATTTTTGATTAGTAAATCTTTTTTTCAAAAAAATTTAGAATGGTAAATCAAGAATATCAAAATTTGTTGGTTTGACTAATAAATTAACTATTTACAAAGTTCTCACTAAATTATTTTAGACCTAGGGTATCGAGCTATGGGGAGCAGCGAAGATATCAGATATAAAAATAATTCACTGTTCCTGTCAAAAGTTTTCCGTAAAATTGTAGATACCTACTTTTATGTTTCTAATTTTACCTTACGCACTGACCTTGATATTTCTTTTATGACAGCAACTGCCTCAGACCATTTTAATAATTTTCATAACAGGCTGACTCTAAATTCAAATCCAGTTACTCAAGCTTTATTTATGGCCACAAATCCATATGATCCCCCAGAAGTCTGCTGAGGCGCTGGCCAAGAAACTTACAGCATTGAGTTACTTGCTGTGTTTTCTCTCTCTTTGTTCTGTATTATTCATATTCTTTCTTGTTTTTGTTTTTTTTTTCTGTTCTCCTTGTTATCAAATATCAATGATATCATATTTACTTAATACATTGGTAGATAGCAAATTTATCTCAACAGAAATATGGGTATCATAAAAATATTTGGTTTAACGTGTTTATGTATCAAAATTTTTTCATGATGTTTCTATCGATATATCTCTGACTTTTTTTTTTTTTATAAATTAATTGTTAGGGGAAATTAATAGCTGTAAAAACATTTTAAAAAAAAGAAACTAAATTTTATTGAGCTTGTGAATTTTATGATTTTTTAAATTTAACATGTATTTAAAGAAATCAAAATAATTTATTTCCCATAATAATATTTTCATAATTCATTTTAGGTGATAAGGCGAGATATAGCTCGAACCTACCCTGAGCATGACATGTTTAAAGAAAAAGATGGAGTCGGTCAAGAAAGCCTTTTCAATGTTATGAAAGCTTATTCCCTCCATGACAGGGAGGTCGGCTATTGCCAGGGGTCAGGATTTATTGTTGGTCTTCTCTTGATGTTGGTAATGAAATAAACTGTATCTTAAAGTGCTTTAGATATAGCTAAATTGTATTAAAATCAATTTAATATTTTAAGCATGTATCCTTAAAATCTTTTACTTTCAAGTGAATAAATGTTTATCTGGTGATATCAATAGTCTGTAGTAAGATCAATTTTTAAATGAAATAACAATGGGTAATAGTTATTTATTGGCATGGATTTCCTATTAACAGATTTATTGTTTATTAAAAAAAAAAAACATATATATATATATATATATATATATATATATATATATATTATTATTAATTGGCATCTGAAAAAACATCAAAAGAATCAATATCTACTATTTTTCTTGATATATTAAAGCTTTGTTTAATTAATGCCTCTCTGAAACCGGATATTTTATGTGATATGCCAGATAGATGTAGCACTAACAGCATGTAAACATTTTTCCATAATTTTAAAATTATCTCAAGCTCTTTAAAAAATAAAACTGCTTTTAATTCTCAATGGTGGTCGGGAACAATATGGGCAATGAAGGGTTATTGTAGTGTATTACTTCCTGAAGCAGATGCCGGAAGAGGAAGCGTTTGCTGTTTTCGTGAAGTTGATGAAGGATTACAGGATGCGGGACATGTTCAAACCTACAATGGCTGAGCTGGGGCTCTGCATGTATCAGCTTGAGAATCTAGTCCAGGTATGTTTTATTGATTGTAAAAATTATTCATTATCTATAAGTATTATTTTACTTTTTTATAATATTTAAATTAATTATTTGATTAAAGTTAAAGTATTTTTAAAATTTATCATGTTTATAATGATATTAGAAATACCATTTGTAATTACCTGAGCCTTGATTGTTATGAATATAACTAAGGAGTTCTTGTCTAGCCAGCAACCATTGCTCTGATGGTCACCGACATGCTTGCGTCACAACATCGGCAAACTACTTAAATGAGGGCACATCCTGGTTATTTATCATCCTCTTTGAACTTTTTCCTTTTTTTAGGGGGGGGGAATTTAAGATTTTAAACAAAATCCTATTTTGTATCTTAATTCTTTTCTTGTAAGATATGTAAAGTGTACTTATCTGTTGAAAAATGAAAAACAAAAACTTAAGTTTAGCTCTCAGTTTTTCTACTGATTTTTTTTTTTTTTTCTCAGTAGTTAGGAACAATTTATATATTCATATATATATTTGAATTAGTAGATTTCAACACAATCTAAATCATTTAAAGTAAACTACTTTACCCTTGAGAAATTTGAAACATTTTCGTCATGAATTATTATTAACATGATTTTGGTTTTATTTTACACAGGAGTTGATGCCTGATCTACACAATCACTTCAACTCTCAAAGTTTTCATACGAGCATGTACGCTTCATCCTGGTTCCTCACCCTGTTCACGACGGCTCTTGCACTTCCTACAGCTTGTCGTATCATCGATGTTTTCTTGTCTGAAGGAATGGACATCATCTTCAAAGTAGCTCTTGCTCTCCTTACAATGGGAAAAGATGATCTTTTGTCTCTTGATATGGAAGGAATGTTAAAGGTATATATTTATAAAAATGTTATTTAACGAACATTTTAATTCGAGGTTAAATGACAACTTTATAACTTGAAAATTTGTTTAAATTTTTATTATTTTACTACAAATAAATTCAGATAAATAGGAATATCTTCATTACACCTTACTTTCAATATTGATTTTTATTTTTCAGTTTTTTCAAAAAGATCTTCCAGTTCGAGCTGATGCTGACCCAGAAGCTCTCATGAATCTTGCTTACGGTGTTAAATTTAATGCTAAGCGTATGCAGAAATTGAAAAAGGAATACACTGTTATGAAGACCAAAGAACAAGAGGACATGGTAGAACTGAAGGTAAAAATAAAATAATAAATATTAATTTTTATTCTTATTAAATATTAAGACAACGTGGAAGGCCAAAAAGAAGATCAACAGAGATGCAGATAAATGGAAAGAAATAGCCCAAGACAGGGAGAGATGGAGCAGGCTTGTTAAGGGGGCAAAAAATCTACGTGGTCTATAATGCCTACATGAAATAAAAAAAAATATTAAATCTGCATGAATTCCTGATATGAAACTTTAAGGCGCCCTCGTGGTCTCTTTGTTATGGGTTGGGTCTCAAATACCTTTGTGGGGTTCATGTCCTTGTTCATGTGGCAGACATCTCCAAACCATTTGAGTTGTCTGTTATCCAAAGTGGTTTTTAGTTCTGGTACTTCCAGCTGGCTCTCTTATACTTTCATTGCTAATGCAATCCTTCTTCGTTTTCCTCACCAATCTACATAGGAACCTCATTTCATGCTGCTGTTATGCGACCATAATGTCTGTCTGACATGGTCCAGCTGTCTCTGTCATAGATGAGAATAGGTAGGTAGGTAGATGCATATATGTGCATCTTGGTCTTCTTATCCACTTGATGGTGGCTGAGGATACTGTTAGTGATCTGGTAGTATGCCTTGGATATTCTGTTTGAAATCTCAGCATCTAGCTTACAGGAGTTGCTAATTACAGTCCCTAAGTAGATGTATTCCTTCACCACCTCAAGAACCTCAGTAACAGACCAATTGGATGTCTTACTGTTCTTCTCTTACGATAACAGCACTTTATTCTTGGAAGCATTAATTCACATACCTTTCCTTAGCAGCTCTTCTTCCCATTCCACTAGTGCTTGCTCTAGTTCCATCTTTGAATCACCTATGAGGGCAACATTACCCGCTTATAGAAGGTTCTTTGTATAAATCTACGAGTCCTAAATGTAAATTTTGTGTGGGTGACAGAAGGGAAATTATGGTTACAAAATTTATATAAACTATTTATCATAATCAGATTTATATTTTATATTAAAAAGGTATTATATGATTTTGTTTTCTATTCAGAGGTTGAGACAAGAGAATCGGCTTTTGAGGCAAAGGGTTGAACTTCTGGAAGCTGAAAGCTCAGAACTAGCACACAGGTTGGTGAGGGGTCAAGTCTCTCGTGCTGAAGAAGAAGAAACGACCTTTGCTGTACAGCGTGAGCTCCAAGCACTCAGGATGACTCATCTGCACACAACTCATCAACTGGAAATTGCACACGAAGAGATTAAAAATCTCTCAGTTATACTTGAACAAAATGTATGTTATGTAAAATTTATTTCATTTTTTTTTTGCATCTATTATTAGTGTTTGCTCTATTTATATCAAGTATCATGGTCATACAAGATTAAATTTTGGTCTAGCTATGAAGTTGACCCTCTATAATTTTTATCACAGCACAACTCTTGTCAGTCTTCACTTGACGAGATTACTGCGAAGAAAGAAGAACTGACACAAAAGGAAGAGATGGTGTCTTGCCTTCAAGAAGAGCTCTTTAAAGTTCGATTGAGAGAAGCAGAAAATGAAGCTTTAATAAGGGATTTGCGGAGTAAAATTCAAGACCTTGAGCAAGTGAGTGACTTGAACTTATATATAGACGACGTATGTGTAAAGATTAACAACTGTTATTTGTTTATAATTTTTTTTTATCATTCAAAACATAGTACCAAGGGCACTTTCTGATGTATGATCTCTACTTGTTCAGTAAATATATCTGAATAACTAATAATGTCCATTTGGAAGTTATTAATAGACTATTAGAACAGTATCTTGTATAAATTTACTAAAAGATCATTTCAAAAAGGAATTCAGCATAGTTATTATTAATCTAATTATCTTCAGAGTATTGACAGGACATTCAGAACTCATTTGGTTGAGGCTTAGGGAAGTAAATATCGAAAGATTATATCAATATACAGGGTGCCTCAGTTCTTAAAGGCGATTCCTGGATGGTGATTCTAGAAAACATTTCCAACAAAGATGCATGAGCCGATTCCAAACGGAAAAGGAGTTAAGACTAATTTTGTTTTTCTTATGGTGGTCACATTTTTTATTGGATAAAAAGGAATTGCTCAAAATCTGTTCAAGATAATTAAATTCTTAAAATGAATGAATGAATGAAAATAATTTTATTATTCTGGGACTAGTGTCAATTTAGAACTACAATTCTGTATAGAAGTTGCAAATACAGAATATATATTAATATTCTGGTGTGTCCATAAAATAAAATTAAATATTTGCAGGATGATTAGGAATACAATAAAATTATAGATAATAATAAGATATAAAAACGTTTATAAATATAAAATAAACTGAGAAAGTAAGTTAAGTAAACAAAATATCAGTGAATCACAAATTAATCAAAGTATCTGGGTGTACTTTGAGATTCTTGCAGCTTAGGTTTTTAAGTGCATTACGTGATCAATCGGATTGGAAGTGGAGTAGGTGTTTGAAGAGGAGAGATTTGAAAGAGGATATTGATTTTGCGTGTCAAATATCTGACGGTATAGAGTTTATTTATTTAATAAATAAATAATAAAAAGTGGAACTTTGTAGTGAAAAATTATAGATATGATAAAGGATTAGGAAAATGGATGGAAGTGAGGATTTAATTAATTTAACTGGGATATTATCTGGTCCGAAATCTTTGGTTTGGGATTTACAAATGGATTTAAGGAGGTCATCAGGGATAATATCCAAAAAGAAAAAATGATTAAGATTAAAGGGGGAATTAATGAGGAGTGGAGCTGGTGCTTGGGCGGAGGGATACAATGAACAGGAGACAAAATGAGTGTTGAGTATGTCAGCTGAAATAGAGGTAGTCTGGGTATGGGTGGGTTTTAACTACGGATAATTTATGGAGCATTGCCCATGCAGCTTTGGAGTTAAGAGTGCTGGATAAGGATTGTTGGTAGTAGTGGGATTTGTGGATTTAAAACTGAAATCTGTGTTTCTAATAGAAAAACACACAAAAAAAGGTAGTTACAATAAGATAGATATACATCTTAAAGTCGACAAAATTTACATTGAAAAATATATAAATATAACACAAAGTCTACCATCATGCCTCATTATTTTATGGATTGGGATTACAGAGATATGAGATATGACAGGATCTCCCTCCAGAGTTTGACCATTGATGGAGACACCCTGTATATTATATCAATATTTTACAAATATTTCAAGCTTCCATATTTTGAATTTTGAAAAAAAAGGACAGCATTAGCAATGTATTGAAGTCATATCTTTGCAAAAGGTTTAAGAGCAACACGTAAACATTTATATGTTGCTTTTTTTTTATTATTTATTTGACAGAATTTTCTGATAAAAATCTAATTAGGTAGGAACTAGACGAAAAAAATAATTTCCTTAAATTTATAATTTAAACAAAAATTATTTCATTTTGGAATAGAAGGAAACTCTCAACATCAAGAAAATATATTGTCAGTTTATTAAAAAAGTCTTTTAGTACATTTTTGATAGAGTTTAACTTTTAAGTACATTTTTACCGTATTTATTGAGGCTAAGACACAGTAAATGCAGCAAGATGACAAAAACACTGTTTTATATAAAAATATAACCCAATAAAAATAAAAATAACACAATTATATATATATGTGTATAAATTCATAAATAAAATATACAGATAAAAAATATATGAAAATACACAATAAAAATAACCAAAAAAAAACTGTCTTTTTTAAAAATATTTATAAGTGTACAATATAATTTTTGGATTCACAGAAGACAAATTCATCGAAATCCTTAAAGACTCAATTTAAAAAAATAAAATAAAAAAAATAATAAACCTGTACCTACCTGTACTACAACCCATGAAGGGCTTGGGTTCAGTACTATTTAGGGAAAGGACTGTTTCTAGGTCAACGGTTGTGCAAGGAGGTGATTGGACCGAGATCACGCTCAACCGCCAGGTTTTCCCCCTTAATTATTATTTAATTAAGGGTACCCACTTTATAGAGGCTGGATGTGCCCCCAGAAGGATCTCCCAACCCAGGGTCGCCCCACAGCCAATGAAACAGATAAATAAATTTTCTGCCATGAGCCAGGGTTCGAACCTAGGACCTTTGCATTGGAAGCTCAGTGCCCTACCACTGAGCTACCCCACTCCCCAATTTTATAAAATATTACTTAATTCATTTTTTATCCTGAATTGGCAATATATCAATCAAAAAGGTTCCTTAGTTGAGAGAATGATGGTAATCATTTGAAATTAGTTTTTTATTCCTCATTTATTAGCCCTTTGTAAGTTTTTCTCTCTTAAACTACAGAACTGTTTTCGATGAAACTATATGCCTATGTAACGGTTAGTTCAGAGTCATGAAGAACATAAAATATATTGAAATTGACATCCTAAATTAAGGTGAGTGATGTTCTACTCAGTACTTAAAATGAATAATTCCTGTAATGATAATTTGAATTGACTGGTATTTGAGGAAAACTTTAAAAAATATTGCCAAATGTTTATTAATATGAACATATTAAAAATTGGTTTGCTAAAAATATATTTTATTTTGAAGAATCTCATGTTTTATTGTTTTTTTATAATTTATAACATTTTTAGGATAAAAAGACATTGAGGGAAAGCACTGTTGATAATTCAGTCGCTCACCTTCAAGAAGAGCTCATTGCCGTCAAACTACGAGAAGCAGAAGCTAACCTCAGTCTGAAGGACCTTCGCCAAAAGTTTACTGAACTTGAATCACAATGGCAGAAGCATGTTCAGGTTATTGTCATCTCTGATCTTTTTAATATATTAGATACAAATCTTAAATTATTGATTTCAGTAAAGACTTTTAATTTTTTTATAATGCCATTCTTTTATTATAAATAATAATAGAGTAAGGTCAGAAATATTTTCATCTAATTTTTTTATTCACCTTTTTTTTAGGATCATCATAGAAATGAAGTAGTACCTCCTCCTGATTCAACACCGAAAAAACTTGGACTCTTCTGGGAAAGCCGTAGCGGTGACATACAACGACTAGAAGAAGAATTAATGACTACCAGGTTGAAAGAAATGGAAGCCACCATGGAATTGAAAGAGTTAAAATTGAAGGTACTCAGAAATATTTATAAAATTAACATAAAACGAAATTCTTACATTTTCTGTTATTATTTCTTAAATTTATTTTTATTTATTTATTTATAGGTGATGGAACTAGAGACTCAGGTGCAGGTTAGCACTAATCAACTAAGAAGACAGGATGAAGACAACAAGAGACTTGCTGATTCTTTAGAAGCTGCGGAAGCCAAGACGAAAGAACAGCTTGCCAAGTGTAGGGACCATATTCACCGTTATGCCGATCTTGAGTCTAAGGTCTGTACTTTATTATGTTTGTTCAATTTTATTAATTGATTGGATGGAAGAATTATTGTTATTTTTGTTACATTTTCATCAATTAAAAATTTGTCAAAAACTCCTTTATTTATAGGATTTTTGTTCATTTTGTTTTTGTTTTAACAGTACTAAGATGTATTTATACTAAGAAGTTTATCTATCCTGTAAGTAAAGAGAAATATTCCAAAGGTTGATAGAAGAAATCAAGATCTATAGAAAAAAGTTCATACAAATAATTGACCGATTTCCAGCAAAATAGTGGGAAATTTAAGATTTTTATTTTTTGTGAGTCACATTTTTTGCTGAATAGGAAGTGATAACTTACAAAATATTGGATTAAAGTAATTAAACATTGCTCCATTTTAGACTAGACAAAATTTAATATGAACGAAACTAGAGTTTGTTTTTGTTAAATCTGTTTAAAGAGGGCTATTGAGCTAAGTTACATTTGAAAAAAATCTTATATATTATTTCTGAAATATATATCCCTTTTCTGCCTCTCAGGAGTGATGGATTTTGACAAATGAGGTATCAATAGAAGGAATATAACGTAGAATCATAATTTTGATTCCTTTTTTTTTATACCAGGACTTAAATAAAAGTAAATGTAAAAGTGAGAGGTTTCAAGTCATATGATGGTGCCGTCTCAACGAAACTAGACGTTACATATGAATTCATAATTTGCAAATAACTCGAAAAGTATGGAATTTTTAGTACATTATACATACGAATATTTGAAAGCTTACTTAATTTCCTACAAAACATTTTTAAAAAATCATGGAAATCGGACAATTTGGTGCAGAGTTATTGCATTCTGTACATTTAATATTTATTGTACTGCAACAATTCTGTTGCAAATGGAAATTTAAAATTTTTGGAATTGACCCTTTTTTTCTGGGGTACAGTTTGCAGTGCATCAATTAGTTATTTTATTATATAAATGTGTCTTCCTTAAAATATTTCTTAGAATGTTTGTCAATGTGCTTCAATTACTTTAGCTTTTTCTTTTAGATCTTTATTATTGATGTTTATCATTGTAAAAATACACTTTCGATTTTTTTTTTTTTTAAGAAAAAAGCTTATATTTAAATTATTAGTTTAAGGAAATGCAATGGTTAAACCGTGGCAAATTGTAAATCATATTTATAACTGATAACTTACAAAATGAAAGTATTGATCCTTGGCACATCAAACATTATTGAATGGAAGTTATGCTGAGCCCTTGATGTATTAAAATCAGATAGAAATATAAGGTTTGTACGGGATATTGGTACGGGTCAGCTAGTCATAAATTATTTGTGATTTTTGTTTTAGCATCATTCAACTGTACTACATTTACCCCACTTTTAGAAGAACTTCTCCATTTAATAAGCCTTAAGTCCATATTAATTAACTTGAGATTTATTATGAAAAATTTTGAGATTCACCTTAAGTTGTGTAAAGAAATTATGCTCTATCGTGTCATCTAAAAGTACTCTTGTTTTCTGCAAAAATGACAACAATGAACTGTTGCAAAGCTGTTATTTTTTTTTTTTTTCAATGAAATGAGATGTATTGTAATAAACATAATTGCCTAACATTTTATTTATAAAAATAAAAAATTTAAAATAATAATTTTTCAAATATTTCTCATGTAAAATGGTTATGAAATTTTGTTTTTCTCCCAGATCTCTATCATAGGAATTTATAAGTATTTATCTGTGACAAAATTAATGTTTCTTGGTAATATTTATGTTTAAAATAAAGAAAACTACTGATTGCTTCAATTATTTTCATGAAAAGGTAAATATTAGAGACAGAAACATTAAGTTTGTCACTGATAAATACTTAACAGTACAATTCATTTCTTTACACAACTTTAACACTACAAAAAAATCTTAAATTTCCCACTTTTTTTTGCTGGAAATTGGTCAATTGTTTGTATGAACTTTTTTATAGATCTTGATTTATTCTATCAACCTTTTAAATATTTCCCTCTGCTTATGGAACACCCTGTATATTTTATTAACAATTTATCTGTTGCAGAGTTAGATAATATTTTATTTTGAATAATGAATAAATTAAATTTACTTTTAATTTAAGAATTGTTTTAAAAAAAAAAAAATTAAATAAAAAATATTTTGATTGGAAAATAAATAAACACATCAAAAATATTGTAAAATACATGAATCTTTGCATTTCCAAAACGTTGCCAAAAAGTAAAATTTTACAGGAACAAGAAAAAACGTATTTTTCAAAGAAAAATTGCAAAAAAAAAAAAGGCTCTCCACTATCCGGACAAACTGTATTGTCATAGAAAGATATGACATTTACTACGTGTTTTAGAATGAAAAGTAATATTTTCAAATTTTGGCATTTACATTTTGGAAATGCACAATTCATGTAGTATAGATTTCATGTAATATGAATAGTACGATAATATGCTATCAAATCTATGATAAAATGTGGAATATAAAATGTAAAATGGAACCAATTCGTGAAAGAGAAGGTATTATAGAGAAATTATTGAGCCATAAAAAATTATATTTTATGAATTGCATTTATATGAGGCATAAACAATTTTTTAATTAATAAAATTACACCTTAATCAGTGTGTAAATTAATATTTGATGAAATGTTAATTATATTTCTAACTTTTATCTAACTAAACATAAGGGGAATACCAGCAAATACACCGGCTGCTTTGGGAAATGATGAAAAAATCCTTAAAATTCATGAAATGATGCAATTCATAAAATATATATATATATATTTTATGAATTGCATTTATATGAGGCATAAACAATTTTTTAATTAATAAAATTACACCTTAATCTGTGTGTAAATTAATATTTGATGAAATGTTAATTATATTTCTAGCTTTTATCTAACTAAACATAAGGGGAATACCAGCAAATACACCGGCTGCTTTGGGAAATGATGAAAAAATCCTAGGCAAAATCATGTTTTCTCTCCAAAGAAGGAATCTTAAAAAATATCTGAACCTCTCACGCAGCACTCCCCACCTCTTTTTTTTCCTCTTACCACTTTTTTTTCTCTTACCTTTTTCCTTTTTCTTTTTTACTTAACGTGTGAACTTTAAATAACTAGAATTTAACAACTTTTAACCTTAACGTGCATTTTAACCTTAACTTTTGTCTATAAATATATAAAGTTATCTTATTTAAAAAATGAAATATTTAATTATTTTTTAAATACTACATTTTATAAATATTATTGGATAGAAGTATTAAATTTTTAATATTTGAATAGAATTTTTTTTTGTCCATTTTATCTTATTATTGTGTATTCTTACTGCATCTCTCTTATATTACATATTTTTAATATTTACAGATTTGAATAGATTAATATTTACAGTTTTAACTGAATATTTTATAATTTACTAATGATTGTATATTAAAAGTATGTATGTAACAACTTACATAATTAAATTTCAGATGAAGGATGAACTGATGATGGCAAGGATAAGAGATGCTGAAAGTTCTCAGTTAGTTGCTGAACTTACTCAAAAGATATCTCGCCTCGAACTGAAGGTAATTAGTTTATGCTAATAACTTGTTAGTTTATTAAGAAACCCTATTATTAAAAAAAAGCTTTACCCATCTGTTTTTTTATTCCAGCTATACATTGAAAAAAGTTATCTTTTCACTAAGAAGAATTTCAAAAGTTGGTGTTAATCTGAACATTTAAATATGAGAAAAAGAATATCTTTTTTAGCTTCTTTGTGCTTTGTAAAATAAAATTTTTTTAAAGTTTATTTTTATGGGTGTGATCAGCTGTACATTCAACATTCAGTTTAAAAAATAAGTTGTAAATTAATAAATAGTATTATCTCAAATTAAAAGTTTGAATTTATTTTGTAAATTTATAGTTTATACATTAATAAGTACATTGGTGATGACATTACTCTAGTGTAACTTTAATTATAATTTATTGTAGATATAGATGTCTTTTTATTAGGGGTTCATGCTATCAAAAACAATTGAGTATTAGAAAAGACATTAATAACATAGTTTTCTTCTGTTTTTCAAAGGTACTAAAAACCTGAAAAATCTCTAGAAATCTTAAATTAAGGTTAAGCCAGTTTTGATATTGCTTACCGATACCACTTATCAGCATACAATTACAAGAATTGGTGTGGTATTGTATCAGAGTAATACTTATATGAGAAGGACCAATAAAGTACTGCTTACAAATACTGGTCAGTCTACATTACACTTGACATGAAGGCAAGGATGATAAGATAAGTGGGACATGTAATGCAAATCCATCTCTAGGAAGCCTCTATAGAACATTGAATACTGTAATAGTCGACAAGAGACAAATAAGGATGGTGCAAAGCTGGATGCAGCAAAATTTATAATCATAGCCCAAGAAATGGAAAGGTGGAAAAAGTTATTCGAAAATCTGTAAGGTCTGTGAAGCCATCAGGGAGGAATAAGAATATTGTTTACTAACTGAATATTATATTGTAGTCCATACTTAATGTTAGTATGGATAGTTTTAATTAGATAGTCTGAATATTTTAGATTTAATATTTTGATTTGCTATAAAGATTTTTGAAACAATTTCTCAAAAATATGGCTCATTGCTAATTTTCATTTGTTAGAACTCAGAAATGGCAGCAGAAGGAGAACTTAGGAGCCATATCGATGATAGTGAGAAAGTCCGTGAGCTTCAAGAAAAGATGGGTGAAATGAAAGCAGAGGTATACATTTTTTTCCTAATTTTTATTGAAACATCTGAATATTGCTTCTGCTATGTCGCCTCTCTATGTGAAGTTTAGTTAAAATGTATATAAATAGTTAAATTATCCCTAAATTTGTTTAGAATAATTTTAAATCGAATTTTTCAAGCAGTATTTTGTTCTTTTAGTTAGTATATCCTGGTTATTGATTCATGAGCGTGAAATTTATTAAATAACCCAATGATTATGGATAAAAATTATACAGGGTGGTCACTCATTATTAAAAAAAGCTATACCACAACTCATGAAGGCTATTTGAATTTATTTCATTGTAACCTTATAGTTTTACAAGGAGATTTGACCAGGATCGCTCTCATTTACCATTTTTTTTTCTCTCAATTAAGATTGCCCATTTTATAGAGGCTGAGTGTGGGCCCCAAATTTTGGGTTAATGCTGGAGAATTTCTCAAGAGATTATATGATAAAAAATCAAAGAATTACATATTGCTTCTTGATTAGATACTCAAAACAATGTATAATTAATGTGTATACCTATTAGATACTGTTAACAAGTGTGTAGTCAGAATTTTACTTTGGATGGAGCTGATAATTTCCCAATCATAATAATTTTTCTTCTCGATTTGATTTTGAGGAGTCAATTTGTTTATTTAAAAAAAAAAATAAAAGTTACTGGATTTCAAATTGAGCTGTTCATTTGTATTTTACTAACAATGTTTTTCTAAAATAAATTTTAAAAAGTCATTTCAAAAAGTAGGAGGTGAATAACCCCTCAGGCCTCCTCCCGTCTTTGTGTCTGACTATCAAATTAATAAATAGACTATTAGGATTGATTTATTGGAATGCTGAAAAGCATTTAGATTTATGTTAAATTGGATATGGGAGGTTGATTGCTGTTATTATATACAGGGAACGGATACAGCAAATATCTATTGAAACTTTCGAGATACTGCGGAGACCACCCTGCCCTGCATCTTATAAAAAATATTTATTAATAAATTATTATTACATTTGATATTATATTTAATGAAAGGAGAAGTATAATTTTGTTTCGGTTTGCTCGCTGATCGCTTTATTAATTTGGCTCTTTGTTCATGACCAGTATTTTTATTTGATCCATCTGTTGAAAAAAATCATTTACAATTTAATCCTTGTATTCCAGATCTTCCTTTTATTTATTTTTTTATAAAGTAAATTTTTCCGAAGCTGTATTTTCTATTGTTAATAGTAAATAGTTTATACCCCAAATTTAGAAAAGCATGAATGGAAAATCCATGGCTACAGTTGAAAAAGTGAGGAATGAGAAAGGTTTATAAGTGAAAAGTTTGTAATCTATGGTTTCATTATTTTTATTTGAAACATGATATTTATTAGATTGGTGTAAGATGAATATTTCAACTGAATTTCAGTTTGTTTTGTTTTTATGTAGGATTTTTATTGTTTAGAACAATTTTTTAAGGTTAATTTTAATAGATTTAGATGATTGGAAGTTGAATATAATGGATGAAATAATTTATGAGTAATTAGCTTCATATTTTCTTCAAAATGGGTGGGAAAAAGTTATGAATATCCCTAATAAAATTAAAAAAAAAAATTATGAACTTTTTTCATTATAAGCATTAGGAAAATGGGGCCAACATCTTGAGAAAATTTACTCAGATAATAAAATGAGTAAAGAAACCCAATTTGTGTTTGGTTATGCAAAATATTTTTGATTATTTAATTGTGAACATTTATAAATTTAACATAATAAAGTACTAGTTTAATTTTCTTTTGTTAAAAAAAGAGAAGCAATAATTGAAAAATGAGTCAAGTATGTGATATGAAACATAATGAGACATTTTAAGTATAGACATTCTCCCAAAATATATATTTGTTTTAACACATTTAGTTATTGAAATTGCCATGCTTTTGTTGATATTAACATATTTATTGCAATAGACTCCTTATTAAAAATTATTACAAAATTATATTTTTCTCTTAAAATCTTTTGATGTATCTACAACTCATAATAATAAATTTTCTTTATCAATTATAATTAATGCATAACTACTATGTATAATATTTGTGCATATCTAGGATATTTCATTTAATTTGAAAGCTGTAATATAAAATTTAAATATTTTAAAAAGAGAGATTATTGTCTATGGTAAATAATTATATTTACTATCTCTGTGTAACTTCAATCCATCTTAGGTTTTAAGAAATCCTTAATTTGCTCTTGATGACCATCAGGGAGGGCGATCTGGACCCTTTTTAGAAATGCTTGATTAACTGTGGTTATGATTAGTATAGGATTCTGCACTGAAATATCTTTCGCTCATTCAATGAGTTCAATGGGCCATTCACTCACTAGCTCTTTGAATTTGTGAATGAACCATCTATCTTTACTTTCTAATAGAATCATGGAAGACCCATGGTTGATAAGTACCAATCAGATCATATAAGAAATTAACTTTGTAGTATTGGTGGAGAAACAACCAATAAAGCAATTCCTATGAATGATAATGTTATTTAAAAATGGGAGAAATATAATTTTATGATCCTCCAAATTATAACCTCTTTTTTCCTCGTACACTAAGAAGAAATTAGTTATGGTTTCTTAACTATAACTTTAAAAAAATTCTATCACAGATGTAAAACATGACCTTTCTCCTGTGTATATTCAGTTTATCTGTGAAAACATACACAATCAAAATTATTATTGCACAGAAGTATTTGCGATTGATTTAAATGAAATTAATGAAAATTTATTGCCTTCTCATTAATTTTTTTTTCTGTTTTCTTTATTATTGTTTTTTTTCAAATTTTATGAGATAACACTATAATTTATGTATAATGCTAGTTAATTGGTGGAGGTTTTGGCTGAGGAGTTCACCAACTAACACCTAGGCTTTTCACATAGCTTTTATTTTAACCTAAATCCTAATTGTCTTGTTGCGCCAGCTGATGACACCATCTTCACCGGATATTGAACCCTGGAAGTGGGTGGAGTAAGTCACATGCACAAATAGCTTTTGCACGAATTTCCACTTTTGTATATGTGCGTGCGTGTGTCTGTGAAATAAAGTATTTTCATTTTGTAAAAATCTTATTATAATTCATTTTATTTTATTTAATATTTTTTTCAATATTAATTATTATTTTAGTTTGAAAATGATATCATCTGACTTTTTTACTTATATATATATATCCATTTATTTTAATTTTAAATTAATTAATTAATGGATAATATTAAATTAATATATATATATATATCATTACAACATATGAAGGTTCATGAGTTCAGTTAAACAGTTAGTAAATACTATTTTTTTACTTACGGTTGTACAGATATGCATCCATGTTCAGCTTCTGAGTTACATATGACCAAGAAGCCTTTTCAGACCCCAGGATTCGTTAATAGGTTATAGTAATCCGTCATTATTATGAACTTGCTCGGTGTAAAACTTCAGATAACACGAACTAACTTCTTGATTCTTTTTAAATCCATGCGTTTCCTGCCTTACTTTCAGAGAAATCTCTGGTTAATACGAATCTTAAAACATTTCAGGCTACTTTATTAAAATTTTTGGCTTACATAAACTTATTCTTGGTATGAATATTTATTAAAAAAATGCTTAGAAAATTCTCGCTTCACCGTTTGAATTAAAATATTGATATACAGAGAAACAAAATGACAGTTTCAAATTTAAAAGGCAAAAATAAAATAAGCAATTTATAAAAAAAAAATTCACTTTAAAGCTGATATGAAAGCACTATCATTTATGACTGCCAGTGCATGCACATTGCACTTGTTATTAATAATAATATTTTTTTAAATACATTTTTTGTTCATTTTCATTTTAATGAACATGTCATTTGTTAAACATTGAGGTCAGATGAAAGTTTATTATTGATTAATGTCTATTTCTTTTTCTTAAAAGCATGTTTTACATATTTTTAGATTAAATGATGTTTTTTTTTCTTTTTCCAAATGTGAAACTGATTTTAATAAGCATGTTGTACTGTTTCTTTAACCTATACTAACTGAAAACATTGCAATTGCTTTTTGAAAAGTGCACCAACCTAAAATAAGATTGTTTTAGTAAACTTTGAGGTCCTTTGTATTGCCAGTGATCTGCTTGGCAATCAAAAAGTTATTAAGGCATTGCATGTAGTCATCTCAATACTGGAGAGCTTAGCCATAGTTTGATTAAAATCTAGTTGGCATGTAATGTAAATGAATTAAGATTTCAAATAATTCTTCTTTTTCTTTCTTAGAATTGATTGTTGAAAGGTTTCAAGAATTGATAATTATTATTGAACATATATTATTAAGTAACTTTCTTAAAAACAATTCATTGTTTTGATTAAACAAGATAAATTATAATATTACTTGGATCAACTGTTGAAATATTTAAATTTTGTAGTAAATGCATACAAACTGACTGTTTCTGCTAATAATATTCTTTATGTCTGTCTTTTGTTGTTAGTTTAATGGTTTAATATAGCTCTTGATATAGAAAATGTAAAACATTAATTGATCGAAAGGATCTAATTATTAAAGTGTATTTTCTAACATAATCAAAGAATAATACTGCTGTTAATAAAAATATTCAAACATTGTTATCACTTTATATTTAATCAAATGGGCTTGTAAAATTATTGGGCTTAGTAATGAGAGAATTCCTAAAAGGTTAATATTTGCTGTACCGACTGGTAAATATCCGAGGGGTAGACCGAAGCAAAGGTGGGAAGATTGCATTAAAGCCGATCCTGAAGGGACTGGGTTTGGACGGCAAACGGTCGAGGGAGGTGTGTAATAAGCGATTGGTGGTGTCGGCATCGAACCTCCGTGTTCGCTAAGCCTTTTATTATTATGTTTAATAACAAACATCAAATAACAATCAGCATTTTTCAAAATTTGTTTATTATATAATAAAAATATAAAATAAAAATAACACTGATATTATTTAACTTAACATTATGAATTAATTTCAGTATCACATTGTACAATCTTTCATAGCTTCCTTACTACAATACAAATGTTAATTAATTATTTATTCAAATAAAATTCTAGAATATCAACATACATAAAAATACTATAAAACTTCCATGGTCAGTAACCACAAATAAAACAACTATTTTCTTTGTACATATAGGTGAAGCATCGGAACTCTGAGCTAGTGAAAGTTTATTATTTATGTAATTCATAAAATTTCTTTTTACCTGACTACAAGTTACCAGGAGGGTCATGTATTTGGGTTGACTGCTTGTTAGTATGTAATGATTTTTCAATCGTACCACCGGACTGATTTTCAAATTCGATGGCAAGTTATTAAGTAGATCTCACGAGTATTTTGGTATGATTTGAGGTCAAAATACTAAAAATAATATTTTATTATATTTCCAGTATTCTCAAATGTTTAATGATTTCATATCATATCAAATGTACATTTGTGATCATATTTGTCCATTGTCAATAGAAAATTTAAACGTTAAAATAAGAAAATACACATATATATATAATTAAAAATAAAATCCTGACTTATAATCCTAAATTCTCTATCCATTGTAAGAGAATTTACTAGCATCTCTACTTACTGCGCCTTGGTAAATTGACGAATATTTAAAATTAGTGTAGTAGTCGAGTGCCTTGCACTACACTTTACGGCTCCAGAGATGTAGCTTTCGTCCCTTGCTTATCAACATCTAAATGAGTCTTGAGTTTCGTTCGAGGATTGATGACACTCGATTACTTCACCAATTTTAAATATTGAAAGACGTCAATTTTCCTAACCATCTACCAAGGTGTTTAAGTAGATAAGCATATACATTTCATGTATATATATTCAGGCTAGGTCGTTTCTGTATTTATTTTTTAAATTAAATATTTTTTAGAATATTATAATTTACCTTTGAAAATTATCAAATCATGTTGGTCCAGTACTAAAAATATTTTTAGAGATTTGATTACTCATTTCTAAGAGACAATTCTTGTATCCTTTCATGCATCAAATATTTTTAAGATGCCTACACATGTGGCCATTAGTAGTGGCCAGATAGTAGACCTTCACATGAGGGCAGTATTGGATTTTGCTACAAATGTTCTAGTAGCCACCAGTAGCCAATTATGTGGATATTACTTTAAGGGCATGAAAGAGGCAATGATGAGAACAAAAAAGCTATTAATGAGCTGGTAATTGAAAACTGAAGAATAAACTAATGAACCAATTCATTATCAATATAGTCATCTTTAAATTTCATTTTTATGTTAAATATAAATATATTTTCAGTTATACCTGTCAAATACTTAAAAAAATCCATAATGAGAACGTTCTGAACTACGACAATTTTAAATTACAAAAATACTTGAAAAAATCCTGAAAATGTATTATTAATAGTATTATTAATGAGATTCCGTTCACAAATTTATTATAAAATGAAAATTTAAATTTGTAAAAAATGGGCTGTATTGTGCCTAAACCACAATAATTGTTACGTAAATATATTTTAAATATAGTTATTGAAGTTGATAATGGCGAATCAATTCTCATATTTATTATAAATTGAAAATTTAGATTTGTAAAAAATGGGCTAAATTGTACCTAAAACCATACTAATTGTTACCTCTATATATTTGAAATATTTTAATTGAAATAACAATTCTAATTTATGTTGAATATTAAACAATCTTGGAATTGATATTAAATAAATTCATGAATTAATACACTTGGTGGTCTCTAAAAAGAAAAATGAATTATTTTCGTGGCAGCCAATAAATTTTTTGTTTTTCCCTCTGCCTACCATTTCAGGTACATGGCATGTTGACAGAAGTGGAGTAATATGTTTGTTATACATATTGCTCACAACTGCAAATAATAACTCTTTATTTATAAATTTTTTATCTTACAAATAGAATTACAATCCTCCTGATGCTTTTACATCCATCCTGGTTTGTGGCGGTCATTAACTGACCATGAAGTGGTGACGTTATTCAAGCAATGACTCTCGAAGGATATTTACTGGCCATGACAATGACCCCGTGTGCAAGCACCTTTAGATATAAAATTTATATTAATGAATTAATAATGTTTACATTTTTATTATTTATTAACGATATTTGATCAGATCATGAGGCTTGAAGCTTGGAAGCGAAGAGGCATGGCACGAGCGGGCTCAGTCGACACAGAGAGTGAACAAGAAGAGACCGCTGACCTTCACCTCCGCCTTGATACCTAATATCACTTTTGTGGCTCTCCCTTGGGCCACATCTACTCATCCAGCTGCTGAGCCAGTTTCTTCTTAAATATTCCTATTGTCTGGGAATCAAATGTCAGTTGTAAATGTTGTTATAGATGTCATAACTGTTTATAGGTTTAGGGTTTCAAACTATTCTAAATGTGATAGACTTTTAGGAAATTAATTAATCTTCTTCTTTAAAAAAAAAAAAAAACTTTGAATAAGATATGAAATTGATTGGAGATTGTGATTTTTTTTTATGAAAAGTGATTATCATGTATTTTTAAGGAAAATGTGTGAGGCAGATATGTGGAGGCTCTGCCTGTTTTGAAGTCTGCATATAGTCTTTTTTTGATGAAATTAGTTAATGTAAATAAAACAGTAGGTGACAATCTGATTGCTGGAAAAATTACTTTGTACTCTTCTTATAATGAATATTTTGTAAATAAGATTATAGACAATTATATGAATTTATTAATTTATTCACCAACGATGACTAAATTTACCACTTATATTTAAGTTAAATTTGTTAGAGTATTAAAATTTGTTAGGCCTCTGTATTCTTTATTTTTATTTAAATGTTGTTAATTATTAATTATTTTTTATTTGTGTTAGTGTATTTTGTTTTATGATTGATACATTAACATATTTTAAGTTATCCGTCCTTTATTTAAATTAATTTGTATTTATATTGATTTTTCTATGTATATAAATAGTAATTGTTTTATATATATACAAGCTCATTTCAAGTGATAATTGGAAGATTGTGAGAAATGATGTTGGAAATGTATATATTTTATGACTTTTATAAATATACATATTATATATACTATCCATATTGGTGTCATAATTGATTTGTTATTAATAGAATATTTAATGGCACCTAAAAAGGTAACTATAGTTATGTAATAATGCATTTATGGCTAGAAGAAATATTTGGTAATCAAATTATTTCAAATAACCTATAACCGTAGGAATTAAAATTGTTTTATTGGAGAATCGCTTGACTTTTTTTTTTAGTGGCCTCCTTACAGTTAGGTAATATCTTTATCCCTAGGGACCACTCAACTAAATGGTGCAATAAGTATTTTTCATCAAAGTATGAATATATTAGAAATATATTCTTTAGTTTTAATTATAAAATAATAATATAATTATTTCTAATGAATTAATTTTTTTAACAACAATACTGTACTTATTTATTATTTATTAAGTTGATATTGTCATGAAATTCCTTTCAAAACATTATATATATATATGCATGCACTTCAGTATATATTTTTTTTCACAATGAAAATTGTCAATTATTTAAATATTGTTTGAAGTTTGAGACTTTGATTTTTATTTTACACAGTATTAGCATACATATGGTATTTCTTAAAGTATTCAATCTTGTAAATAAAGTAATGCTTGATTGGTGTTCAATTTTGTTTTGTTTGATGTTTTCACCTTAGACTATCAGTTTGGTGAATTAGAAGTTGGCTTAAGTCGTAATTTACACATATATATATATATATGTGTGTGTGTGTGTCAAGTGTAAAAAGAAAAATCCACATGGATAGCATTCACAAACATAATTCTTTAGAGCGGTTATGATTAATCAAGTAACTAGCTTCCCAGTTATTAGTTAAATGATAAGAATTATTATTATACATAATTTGCTGATAACTCATAGCCATGCTTTGTAGTTTTATCGATTGTTTTTATGATCATTAATATGCTCAATGTGATTGATAGTAGTTAATTACAATGTATTCTCCAATAAATATACTAAAATTATTTCCACTGGAATAATATTTAACAGTCTATGTTAGATTGTTAATTAAATAAGAGTTTAGTTTTTCTCATTGGTCAATACCATATATCAAAATAAAGAATTTGTTATAAACATTTGGAATTTTATTTTATTGCCACTTCTGTCTCTACTAAGATTACTTCAGATTCAGTTTTATTTATATGTTAATTATGGGTCTCATTTATTTCATATCTCCCCATTTAGAATTCAACTATTATGTTGTCATGTGTGGGTAACTGGTCTAAATCTGATAAAAACATTTTTCATGAGTTAATGGAAATAAGACTGTGTGTACATGAAATCAAACAGAAAAGGAAGTGAATCCGGAAAAAGCTTTAAGTGATCACAACTTTAGGTCTATTAACCAGTAGGAGTACCTTTGAACCCTGGTCACATGCAATAACAAAATGGAGAGTGAAATAAAGGACAGAATAGCAGCAGGAAATAGGAAGGTGCTATTTCTCACTGCAAAGAGACTTGAAATTGAGATCACTCTCTAAAAGAATCAAAATCCTCATCTATGTTATGTATGGGTGTGAGATTTGGACCTTAATCAAAATCTCAGAATGCTCGCTCAACTCCTAGAAGAGAAAAAATTATTGAGAAGAATATGGTGCGGAATTTTGAGAAGAAAGAATGAGAAGCTGCGGGAACTTTACGGAGAACCTGATATTGTGGCATTGATAAACAGTGCCAGAATCAGATGGTTATGTCATGTGGAAAGAATGCCCGACCAAAGAATGACAAGGAGGATAATGCATGAGAAGCCAAGATGGCAAAAGAAGTAGAGGATGCCCACCGATCAGATGGCTGGAGGATGTGGAGGACCATCTGAGTTGGCTGGGCATTCAAAGATAGGCGAGAAGTAGCACAAGACCGTGGAGATTGGATGGCTGTAGTGGAGGAGGCCTGGGTTCTTGCAGGACCGTAGCGCCAAAATAATAATAATAATAAAAATAAAAATTTTATGTAAATGCATAGATTCTTACCAACTAGAATCATAATGGTAAGCCTAGAAGTTTTAAACAGAGCATGAAATTGTTATGAAACCTTTTTCAAAATAAAAGTTATAGAGAACCTTTTTGTTACAAGTTCTCGAGTTATTAACAAAATTTCAAATTAAAAATAGCAAACACCAGTCACATCATAGCTTACTAGGAGATATAAAAAGCTATCCTGGTTCATCATGATCCACATCACATTCTGATTAGAATCAAGTCATGTCAAAAAAGATTAAAGCGATTTCACAAAATATGGTATCAAGAGGAAAGAAGGATACGTAAAGAATACTTAAATTCTGAAGTAAAAATCAAATTCCAACTAGATTGGAGTGCTACCAATAGGTAGTTTCTCCTCATGTTGTACATGTCATATTACTTGTTCATATTTACTTGTTGTATTTATTATTAATTACAGTTGTAAATTTCGTTAATAAAAAAAAAATAAATAAATAATTCCAACTAGAGGTGAAGAATAAATCTAACTCTCTCAAGGAACCTTCATAAATTCAAACTCAAGGGAACGTCACAGTGGACCAATACTGGTAGGTAATAGAGACAGAGCTAAAAAAAAAGGGGTCTCCAGGAGATCTGAAAAGCTGCCAAGAAAATGGCAAATAGAATTATAGAATCGGAAAAAAGAGAATTCCTTAAAGAAAGATTGCAAACCATTGAAGACAACTGATATGATGAAGATCGAACGCAAATTCTGAGCACGATTAGGAAAGATAGGATTTAGAATAAAGCGTGGAAATAATATGTAAATGTGGGGAAAAGATGACATTCTGACATCAAAATAAAATGTATTGCATCTGGAAAGAACTTTTCCACCAGCTTCTTATTCAAGGGTCACCTTGAAGACGTAGAAGAAGAAATACCTATTGAAAGGGCTCAGGGATTTATCAACTACCATCAGAACTATTTAAAGATGAGGAAAAAGGCTAAGAGAAAGCCTTTAATTAATTAATTCATAAAATATGGGAGAATGTCAGAGGCATGGAACACGGGCCTAATCTATCCTATAATAAAGAAATGCTCCGTATATGAGTCAGTGGCGGATCCAGGAATTTGTTCAGGGGGGAAGGCGCACCTCTGTATCACGCGCTTCCCCCACCACTAGTTTAGCCGCTCAAAAGTCCCCTTTAAATGGTTTTACCAAAAGCATGCTCCATTTTTATTCAAAGTAAATTTTGTCTAGTTTACAGTGAAACAATTGTTAATTACTTACATTAAAAAGTTTTTTTAGTTGTCACTTCTTATTCAACAAAAATCGTAACACTTAAAAAATCACAAAACTTTAATTCCCTACGTTCCTACTGAAAATGGAACCATTGTTTATATACACTTTTTTGTATATATTGAGTTTTGCCATCACTCCTTTAAATATTTCCCACTACTTAAAGGACGCCCTGTATATGGGTTTAGACATTTAAAAAATTAAATTGCTAACACGGGTCACCAAGAGAAAAATTTTTACAGCCAAATAATCCAGATTTATCTGATCTTTTTACTTTCACTTACGTCTATATGTAATATATAGTAAGAGTAAGTATTGCGATCGTGAAAATTTTTGAATCCTAGTTTTCAACGGAAATACATGTTTTGAGGTCCCCTGAGTTCAAATAACCAAGTGTCACAAAATGGTCTGTGTGTGTGTGTGTGTCTGTCTGTGTGTGTTAACAGTCTAGCTCATAAACGAAAAGTAGTACGAAACTAATATTAAGTATTTAAGGTTTGTATATGGGCCGGATGTGACAGCAACTTTTTCGTTAAAATCGGCTAACCAGAAGTGCCACTTTATATGAACGCTGAAACACATTTTTACAATTTTCTCAAAAACGACCCTAACGATTTTGATCAAACTCGGTGTATCATTGTATAATTAAGTGGTCTTTAATATCATTTAGGTCTTATCCCCGTTGATGTCACTTTACAGGGATTAAATGCCCAATGTTCATATATGTCTTCCTCTAAAGTACCTTTAATATGGTTTATTTTAAAAAGTTAACTATTTTAGTCGATATTGTATATGGTTTTTTAAAAGTTTATGGAATTTCCTTAAAAAACAAAAAAAATCGTTAAAATCGGACAATTAGGAAGAAGATATGGTCTTTAGTTTTTTTCCCTGAAGAGGTGAAAATTTGGATAAATTTAAAATATATTTTTTTAATTGTTGAGACTAAAAAAACCTTTTTTCTACAGATATTTAATAAAGTGTCTTTCCTAAGAACATCTTTCATAAGAAAGTAGTACCTATATTTATACTTTTATTCTCAGTTCCACGGGCGGATCTACGGGAGGGGGGTTTTCGGGCTGAAGCCCCCCCAAAATCGAAAAATATAACCATGTTTTATGGGAAAAAAAATTTAAAAAATACCTCTTAAAGTATTATTGTTCGTGTAATTACATTTAAAAGTACTTAAGGAATAACTTAAACACCATTTCATATAGGTAGTTAGTTTCTTTCTTTTTTTCCAAAGTAATTATCGTAATTTTTATGAAAAAAAAAGGTTTCGGGCTGAAGCCCTCCCCAAAATTAAATCCTGGATCCGCTAGTGCTCAGTTCTATCTATATTTCAACACTGCAATCACTACTTCTGGAATCAACTTACTCATTGTCTGCATAGATAACTTTTTCAACTAAAAATATCACTAAAATGACATCACTCAAAAATGTTGAAATTGGAGTTAGTCATTCTGTGGTTTATAAAATCAGATATAGTGAATTGATTTTTACTGCCTGTCTTCCATATATTAAATAGACATTTTGTAATTATAACGGTCTTAATGACTTGCTATCTGTAAGCTTTAAGCTTTAGCTCCATTTAAAATGCACTTCGCAAAAAATTTTATAATAGCCCAGCATTGCCAGAAAATAATTTCTATTCAAAGTAGATCGGTAAGGGAAAGTTGTTTGTTGCGCGCACCGGATTTTTTTTCATGTATTACTACTAAACAGTGCATCAAAGCGAAAAATGCATTCTTTAAGAAATTAAAGAAAACCGGTGTTTTCTTGTGTTCGAATAAAAGGTTGTTTGAAATTTTAAACGAAGTTCATTTTTTTCCTCAATCAAGTTGAAAATCTTCCTCCGTCATGTATTTCAGCTGCGAGACTCAGTTCGGAGTCAATAGGAACAAACTGCGACAGAAGCACAAGCCTTTGCATCTCACGGCGGCCCAGAAAGTACACCACTTCACCCTATGAGCCAACTTTTGTTCTTGTATTCAATTCTTTGTTACACAGAACCCGCTGTGCGCCAAAGGCCGGCCGGGAATTGATCCACAGTCTGGTGAGGTGACATGATATGATGAACCGTAAGATTAATAAAAATGGCCATGATAATATCTTTTTTTAATATCACATTAGAAAATTCGTTTTAGGGGATGACTTTTTCCTATATTTCTCTTTTCTTTAAATAGATGTTTATTTTAAAACTTTTTTGGAATTTCTTTTCCACCACCCAAAGGAGGGCGTGCCCCCTGGCAGAATTCACTAGTGCTGTTAATAATTTGTTTTTTAAACATTACATTAGGAAATTCGTGTATGAGGATGAATTTCCTCTATACTTCACTCTTCTTTAAATAGGTGTTTTTTATCACTTTTTTTCCGAATTTTTCCTCCATCCATGGGAGGGCGTGTCCCCTGGCAGCACTAGCGGATCCAGAATTTAATTTTGGGGGGGGCTTCAGCCCGGAAGCTTTTTTTTCATAAAAATAACGATATTTACTTCGGAAAAACAGAAAGAAACTAACTACCTATATGAAATGGTGTTTAAGTGATTTCTTAAGACCTTTTAAATGTAATTACACCAACAATAATACTTTAAGAGGTATTTTTTAATTATTTTTTTCCATAAAACGTGGTTATGTTTTACCATTTTGGGGGGAGGGGGACTTCAGCCCGAAAGCCCCCCTCCCCCCCGTAGATCCGTCCGTGCCTGGCAGAATTCGCTAGTGCTGGCCACGAAAATATATTTTTTTATATTACATTAGGAAATTCGTGTATGAGGAAGAATTTTCCTTATATTTCTCTTTTCTTTAAATACCTGTTTTTGGGGAGAAAAAAAAGGCGGGCGCCTCCGGTTGGATCCGATAGTGATATGAGTATTAATTACCTAAAATATAATGACCAATATTCCATTAAATAGTCGTATTACGAAAATATACTCATTTGCAAATGAAGTTTATCCTTGCATTAACTGTTTATAAAATTATGAGAAATCAATGTTGTGCCAATTTGACACCTGTTGATTGTTTATAATCGCAATAGGCTAATTCCTTTGAAATAAACTATCTCAAATATAAACATAAGAGGAAGTTATCATCTGTTTAGTTCGTTTACAGCTTGGTTTCACCGATTTTATTATTTTTCTTAATCCTTTTTAAAAGTTCTAAATGGGTATGAAAGAATGTCTGCACGTCATACAGCAGTGGAGCTTGCTACAACTGTTGCTGCTTTGCAAGATGATACTCGTTCACTCAGAGGGGAAATGGTAGGGAGGAAACGAACTCTGACGTTACCGCTAGACCGATATTATCCCTCCGGTCACTGTTTCTGGAAGTTTTAAGATTATAACTTTTTCTACATGAAATCAACACTTTAAAGTATAATAACTTATTAACATTAATATATTTAAAAAGTGAGAAACGGGATCATTTGCTATTGTTTTTATTCTCAAGCCAATAAAGTATAATTTAACAAGTTGATGATTTGTTTTATTCATAAATACAAAATACCACTATAACTGTTTTTTAATATTTCAAATAAATACAAAACATGATGTCAAATAATATAACTATTTAAAAAAAAGATTTAGTCCAATCCATGTAATTTAATCCAAAATTAAATAAGCATTATCTTTCAACGACTGTTTGTAAATATGACATTTTTATGTCATAAGTAATCCAACCTGATGGTTTTTTTTCACAAGTTTTTCATCTTTGCTCATAGGTTTTCTTGATTGGTGTAATATTCTTTGGGTATTTAAAAATATATTCTTATAAATACAAGTTGAAAGAAAGCCTTTACTAGCTCTTCTTCAATTTCTGCATTTTCTTTTCTGGGTAAACAATTATTTTACAATTTTTGGTTCTTTTATGATATTTTTTAAATTATATTATTGTTGCAAGGGGCAACGGCACATCTTGAATCGGGCATTCTTTAAGATTCCATTAATGATTATGTTGTGAAAAATACAAGAAACATTATTAAAATCGAACAAATTCTCTGTAAAATGTTATTTAAAAAAAAAAAAAAGTGATACTAGTTATATTATTATAGATAGATTTCCCGTTTCGATCCTCAAATTACTGGCCAAATATTCTTTACATCAGCCGCCATGTTTGAAAGCAGCGGCTCTGGAGTGGCAGACAAGATTCTTTTTATTCAGAATAACATACACTTTCGGAATTTACAATCGAACCTTCACCTGCGATGAGGTCGATTTTTGGGCCCTGGCTTTAGGGCTGCAATTAGTTGACTGTTAAAATTTTAAGGATGAAAATAATTATCAGGATTTGCTGTCAAAATTTGTTAATTTTTCTTAAATTATCAAAAAAGATGTTTAAGATAAAAAAATTATTTAATATTTAAAGATATTTTAACTACAAACCCTGAAATTTTTTTTCAGGCCTTATATTACTATATCATATTTTTTTTTTTAAATACTCGCGAGATCTACAAATATAAATTAAAACTGTACTACAATGTTGTCTTGTTTCTTTAAATAAATACAAATATTCGTTTTTTCTATCAATGTAATATATTTTTAAATTATTTACAATAAGTGATAATGTAATAAAGAATTTATTAAAATTATCTTAATATCAATATAGTTCTTTTCCTTTCAGATCTAGTCTGTAATTTTCATAAAATATTAATCTAGGTTGCTAATCTTATTTGTTTATTTATCACTCTAATCTTCGATCAACCATAAAAATTTCAGAAAAGTATTCTCTTCAATAAACTAAACAAGAAAATACAAAAAAACAAAACAATAAAATTGAAATAAATCTTCAGTGTCAAGGGTCCCTTACATGGTCAATATTGTTGAAGTAATACAGTTGCAGGTAATATATTGATGGGGTACCTCACAGGGGTCAATTATATTGAGTCAAAATTTAAAGTAAAAAAAAAGAGGATCACCCACCTACCCAAACATATTGCCATTTCTTTTTTTTTTTTAAGAAAAATTCAGAGAGGGGGAGGCACATTTCAACAGGGCTATGAATTTTTAGAGTGCCAAGTTTCAAAACAGAACTAAGAGGAAAACAAGGGAGACTATAGCAATTGTAAGTGATCTATGATTTGTCTAATCCCACTTCCACTTGCAATGTTTTTAAGAAGAGGAGAGAAACACAATCTTTAGAGGGAGGAATGGGCACTGAAAACTTGGTATCGCGCGCGCAGAGCTCCTCAAGATTCCTATAAGTGGTTTAATATTGTTCAATATAGCCCTTACACATACAATTATATTGGCACCGTTTCAATAATATTGAAGGAGCTTAAAGAAAAAAAAAATTATTACTGTTTATTTGTTTTTCTTTTCGCTTCAGTTCGTGCTTTTTCTTTCGGGTATAAATGTTTATATTTTGTACTGTTTGTCTCTCTGTGCACCAATACGGATATGTATGTATATATAGTTCTTTATTTTCCCATTATACCACAAGTAATCCTCATTTTAGATAGATAGATAGATAGAAAAAAAAACTTTATTCTGGGACTAAGTCCCTTCAGAATAACAATAATGTACAAAATAATAGAATATTACTGGCCTGAACGTTGAAACAATAAATAAAATTGATAAAATAAAATAAAAAGTAAAGAAAATCTTAGGTGCACAAGCTATATACAAACAGATAAAACTATGCACAGAGCATTTAAAATTATGAACAAAACAATTAAAACTATGAACGAATCACTTGAACTATGAACAAAATTATATTTAAGGGTTGAACAACATAAACATACACTTTGAGAAATGAAGAACGAAAAAGAGATACAATGAGTTCATTTCATAAAAAAAAAAAAAAAAACTTTACTTGAATATATATATAAAAATAAACAGTTACTTATAATTGAATAAAAAAAAAATATATATAAAAAAAAATGTATGTATTGAAATTCCTACGTCGATAGTAGGAAATGCATGTACTATCTATTACCAAGTGTTATGATTATATGATTGCTACTCAATACATATATAATATCAATAGTTAGCTGGTATCAGACTGTTTTTGGAACAGGAATTGGAATAGGAGGTTTTTGAATGTATACAGGGAAGGGGCATGTCGAATTTTGATCGGGAGGGAATTCCAAAAGTTGACAGAGCGGGCTATAAAGGAATTTTGGAATGAGGCAGATCTATGAGAAGGGATGTATAGGTCAGAGGGTCGGGATCTTGTAGTGAGAGAATGGATTGAGGACTTAAATTGGAGAAGGTTGTAGGCATAAGAAGGACGATGATCGGTAATGATTTGATAAAGGAAAGTGCCAAGGAAATATTGTCTTCTTAAGGAGGCGAAGAGCCACCCTAACTCAGTGTAGTGGTGGGAGACACGGGAGCGTCTCGGGGTTCCAATTACAAATCTTACGAAGCAATTCATAAGTCTTTTGAGTCTATCACGCAGTTCCACCGAGAGGCCATCGTACACCACACAGCTGTAGTCAAAGTGGGGAAAGATGAGAGAGGAAACTATGAGTCTACGGGTATTTTGGGGTAGAAGATGGCGGAAGTGATGGAATAGTTTGAGGGTAGAAATTGCACGGCGGGATATATGAGAGATATGGTGATTCCAGGAAAGGGTTTGATCTATGAGAAAGCCTAAATTTTTAACAAAGGGATAGAAGGTGATGGGGTGGTTGTTTAGATAGAGTGAGGGAAAGTTGGTGTGGGATCTAAGAAGGGGCTTGGATCCAATGAGAATGGCCTGAGTTTTGGCAGCATTTAGCCTTAATCCATTTAAGTTGGCCCAGGCACTAATTCGATCTAAATCTTCTTGAATTTTGGCAAATGCCACCAATAACTCAGCGGGAGAAAAGGATAAATAGATTTGAGAATCGTCGGCATAAAGGTGGTGGGAACAATGGATAATTGAATCATTTAGGTCATTAATATAAGAATTGAAAAGAAGAGGAGACATGCTTGAACCCTGTGCAACTCCTGAGGATAAAGGAAGGTAGGCAGATAGAGGTTGATTAGGTATGGAAACTGCTTGGGTTCGATGTGAGAGGAAAGACTGGAACCAAGAGATGGAACTATTGGAGAAGGATAATGATTTTAGTTTGTTGAAAAGGATGGAATGGATAATGGAATCGAAAGCTTTGGAGAAATCAAGCAGTATAAGTATGGTTAGTTTTTTGTCATCTATTGCAGTCTGGATATCACTAGTAATTTTAATCAGAGCAGATTGTGTAGAGTAGCCAGGACGGAAGCCAGATTGGAGAGGATCGAGTTGGTTGGATTGTTCAAGGTAGTTGGAAACTTGGGATTGTACTAACTTTTCTAGGGGTTTAGAAAGATTGGAAAGGATTGATATTGGGCGGAAATCTTCGGGAGAGGATGGAGTAGGCTTTTTGTTTAAAGGAAGGACAATGGCTTTTTTCCAAGAGGTCGGGAATATTGAATTCTGCAGGGAGAAATTGTAGATGAAAAGGAGTGCTGGGAGGATTTCAGGGAGACATAATTTTATTAGTTTGATAGGAATGCCATCTGGGCCTACGGAATTGGAACGGGATTTCATTATAACGGTAATAAGGTCTGTGGGAGAAATGTCGGAAAAATAAAAATTATTGTCGTTAAAAGGTACCTCTGGAGAAAAGCCGGAAGGGGATGGTAAAGAAGAGGTGGAAACCGATATAAAGTGGGAGTTTAGGTCATCAGGTGATATTGGGAAAACTGAGGAAGGGGATCTAGAAGGTTCACAGAGGGAAAGCTTACGAAGTAGAAGCCATTTTGATTTGATATCAGGAGCTGAGGAAAGGGCTTCGTGAAAGTAGTTCGCTTTCGCTTGTCGGATCCTTGTCTGTGTCGTGTTACGAAGCACTCTGAATATTTGATAATCATCTGCATTTTATTTTTATTTATCTTAGTGTTTGTATATTATTATATAAATCACTGTAGATATTATTACATTTTGTATTAGGTTATTTTTCTATTAGATAGCCTATTGTTTATAAATTGTGTAGTTATGTATATATAAATGTGTAATTTCTTTTCTTTTCATCGCAATAAGTAATTTTGAGATTTTAAGTTAATTTTTTTTTTTTTTGTTTATCTTTTAGTGGCTACATAATATTTTTTAAATAACGTTAAAATTTTTATAAGTTAGTTTTTGGTCAGATTTGTATTTTCTTTTGTTTTCATTCATCATTGTTTTCGAACAGGATTTACTCTGATTCGAGCAGCCACTGCTCTCATAATGCAGGGATGGTCCAGTCGAGCTCTGTCACATACAGATAGAGTCTCACATCTATTTATAGCACAGTACACTAACATAGAGCTGATACAAGAACTAATAAAAATGTTTTCAAATGTGTATCCTCTAAATGTAACTGTAGATGGTGGCCTTAAAAAAAAAAACATTTATGAACTAAAAAAATTCTGTTTTGAACATTTCTGGGCTCTTCCCATTTTCCTAGGTCAGTCGGTCACCACACTGATAAAGTTTGATTTGTCATTAAGTAGGAGAAAATAACTGCAATAAATTTTATCAAATTCTAACCACAATTAAAATTAAGAGAATGATAAATCATCGGGATTTTCAATCTATATTTGTTTTATTCAGCTTGTTGACTTCTTGTCAACACATGCATGTGAGAAGTTAGATTTTGAAATAAGGAATACTTAAGGTAAGATGACTACCTATGGACCATCCCTTTCCTCAATAATATACTGAAGTAAACCATTGGGTATTCAAAATGATTTTCTTTTAATTGTCCTTATGATGGTTATTAGCTGATACGAAACATACAAATATAATCTATGTAGATAAAATTAATTGTATAATAAAAACTAAATAAGTAAGAGGGTGAAAATAGATAAAACAAGACAAAAATTTAATACTTTTATTAACAAAACGATTAATAAAAGTTAAACTGATTCCTGAACTGGAGGTTCATAAGCTTCAGGCCTTGAAACCTTAGAACCAGGTTCATCAGAGCCTTTACCATCACCATGAAGTTCAAGAAGTTTGCTCAACTCAAACCTTGGTTTCTTCAGTACCTTAACCTGCGAAACAAAGAAAAAATAAATAAATAAAAAACTTCACTAGCTAATTCATCAGAAATAATTTGATTTTAAAATTTGTTTTCTAAAATCTTTTTGAGAAAGCTGAGCTATAGACAGAAAATAATCTTACCTTCCTAATGTAGACATCATGAAGAGGATAGATGCCTTGGCATATTTTTTCAATGTCTTTTGCAATGGAATCGGGGATCAATTTGTTGACCACAACCCTCAAATCGCTGTTACTAATGTTGTTTGTAATATTGTCAACCATCTTTTTCCTAATAGCTCTGACCTGAAAATTAAATTAATGATAAATCTTTAAAATTTATTTAAGCCACGGATAGTCAGTGATTATCCACTAAGTTTTATTTCAGGTGAATGACTTCAATAAAATTCAACAAACAAGGCAACAGTATGTTTTAACTGAATATGATGAAGAATACCAATTTTAATAAATTTTAAAAAATTTTCTGCCGATTACTTATCTAAATGAAAATAAAATTAGAAAGGAATGGATTGAGAGAAAAAACGTCTGCTAAGTAAGGTCAGTATAGCTTCCTCGCTGTTTTCATTGGCTAAACAATATCTATATTTCAAGGTCTATAATTTTTGGTATGAGAATCAAATCTCAGAAAGAAGCAGTTTTCAGATATACAGTAATCCCTCAACTTCACAGGTTTGAAATCCACGAGTTTTATTATTAATCAGCGAATTCTAAAATGTGGAAGAGTTTCACATCTGCATATAAGTATTTGATGATTCGTGATTAAAAAAAAAATTCCAACATGCCTCACACTAACTATTGTTAGTACAAAAGGTTGTATGTATTAATTAAGTGTTTTACATGAGAGCATAAAAACAAATTATTTCTTAAAGATTTATTAGTATAATGTTATATTTTATTGCTTTCTGCTATTTTGAATAGTAACAGATTACTTATATCAGTTCCAGACACAAAATGTTTAGCACAAATAGAACAAAAATTGAAAAGTTTACATACGATCTTTTGCACTAATACTAGCAATATATACTTAATAGGTATGTTTTCACTCATAAAATGGATGGAACAAAACATCAATTGAAAAAAATGTCCAAAAAAATGTATATATATATATATATATATATATATATATATATATATATATATATATATATATATCTGATTATATCTCTAATCCCCGATTTCTCTCCAAATCGAACGTGCTGGTTTTGAGATATAGATGTATTACGGAAAACACGTTTGCACATTATAAGAAATATATATATATATATATATAAGGAAAAAAATTTATAAGAATTAATGAAGGGAGTTAAGTCGACTGTTCTACATAACATATCATGGGTTATAAATATTCAGGACGTGGTCATAATTATTAAAATACTTTCTGCATTCAACTCATACCTGCCACGACTGCGTTTTACCATCGAAATAGAATCACATAATTCCCTTCTGTTTCTTGATCTCCTCATTTCCAGAAATTTCTTGACCTCCTCATTTCTGCTAATGTTAGACTGTGGTGTAAATATTAGCAGATCCACAATTCCACGACAATACCGTAACTAAACTTCACAAGTTCCTAACATCCAATGCCTTCCCTAATCATATAGTAAAAAACCTAATTAAAAATCAATCCAAACCTAATATTCACCAGTCTTCCACACAAACTGCTCTCAATTACTCACTAACACGATTCACCAATACAGATCCATTCCATACATCCCAGTCCCATCTCAAAAAAGCTTCAACTTCTAATTCCCTTATCTACAAATAGTTTTCAAAAATAACGGTAAATTAAGGAATCTATAAACCAAACTCAAAGATTCTGTTCCGCTCCTACAACAATCGAATATAGTTTACCATATCACATGCTATAGCCCAAACTATAATTCTTCTTATAAAGCAGATACAAAAAATTATCTAAAAAAAACAAACAAAAAAAACAACGAATATATCAACAAAAATACAGTATCTCCACAGGAAACCCCCTCGCTTTCAAACTAGCCAAACACGAACTTTTAATCACATATTTGATTTTGAAAGCCCAACCATACTAGACACAGTTCCCAATCACCAAAAAAGACTACTTTCAGAAGCTTTATTCATTTATTTAGAAAAAAATAACCACAAAGTAGACAAATAAAAAAAAAAAATTTGCAATACATATTCAAACATTTTCTGCCTTCTAAAACAATAGTCTATAATAATCAACTTTTTTTTCTTCTATTTTCCCTATCAATGTACAGAGGTAACTACTCCTACATTTATTATATATATACACACATATAACTTCTATTCTCAATATAAATTTATACTATAAACAAGCACAGATATGTTTAATACATATACTATTAGAACTATGTAATTCTTAATATAATAGATTTTTTTTATGATCAATATTGTTATGCTCAACATATTGTACTAATTATCATTTCAATCCATTACAATTGTCTGTATTATAAACATTATTTGCTTAACTATTGAATACTCATGTTCATTTTATTACTAGCCAACAGTCACAATTTTGTTTACTTTAAGGAATAACGCAAATCTTGTATAATTTAGTCATCAAATTATTTGCATTCAACAAAAATGTTACCCACATCTCCCCTCTGACTATAATTATTTATCTTTTGCTATCTTAAAAAAGCACATCTGGGAAATCCTCCACCAACCCTTTTCCTTACCTTCCAAAGTGCCAATACTTGAAGACCTTCAGTGCTCGAAATACGGTTAGAAAGACAAAACATTACATTTTCTATAAATTGATTATATACATTATTTTTAGTTTGTATAACTTTTCACATATTTCATTTATCATAAAACACTATTTTTTGGTTATTAACCATTATCTGTCATATAATATTATATCACTGATTAGTTTTATTATTTTCAGCTCTGATGACCCACATGTTTAGGTTGAAACGTCGACACCAAGAAAAGCTTTATAATGGCTGCGTCCTGAATATTTATCACCCATTATATATGTAAAAGAAAGTGGTGGACGGAATTCAATAAAATTGGTACTACGCTACTTTTTGTTATTATTAACAACTACCTTTATTCCAACTTTGGGCTAAATCAAACGTGCTGTTTCTGAAATATTGGCATATCTAAAAAATATGTTAGCACGTGCATAAGAGGAAGTTCTGAATAGAATTAATTAAAATTGATACGTGACCCGCAAAATCCCTGAAAACTTCATTAAAATTGGATAAACAATAGTAAGTAATAGTTACATCGATTTGATTCCAGACAGACACCAAACCAAATTCGGTCCTTGATGTCTGAAATGTAAGACACGAGTGGAAATTTTTGATTCTCAGCACAAAATTTTTTTTTAACTCTCGCACGAATACAAAGCTTCAATACCTTCGTTAGTGAAAAAGCAAAATATAGATCTGTATACTTAAGCCTATATTGAAATATCAAACCTTCTAACAGTTTAATTTAATACAATAGGTAATCAATAGCAAGCTGTAATAGCAATTTCTATTCTTTTGAAATCAGGTTTACATTTTGCAAAAAGTGTCACATAAGCTGTGGCTTAAAATATAAATTTGAATTTTTACTGTTTTTAAAAACATTTTGAAGTACCACTTAAAGGTTAATACCTCCCCCACCACTCTGTTTAGTTTTTCATAATGTTGGTGTTCGAGGAATGGGTGAATCTACTTCTTTTTTATTTAAAATAAAATAACTTACCTGGTTGTGTTGGGCATAACAAGTTTTACGCTGAGACATCTGGTCCTTGTTAGTGAATCCAATACAGAAAACTCTCAACAAGTATCCGTCAGTGGTTCTAACATCAACATTGGCTTCGATTAATGTCTGAAATGGAAATTAAATAAACTATTTATAAAACACAAAAACTAAAAACTGAGCATACAGTATAAAAGTGTCATTCAGAAAAAAAATATATATAACACAACAAACATTCCAATATTACATTAGACATTAAGACATTCATTTCTATAATTTAAATTTAGCCTGGATTTATTAATTCTGATTAATCAAGAAGCTGACCACTATATTACATAAAATCATTATGAAAAATGACATAGTGACAGGAGTACAAGAACACATATTTTTATTAAAGACGTAAAACAGGAAGCAATTTATAGAGGTTTATACTTGTGAGTTATTATAAGGGCTAGCGGATGTAAGATGAAAGGACCAAGTGAAATAATGTTTAAAACTGAAATGCAATAGACTCTACTTTCCCAATTGTTATTATCAGAGTAAAGAATACACTACGGGTGTTCCTTCCACGCTCTATTATAGTTATTGAAAACAGGTTTAGAAAAAACAAAACAAAAAACAACTTAATAATCTGGATACATTTTACACTAACAGAACTGCTAATATAATTTGGAATAGAAATGAACTGTACTTATTATAAGGAATTAATAGGAAAGATAAATGGTTACCACTTCATAAGTGTATTCTGAGAATGACCCAGTAATTGGAACTCCCTTTATCTAGCTCACGAATTATAACTTCTACTAACTCTGAACAGATCCTTTTCAATTAAATTGGCACTTTAATTATATTGCGGCTTTCAACTTACTTAAAATGCATAAACTAATCCTTAGAGTTCTTTTCAGTATTCTACAGTGTGATCATTAAATTTTAACCAAAATGACTTACTTGCCACTTTTTCACCATGCTCCTCAGTTTATCTGTGGTCAAGTCCATACCATGGAAATTGGTCAAAACATTTCTGCCCTGAACATCTTCAGCAATGAGACGGAATTTCCTGAATGACCTTTCAGCATCAGTATCATTCTGAAGATCGGCTAAGCTCACCTCGAAAACTCGACCTTTGAGTCCTTCAGAAGCAATTTCTGTAGAAAAACAAAACAAAATCAATTATCTAGCAAACTGGAAGAATGATTGAATAAAAATAAAGAATATATAAGAACATTTAATAACTAGAATATGTAGCGAGTGATAAATTCTCAATACGTCCTGAGAATAGGTTCAAAATCAACATTAAAATTGATAGGATTTATGTTTTATAAAGGATAACATTTTATTGAAAAAAAAATTGCCTGAAAGTAATTTTCAGTTGTTTTTTTTTCACACAAACTTGGCCTTTTTTGATATCCCTATCAGACTAATTACAATTCTTAGCACAGTTATTATCCTTATAGCAGTGACATAATAGAATCATAATCTTAAAAATATCATTCAACCAAAATTATTACATACCACCAGCATGTGCTTAATGCACCCTGTTTGAGAATCTCTAACCAAACAAAACCAACTTAAATCAAAAGAAGATAATTCCTAAAAAACAAAATTTTAACTGGCAAAAAGGTATGGTAAATCACCATGATCATAAATAATTGCTAAAGAATGAACTGTCCAAACAGTTTCTCATATAAAAGTTTTGGTTAAATGTTTAGTTTCACTACTGATTTTACTATAAAGTCTAAAATTAGGAAAAGTTAGGCATTCTTTATCGTTACATTTTTTTTTTAACAATGAATGAGTTATGGTAAGAACTAGTTCTCGTCTTGCGACCAAATTATTTTAATTAAGGAAATGAATACTTATAGATAGGTATTAGTTGGCATTACCATTAACAATTAGAATACTAACAACAACCATTTACAAACTTAAGAGAATTACATTACTCATCTAATAACTAAAGTAGAATTAATGTAAAAGTTTTTTGAAAAAAATTGAGCTGAAAACATGTAATTACGATCAAAATATTTTTAACGAAATTGAAACAACCATGAATATCTTTTCTTAGACATAGAAATTCGATCGCGATATTAATGTAATATAAAAACCCAAGACAAGTCACTGGGTATACTGCCTTTGTTTAGGTGTTTGATTTCTTCATATTTACTAGAAAATCTATCCCAGTTTGTATAAAAAACATAAGAAAAAAAAAACTAAAGTAATTCCTTAACACTTTTTAACAATGAAACTGCACAAAAATCATAATACACCAACAAGAAAGTGATGAGAGAGAGAAAGGGATTCACCAGTTAAGTAATTATTAACTCATCTGTAAAATATATATGGAAAAACCATTTCACAAAAATGGAGCAGTCTATTATTATTAAGAAAGCCACACAATTCTCATAACTAGTGATTAATCCTATAATTTGATTGACACAAAATTTTTAGTTAACACTAGTTTACATTTACAAAAAGTAAACAAAAAAAAAAATCAGATTGGAAATTACTTTCTCTTAAATATATATATGAACATTTAAATACTCACTAGTTCCTTGTGTTCTGTTGACAAGAGTCTTCCCGATTTGACGGGTATTAAACATTGATGGAGCCTTAACATCATACCAATCCTTCCTTGTGAAAGGGTCAACTCTAAAAAAAACAAAAAGTAAAAATATAATTCACAAAACACAGTGAAAATTAAATAATGCAGAAAACAAGTTGGATTTTCGATGCGTTCACGAGGAATAACCCCACTCCTATCCACGTTTATCCCAACAATCCAGCATGCCATAATTTGAAAATATACTTCAGTTAAGGTAAAAATACAAATTAATTAACTTACACCTTCTTCTTAACTCCCTTCTTTCCTCCTTTGGAGAGTCCCTTATTTTTACCGACAGCCATGATTGAATATTACCTACAGACGACACGGCATGAAAGATCAACTAGGCAATTTTGGGACCGCAACTGGAGGTCGTTGCTGTCTCGATCATGCTTTTCGAAATATTGTTGAATGAAACGATTTTTTTTTCGAATCTTTCCTTATATTGTTTCATCTTCTGTAAATAAAAAATATTATTAGTTTTTAATTCGTTTAATTCAATAGAATTGCTATTTATAAAATAAAATCATGTGCTCTAGATATATTTGAAGTCATTGTTTGATGTTGCTTGGTCGATTTTAAAAATATAATAAAATAAAATTCATTCATTTTTTTACTTTTTTTTTTACACATTTTGAAACCTAGTTACAATTATTTAAACGAATGGGTACGGTATCACTACTATGCATAGAGAATAGAGGGGATAAGGGTAGGTGATAAACTAGTTATCATGTTTTGAATGGGGTAGGGTTTGGGATTCAAAATACAACTAATTGTTATAAATAAGGATTCAGGATTGTTTTAAGATGCTTATTGATTATTGTACCAAATGTATTCAAAATTCACTATACCGCTATCGCAAAGCATCTTTTAATTTGAATCTACATAGTAATGATAGTTACATCAGATTGAACAATCCCCTTGTCAGTAATTATTCTGTACAGCCTCCTATTTCCACCAGATATATATTCAAAGAAGTCCCACCTCTTAATGGAAAGGTGAGGTTGTCAATGTTGTACTGACATTTTAAGTAGCTTTTATTAATACATTTTATTGCTTTCTACAGAAAATCCAAACTTTAAAAGCGGAGTACAATGCCATTCGTTCACTTTTTCATCGATCAGGACTTTCTTATCAACAACAAGCTATACTTCAAAGAAGTTTTCACACCTCAAGAATTCAGAGGCAACAGCAAAATGGAGATAAGAATAAGAAAAATGAGAATGAAAATGAAAAAATGTCATCTCTAGTAGCAAAAGCATTTTTATGGATGCTTACGGCTTATCTAATAGTTGCGACCATTTCACTGCTTTTCCCTAATAGTAATAATCCAGAAGTTAGTAAATCTTAATAGTTTTTTTTCGTTTTGATTAATCTTTCTTGTAATGGAGATAATGGAATATTATTTGTGTAGATAGTACGTTATGTCTCATGGAATGAATTTTTACATCAAATGTTGGCTAAAGGTGAAGTTGAAGAGGTCATTATCAGGCCTGATTTAGAAATGGTTACAATATTGCTTCATGAAGGTGCTGTAGTAAAAGGAAGAAGGGTAAGCTTATTAATAATTAAAATAAATGAAAAACTGTAATTATCATTTTTATAACTATTGGACTTTTAAACATATTACTTACACACTAACACTTTGTTACCTCAAAGAAAGTTTTTTGTTTGATGTATACTGAAGATATATTCACTTCAATATCTATGATTGAAGCCAGTGATTTAAGAATGTATTTTTTTTTTTTTTTTTCAGTACTATATAGATTTGCACTTACATAGTACAAAACTATCTTACCAATCATGATTTGTTCCTAAGTATATATATATTTATTTTATTTTTTTGTTATGTATGATTTATTTATTTGTACCTCTCTTAATATTTTAATGTATGGTAAAACTAATGAACTTAGCCGAAGAATCAGTTTAACTATCAAAGTATGATTTAAAAATCAAATCAAAGTTGTTCAGTTAGGTGAAAGAGTTAGAGTAAAAAAAACACTTAACATGTCTTAGAATACTACGTAATAAAATAAATTCAATATTCTTTGTTTCGTTCTAAATATCAAACCGTGATTTTGCAGTATTCTTTCAAACAAAAACTTATATTTTATTAATATTTTTTTCTTCAATTTTTGTTCAGACAGACCACAGTACATTTCATATGAACATTGTTGACATGGCTAAATTTGAAGAAAAGTTAAGGGAAGCAGAAAAGCAACTTGGTATCAGCCCTGGAAATGGCGTTCATATTGTTTATGAAAGAGGATCTGATACTGCTGGAAAGCTTCTTGCCTCGATTATTGTAGCTAGTGTCATCCTATCACTACTTTCTCGGGCACGTACTGTGAAGAGTCCATTATCTATGGACAGGTTTGTAAGTAGTTTCATTTTTTCTTTATCACTTTTATATTTGATTCTTTCTGAAGTAGTAGAAACATTTTGTTCATAATAGACTGATGCAAAATTATAATAAATAATTGTAACAAAAAATCATAATTTAAGATGCAATGTTCATAATTCCTATTGCTGTAAAATTTAAAAAACAAAACAAAGTGTCTGCTTACCAAAAATGTATAGTTACATACATAAGTACATTTATAATATATTACAATTAGCTTACACATTGTCCATCCAGAATAAAAGGGTTATGACTCATTAAATGCCATTTTTGAGTTGGTAGCATTGAAGGATTATTGAAAATAAGTTTTAACATTTTAGCTTATAGACCTTTTTCTATTGTTAGCATTTGCTACCAGATACTTTTTCAATTTGTCTATTGTTCAAGGGCACAACTAAAAAACTTAAGAGTAATCCTTGTAAAATCTATCTATCAATAGTTTCAAGAAGTAAACCAGACCATTCAGAAAAATGTGTTAACAATGACTCTTCATTCTAAAATAAAATTACCAAAAACTTTTCTGGATCCCACAAATTAAAAACATAATCTGTTAAAACTTTTTGTGAAAAAACTTATTCCACAATATTCCTCATTTTAATTTATTATATTGTTAATATCATTCCACTTTCGCTACCAATAGGTTCAGATTATTTTCGTTATTATTACTAAAACCCTGTTAATTTTTAAAATAGGTGCTCTACCCAGTCATGATTTTTGAAAATGTCATCAATTTTATGATCTCACTGTCTTCTAAATATTTATTTTAACTTTTTTTTTATTTTGTTTTATTAATATTTCACTGAAAAAGTACCATAATAAATGAAATAATAAGGGATTCTGATAACATAATAATGGTCCTAAATATCAAGAAAACCCAATTCAAAAAATATTATAAATGAGCATGCAATCTTAAATTCAGTTGTATTATAATTGCAACGTCTAGCAGCCCAGTAAATTTCACCTTCTGTCGTGGCTTTGTTTCTAATGTCCTGTAGCCCGGGACAAGTCAGCAGATTTGATGAAGTTATAGTTTTAATGTATTTTTTTTTTTTGCAATATTAATTAATCTATTTTCTATTATTTATTTTTTAGTCCCAGCTAAGCCGAGCTAAATTCACTCTTATCGATCCTATTGATGGTCAAGGTAGAGGTGTGAGATTTGCCGATGTAGCAGGGTTGAAAGAAGTTAAAACAGAAGTCATGGAGATAGTGGACTATTTAAAGCGGCCAGAATATTATAAAGAGCTTGGAGCAAAGGTTATTGGCTTTATATTTTTCTTTTTACATAATCATTTATTTCTTTTGTTGTATTATTCTGGAATTAATATTATTTTTATTAATACAAATCTCTTTTTTTTACAACTTTGAATTTTAATTTTTTTTTTCTTTATTTGTTGCTTCACTTTTTGGCCCACGGGCCGCATTGAGATCTCCATCTAAGTCCTGCAGGCCATGGATTGTACGATTATTGGAAAAAATGATCGTGTTCTATAAATGACACTTCAGTCGTGAAATGAGTTTTCTAAGAGAAATTAAGCCATGCATTGTTGTAGTAATCTCGTGTGTAACTAATTTGCTGAATTTCATATTTTTTTAATAGTTTTTAAAATTTTACTATGTAATCGAAGAAACTTTAAAGGGAGTTGTTTATAAAAGAACAATTATAATAAGCATTGGTGGGAAGTTTGTAATGCTTTATAAAACTAATGGACATAATTGAGTGGCTTAATGTCAAAGACGACGGACATTTGTCATTTTCTGATAATGGAGAAAAGGTCAATTTTTGTTTTATTGGTTCACCTCAAACTATCTTTGGTCGTTTTATTTAAGAATGTTCAAGTTGAATCATAAAACAAAATTGTTAGAATTAGTTGGAATTGGAGCTATGTTAAAAAAATTCACTTTTTCTCAACCTTTTAAAAAATGACAGATGTCCGTCTCAGATATGAGGCTACACAATGGTATTCTAAAGGCCAGTTTATGCGATTCATTTTCTTGATTAAAGTCTCATGTATGACATTGTAATTTAGTACTCTGATTTTCAACCACTGGTGGAAATCATTATGGACTTTTTAGGCTTGTTTACATGGTCATTTTTTGTGATCATAATGAGGACATGCCATAGTTAACATATTTTTTATTTTGAAATCAATATGGTATCATTTAAAAACAATGAAAATGTTTATGAGAAAATAAGAGAAATCTTCATTTATTCCTTCTTTTTTTTTCAACCAGACTTCGCGAATCCTGGCATATATTGATTTCATGAAAAGATTCTTTCAGACGATGAAGAGTGCATTTATGATTCTAAAGATCCCAGCAAGGAAGTTAGATCTGGAAACATATAAAAAGAAAGCCAAATTCATGGAAGCAGGTCAGAGAGTCAAGTGAATGGAAGAGATCACCATAGGAACCTGCTGTTTTGAAAAGGTGAATGAATTGATCTATCTCACCTCACAGGTCAATGTGATAACAGTAAACATGATATGAAAATGATCTCTATAGGGAGGTTTAGATGGGTTGGACATGTTGCCGGGATTGAATAGAATATTCCTAAAAAGATTTTGTCAGATCAACTTTACAGATTGAAAGAATTGGAAAAATGAATCTGCACTGGAGGGACGGTGCTGCAAATGATGTGAGGAATTGGTTCATGGCTGTGTAGGGTAGGAAGAAATGGCAAAAACTGCTGAAAGGGGCTCTGACTTTACTGATGTCACACCACTGATGATTTTGATTGATTCGTTTTTAGATTTTTATTTACTTCTAGAACCTTGCTCGATAGCTTTGAAGAGAGAGCAGCAAAATCCCTACGGCCTATGGCTCACCAACTTTTAAATCTGGCCCTGTATAAGTTCAGTTTCCTTTGATTTTGTAATAAAATGAATTTAAAAAATCATATATATATATATATATATATATATATATATATATATATATATATATTATATATATATATATATATATATATATACAGATATAATTAGTAAAATGGTTAATTATAATTATTTTTTTACTTTATCTTGTTCAAATAGGTGTGTAGTTAGTTATGCTAAGTGATAGTTTGTGGTACCGACCTCTTTTTATCAAGTTATTAACATCCCGCTGAAACTTCGTAAATAGCTTCATCTCATTGTAACCTACAAATATTTTATTTACAAAAATTCTCGGAATTGGGTCGTTTTCAATCTGGAGTTCGGCAAACTTTGCCTATTTAATTAGGTACTAAAAACTCGTAAATACCCGTTTGCTTACCACTTTAATCGTAAGATAACTTGAGCACAAAGTCGATAAAAAAGGTGGCCTTCAAAAATATTGAGCCGTTTGGCCTATATAACCTCATTATTTTGACAATTTGGGGGTGTAGGTCTCGCTCAATATTTTTGAAAGCCATCTTTTTTATCGACTTTGTGCTCATTCGAATCTCACTATTAAAGTGGAAAGCAAATGGCTATTTATGAGTTTTTAGTACCTAATTAAATAGAAAAAGTTTACCGACCTCCAGAATGAAAACACCCCAATTCCGAGACTTTTGGTAAATATAATGTTTCTATGTAACGATGAAATGAAGCTATTTACGAAGTTTCAGCTGAATGTTAATAATGTGATTAAAAGGGGACTATACCACGGACTATGATATATTAATGAAATGATAACAGTTAATTTATTCATTATTGTGACTATTTACATTATTATAGTTTCTATTTTATTTATTAAATTTTCATTTAAATTTTTAGATTCCAAAAGGAGCTTTACTTTTAGGGCCCCCTGGTTGTGGAAAGACTTTGTTGGCAAAAGCTGTAGCTACCGAAGCCAAAGTTCCATTTTTATCAATGAATGGGTCAGAATTTATTGAAATGATTGGTGGACTTGGTGCTGCTAGGGTTAGGTGAGTTTTATTTTTTATTTTTATTGAGATAAAAAGATTTTAAATCCCAATTAATTTACTTTACTGGCCCAATTATTGGCCTTTAATTAATGTTATACGCATGAAGCAATTTTAATTAGCCACATTTTTCTTCTTTCTTCTTTTTTTTTTTGTATTGGTATTATAAACCCACTTGTCATTTGTCAAGAAAATTCTAATATTAATCTCATCTCATAAATTAAAGTAAAGTGAGGTTTGTAATATCAGTGGCACTGCTCCCATATTTAATGATGAAGGATTATTAAAAAGATTTAAGGTTAAGAAGAACAAGAGCTTGTTGAAATTTTATTTATTTTGAAGTGGGCTCATGAAATGAATCTCAACCTTCCCACTATGTTTATAGTATGTTGGATACCTATAGCAGAATAGATAATAGGAATAAACCCTCCTCCATATGCCAGGGATGACCAGGTAGGGGATAAAGGAATTTTTTTCTCTATTTTGTGTCATTTGACACTCATAGTTTCCTTGTATTAACTTGATCACTTTACTATCACATAGTGAGAAGCTGCATTACAAAAATTATTTTAAATGAAAATAATGTAATATAATAATGATTTTTACTGATATTTGCTTGTATGAAAAATATTGGACACAATGATGAGGCGATATTCTTTTTAACCTTCCAGTACCTTTATGTATAACAGGAGTAGGCGCGCAGTTCATGGAGTGCGCCATGTCTTTTTAGTAGAGATTAATGGTTTTGTTTTCAGTCGTTTAAATTCTAAATTCAATATTCTATAGATTAATACAATTTCCAATTTTATTTATTTAGGATAGAATAGAATAGAAATTTATTATTATTATTATTATTATTATAGAAATTTATTTAGGATAGAATAGAATAGAAAATAAACTTTATTCTGGGACGAGGTTTCTTAAGAATAACAATTGTGAACAAAAAATAAAAACCATATCTGGCCAAAAATTACATTAATCAAAATTAAGAAATATACACAATATCTTCAGTGAAAGTATATGTAAACAAATAAAAAAGTAACACCATTTTGAAAAACAAACAAACATTATTTAAATGAAAAGTAAAACAGAAATCAGGTAAAATAAAAACAAAATGTTATAAGTGCTATGGGTTGATTTTTAGAGAGAGAAATACTTTATTGAAAGTAGTGCTGCCCAACTACATAGGGTTGCTTTACACATGGCATACTGATCAATCCATTTGGACATAATTTATACATAACATTATTCTATTATTACATATGTATAGATCTTTCCTTATTTTCCTTCATCATTATAATATTAAGCTTATAAAATATAAACTAATAACTACACCAAGCCTAATAAACTGTACTAAGGCTTCAACATTGCATAACATACGCACTAAAAAAAAAAAAAATTGAATGCTAAGATTCGAACACTAAATCGCACATACATATATCCACATCTACAAACAAAAAGACAAGACAATGCTAACAATTAAATAGAATAAATAAATGATAAAAAACATTCTCAATTCATGGTAAATTACTATATAAGTGATGGTAAATGATTCTCAGGAAGTCCAGAATAATATTCTCGGCCAATTTCGCAAGCTCCCCAACATCAACACCTAGTTCCTCGTAGAAGCTCCTTGCTGTTACTCAGTTAATTTTATAATTTTTTCTTCTTTTTTTTTAATTTATATTTTGACTGATTGCTGATTTTGGTGCTTTTGAAAATGTATCTGTAATATATATATATAATGTTATGGATAAATTTAAAAATCAATAAGTGCAAAAATAAACAAAAATTAAAATGTAATAGTAAAAATTAATAAATGTAAAAATATGAATTAAAATGATACTTTAATTTTATCTTTTTCAATCCATCTAAAAACAATATAACTCAAAATAAATGTAAGTGTGATAATAAAATTTATAACTGCACTATGTTTCAATATGGAATTTTTTTAGGTAAAAGCAAAAACTTCAAATCAATCTCAAACACAAAAAATATCAAAGAAAAATTATGACACTAATAATCTGAGTGGCCATGTAGTGTGCCATAACTGTTTTCCAAGCAATTGGAAAAAATAGGTTTCTTAGGGTCAGCGGCAGGTAGGAGGAAGGTAGCAGAAGTACAATAAGAATTAGTTAAACCAATAACTGCGATCACCACAACATCTGGGCGCTTAAAGAGTTTTGACAGCCTGGAAACCGAAGGTGCCACATTCTGTGCGCCCGCTGGAAGATTAAAAATATAAAATAAACCATTATTTTTTTGTTGTAAACGTTGTAAGAAATAAATGATCTAAATCTTGTGTTCAAAATGTGTTGAATAGTTTTCTGATTTGGCTTTCTTGACTATGGAATCTTGTAATTTAAATTTTAATTATTGTTTGCTATTTTACTTTTTAGGGATTTATTCAAAGAAGGTAGAAAGCGTGCACCGTGTATCATATATATTGATGAAATAGATGCAATGGGCAAGAAACGCAGCGGTGGCGTTGGTCCCATGGATAGTTCCACTGGTGAAGGAGAACAGACTTTGAATCAGCTGTTGGTTGAAATGGATGGTATGGCATCAAAAGAAGGGGTACTCATGCTTGCATCTACTAATCGAGCTGATGTACTCGACAAAGTTAGTTTTTTTTTAATTACTCTTTACCCATTCATATGTTTTTTAATGGTCATTGGAGACAGTATCTATATGTAATAAATATACTGATGCTATATCAGAATTAAATTTAAAAGTAAATATATAACCTAATCCTGGGAAGTAGGCCAGCATTGTTTCCTCATCATTTCTATTGAGAAAACAAGGAAAACTAATTTTATTGCTTCAATTATTTATTCTGACAGGTTTTAGTAAATTTATTCCCCACTTAATGTTAACTATGTGCAGTACAAAATACTATCCCTTATTTTGCTAGGATACAATGGAAACTGCTAAAAATAAAAAAATATGGTTGTGTAGATATACCTCTCTACATACCTCACAAACCAAGGTTTGTGATATGAGATTGGAGAGTTTGGGATGCAGTTGATGGATCATTATTAACAGATAGGATTTATGTGTCATCAGCATATGTGGTGATGACAGTGTCAGGATGAATTGGGATGTCAGCTGTATAAACTGTGTAAATTATAGGACCAAGGATACTACCTTGAGGAACACCAGCAAACTAGGGAAAAAGGGATGAATAAGAGTTTTTGTGATTTCCTTTAAAGCATCTATCAGTAAGGTAGGAGCGGATTAATGAGGAAGTATGTAGGTGGTAGGAATTTACAGATTTTGTACATCAGTCCCAGGTGCCAGACCCTATCAAACACCTGTTCAACGTTGAGAAAGACTCCCGTGCAGTACAATCCACACTCCAATGCAGAGGAGACCACGTCCACCACACGATGACATTGCTGGATAGTGGAATGAGATGTGCGGAATCCAAATTGGTGGAAAAAGATAATAAGAAAACAATATATTAATATACTCTGTACACACTATAAAAGAAAGAAATGTTAATCAGTATAATTAACATTAATATAAAGTTGAAATGTGTATAAAGTGTTAACTGTCAAACTAAATGTTTGAATAAAATGTTAACCAGGTGAAACTTATGTGGATGCTGTATGCTTTCATAATTTTTTTATGAAACATTTTTTCATTTTATTTAAACATTAGCTGTTTCTTTCTTGTTTTAACAAAGCATAAGATGGATCTCTAAGTGTCGCAACTCAAATAATGAAAAATTTCCTTTTACTAATTGTGTTAATAAATTAATACTATTTTATCAACTAAAACATTGGTGGAAGTTTTTTTTTGTACTTACCCTTAATAATTTTTGTTATAAATCCATTAATTCACCTTTTTATTAATTGATTTTAGGTATCTAAGGATAGGTTTTTAAACTTTAAAAAAATTATATTCTTGTAATAATTGGTAATTGGTTGACTGTCGTGGATAATGAAGAGAAGAATAGTTGGGGTGCTCAGTCAAAAAAGGAAGGCAAAAAATAAATTATAATATTTATTTTTTACATATGCCGACGTTTCGACCTGAAGTTCAGGCCATCATCAGGGCTAAGAAAATAACCAGATAACAAGGTATGAGAAACATAAGTAATGATGGTAAAAAAGATAATAAAAAATGAGAAAATAAAATAGATTAGATCTAGATAAAATAGATCTAAATAAAATATTAGAAAAATAAAATAGATAGATATAAAGTAAAATGAAATTGTTAGAATAATGACTAAGAACTAAGAGATAAATAATACAGACTGTTACATAGTGTGGAATGATGAAGTAGGCATAATCAAAAAGGGGGTGACAAAAGTGTTACATTGGGAATCTTAGAATAAAATGTAAAAACATAAAAAAGAAATATAAAGTTATATAAGAAATGAGAATAAAATAAATAGTAAAATTAAAAACATTGAGAATGGAGTAGTTAGATAGAAAATTGAGATATTGTAAAGTCTATCAAGATGTACAGACAATGTATAATATAATAGAGAGTTAACAACAGAGAAAAGGAATGAAAGGAAGGAGGGAAGAAATTGAGAAAGCTGAAATAAGAAAGAAATAAAAGAAGTACTACCTTTCTCCTTAAGTGTCAAGGGGAGAATAAAGTCGTTACAAAGAAGGTGGAGAGAGAAGGGATGTGGAGGTGGCGTCATCTCTAACGGTTATCGGACGAAGTTTGAACTAGAAGAATGCTAGAAGCCTAAATAGGTACGAGAGATATATTATTTAGAAAAATTATGGAATATTGAACGAAAGTTAATAGAAAGTGAAAGAAAAATTCAAAAGAAAAATAACTATTGAGTAATAAGGAAGAAAAATTGAAATAAAAATATATCATATATACATAAATATACATATATATATACACACACATACATACATACACGCATATATGCGTGTATCGCATATATGCGTGTATGCGTTACCATCATTACTTATGTTTCTCATACCTTGTTATCTGGTTATTTTCTTAGCCCTGATGATGGCCTGAACTTCAGGTCGAAACGTCGGCATATGTAAAAAATAAATATTATAATTTATTTTTTGCCTTCCTTTTTTGACTGAGCACCCCAACTATTCTTCTCTTCATTATATTCTTGTATTTATAAACTCAAAATTTATTTTAGGCTCTGCTTAGACCAGGAAGATTCGATCGCCACATTCTCATTGATTATCCCACGTTAGATGAAAGAATTGAAATTTTTGATTATCATCTTAAGGGAATTAGATTGGATCATGAACCAAAGGTGTATTCCAGAAGATTGGCACAGCTCACACCAGGATTCAGTGGTTAGTGGTGTCACTGTTAATAATTGTAGGAAAATAATTTTTTTTGCAGTAGTTTTAATAAACTTTAATAAATTTACTTCTAACCAAAATCCTCCGTGAACTTGTCAAAGTGCTATGAACTCTTTTCCTAATTTGAAAAAGTAATTATTTTGTCTTATTCCTGTTAAAAGGTAGTTTTTAAAATATAAATAATGATAGTATAATTTTATATTATATAGTCATATTTTTAGAACAGTTTTAACAAGCTATACTTTCAAATATATTATGTATTATAACAGGTGCTGATATTGCGAATGTTGTAAATGAAGCAGCGCTTCATGCGGCTAGAGACCTCAAAGCTACTGTTACACGGGCTGATCTTGAATATGCAGTCGAGAGAGTCGTAGGTGGGACTGAAAAAAGATCGACTGTTATGCCCTTGGAAGAAAAAAAAGTTGTAGCTATGCATGAATCTGGCCGAGCATTGATGAGTTGGTTAACACCAAGCGCCAGTGTACTTCTTAAAGTAACCATAGTGCCTAGAACAAATCTTTCTCTTGGATTTTCCCAATATAGTCATCAAGAACAAAAACTGTACTCAAAAGAGGAGGTATGTGTTTTTTCTGTAAATAGTACATAGTTAGTACTATTCATATTTTGTTCCAATCTTATCTGAGTTTTAAAGCTAATTATCATAATTTATTTGTTGTCTTTGTGTATAAGTTTTTAAATCATTACATAAATAGACAAATACAAAACAGTTCAGCCCCTTTTTCTCTTCTATTATTCAACTGATTTTCTTTCTTATTTTTTTGTTTAATAGCTGTTGACGAGCTTTAGTGTTATTAATAAATAAAAATATGAAATAGTGTGTAAATAAAAATATAAATGGTAGTTTGTTCAAAACAGCTAATCTACGAAAGTTCTTCACCGATTTTGTTTGAAATTTTGACACGTCGCAATAATATTGAGAAGTGTTTTTGTACATGTTTCATTATCATCAGACCTTTCCTTTCCAAATGGCGGCCAAAAAACGTGAGTCGCTTTAGACTGTAGTGCCAAAACAGCTTTAACGATTGTAATTAAACTTGGCTAAAGTCTTCCCCTTGAAACATTTATAATTTATTTTTTTCCGAAAACAAGCTGCTTAAAGTTTTATGATGAATTCATTATTTTATTTGCGAATAACTCACAAAGTACACATTTAGGTTTATTATTTTCAATAATGAACCATTGTGATCGACCAAAAAATTCAAAAACTTAACCCCCTCTCAAAATTTGAGGTTTTACATTTCAGGATATGTAGAATTCGAAAAACGAATACAAATTTTTTTATTGATAATACCAATATTTATTTGAAAGCTTCCTGAATTCCCTACAAACAGAAAAAAATAATCATCGAAATCGTTATAGAGCATATATCTATGAGAGATATATCGTTTTAAGCATTTAGTACTTTTTCTTTTGCGAAGTCGATTTTCTTTATTTTGATTTTTGATAAATGGAAAACTTTACATTTAATGAAGTAATTGGGACTATTATTTGAAGATGTTTGATTTGATTTCTGAAGATATGGTATCATTGAATGTTAGTGGAATGTTATCTCATAAATTAAATTGAAAAATAAATTCTATAGTTATACTCATTCCTAACTTAAATACTGCACAAGCATTAGTTAATGGAACACAAATGAGACTGAAGTACTGACAGGAACTACTTTAATCAAAAGAATTTTAATTCCAAGAATTAATTTAATATTTTCTGACACAATACTTCCATTCGAATTTCAAAGTACAACATTCTTATTAATAGCTGCATTTGCTATGACCATAATCATATTACAGGATCAAAGTTTTGGAATAATTTATGTATTGCGACGTCCAGTAATTTCGTATGGACAATTATATGGGCAGCAATTACAGGCAGCAAATAGAGCGCGATGTTCATTTAAAATTTTGAAGTTTATATTTCCAATGCCAATGGGCAATACTATGTACTAAATAATAACAGAACATTCAAAAAGAACATTGTTTACAGAGAAGTTCTGCATAAAAATAGATTTAAACTCAGTTAAAATTGCTAATTTAAATTTATTTTTTACTTGCTTAATCATGACATTAATTTATTGTGATAATAACATACATAAATTAAAATGGAAATTAAATATTTTGAATGAGTCTATTATGTATTACTTATAAATAATTTTAAGTAGTTTAAGCTCGAATTTGAAATTTCGTTTATATTAATAAATGAGGATTTTTGAATCGTGGTTTACTCTTTATTTATTGAATTTATTGCTTCCTCACTACCGAAGGAAAGGAAGTATTGTGTTCGTGCGAGAGGTTAAAAAAAATGTGCTCAGAATCGAAAATTTCCACTCCTGTTTTACGTTTCAGACATCAAGGATCAAATTTGGTTCGGTGCCTGTCTGTCTGTAGTCAAATCGATGTGACAGGCATATCACCTAGTACCATTCATCCGATTTTCAGGGATAGTTTTATGGGATATTAAAAATACGTATTTTTTTAGAGATGCCTATATTTCAGAAAGGGCTCCTTTTATTTGGCTCAAAGTTAGATAAAGTAAAGGTAGGTAATGGTGAAAAAATAACATAATGTCAATTCTGTCCACTAAGTTCTCATATATATGCACAAACGTGATTGCCTTAATATGTCTATATCTCTAAAACTGCATGTTTTGACTCAAATTTGGAGGGAAGATAGGGATTGGTAAACAGATAATCAAGTAGATATGAATTTTATTAGATTATATCCACTTCTCATGGAAAAAATACTTTCCCTTCCGTATTATAATGTATTATTTGGCAAGCCTATGGTTTCAAAATTGAATTAATTTGACGCGTTCAATTTGACCCAAACTTCAAGGAAATTTGGAGAATAGTATAAAAATTTCCTAATATGAATTCCATGTAATAATTAAAATTAATATAAATAATTGTTAACAATATAATGGCAGTGAAATGTGAAATGCACTGATCATATGGAGTGGGAGTTAGGTTATGACAATATTGTTATAGGGCTATAAAATTTTAGGTTTTATTCAAATAGTTGAATTGTTCTGTTTTGTTTTGTCGAATACAAACATTACTGGAATGATGCTTACTGCCGTTACTTAGATTTCGTGTAATTTTCAATAAATTTAAATTAATTTTTATTCTAAGTTTGTAAAAAAGAAAAATCTTGTTTGTGATTGTGTTTATTTCTATTGAAGTTCAACCAGCTCGTTGTGGAATCAAGTTTATGTTTGATTTTTACAAATATTTTTATATTCCAGCTTAAATAGTTTTGTTCTGACTGAAGAAAAGTATTGGTCTTGTTAACTCTGAAAAAACAAAAAGTTATGTTTTTCTCTTTTCTCTAATGGAGTTTTTATAAAATCGATTTTACGAGTGAAAACATGCTGATTAAGTACATATTAATACTGTTTGTGCAAAAGGTTGTATGCAAAAATTTTAATTCTATTTGTGCTAAAGGTGAAATTTTGTATTCTGCAACTGATATAAGCATTCTGCTAAGATGAACAATAGCAGAGGAAATTAGTTTTTATGCTTTCCTGTAAAACACTCAATGTTTACATACGACTTTTTGCACTAACAGTAGTGATATTCATGTTTAGTATGCACTCGATGTTTTTTTTAATCCCGATTCATCAAATATGCAATCTGCATATGCGGAACTTTTTTGCATTTTAGTATTCAATGAAAAAAAATTATCAAACCCGTATATGTTGAGGGATTACTGAATTTCCTAAAACGGTTTCTCCCAGAGATTTTATTCTCATACGAAAAATTTTAGACCTTGTAATATAGATATTTTTTAGCCAATGAAAACCGTGAGGAAACTATAGTCACCTTACTTGGCAGACTTTTTTTTTATATGAAAATTACTCTGAAATTATGAAATGTTTATGTGAATTATGAAATGTGAAGGGTTTAATTTTTTGGGGGGAAATCAGAAAAAAAATGAAATTTCATCATTTTTCAGTAGATCCCTCATAGATTAAGAGAATATTAAATATAATCAATGAATTATTTATTTTATTTTTTAATTTGCTGTTTTTAGTTATTTGCAAAAATGTGTATGGCTCTTGGAGGTCGTGTTGCTGAAATAATTACTTTTAACCGATCTTCTACTGGAGCTGAGAAGGATTTAAAAAAAGTTACTGATTTGGCTTATGCAATGGTGAGCAAAATCAGGAGTTATATGTGTTGAATATGTCATTATCACTTTGAAAATATAATATTTTCTATTTTATAATATATATGTGCAAATTTGTTATCGAGAAATAAAATTATACAATTAAATACAGGTACGCAGATTCGGTATGAGTGAGAAAATTGGTCTGTTATCATACGTACCTCCAGGTGGAGAGTCCGAGGGAAAACGGCCATACAGTAAACAGTTGGCAGGAAGGATTGACCTTGAAGCTAGAACTCTTGTATCCCGAGCATTCAGATTTACTGAAGAAATTCTTTTGAAAAACAGGGATAAACTGAATACGGTGAGTGAACCCTCTTCTATTATTGGGAAGTGCTGTAAAGGTTAGAGAAGTTTTTCTGTAGGTTACTATAGAAATATTTTTCTACCAAATCATTCTACCAAAATTCCATCATTTCAATCATTCCAAATCATTCTACCAAAGTTCATGCTAGGTTGTGTTTATCAATGGCTTTGAATTATATCAATTGAGTTAAAAATGCAGCCAGCCATATTGGTGGCTAAAACCATAATTAATAAGTATTTCCATGCTTGTAAACTTTTAAAAAGGACAAAAACAAGATTTTGAACATGAAGATATTTTGTCAAAATGTATGCATTAAGTAGCAATTTATTATTTTGAAAATAACATTTTTAACTTTAAAAATAACTTTTTTTTTTTTAAATTGTTAACTATGGTGGACCTATTATATTTGTGCATGCTTTGATCGATATACTTCTGGAAATACTACAGGTGTGCATATAACAAAATTGAACAAGTTATGGTATTACTAAAATAAAAATAATGTAAGAACACAAATATAGTACTTTTTTGTTTCTATTTTTAACTTTTACTAACTTAAAAATGATTTATTTCAATTTATAAACTGCATTGCCTCCTATCACAAATTCGGAATATAAAATAAACTATGAAGTGATTTAAAAATGGTGAGTTTGGTCGAACTCAAATTTCCTTAGTTCAAAGCCAAATATAAATTGACCTCCAATGTAGGCCGAAGCATTATTTTACTGGAGAAAATTTGAGGTTACTGGAATTTCCAGGAAAATTTACAGGAATACTGGGAAATTACTGGAAAAATTGTGCTAAAATTTGAAATAGACAAATTTGTATCTAAACCCTTATTCACAGGTGCTGCAGATATAATTTATCGTTAAATGTAATTTTTATGTTTTATGTCATTGAAGTTTTCTTTTATTAATAAAATATTTCCTGATTTTTCTTAGGGAAGTACGATTGAATCATATTCCACTTACCATGAATGATATGTTCATCAAAAATTTTTGAATGAAGGAAATCATGGAAAGTAGGATAAATAAATATTTAGATGTAATATGTAATCTAGAAAATGACATTTTATTTTGTAATTATAGTTATGTGCATAAAAACTAGTTTATACAAACTACAACAAAATTTAAATTTTGTGTTTAGCGTGTACAGTTGACTTGGACATATTTAATCCTTGTCTCTAAACAGTTTAAAATTTCTGTTTTTGTGCCTAATGTTAATGATTAATGTTTTATTTATCAAAATTTAATCAGTACACATTTTTATGTTTTATGATTGAACTGTTAAAACTAAATTAAAAAAACATTAAAACTTATAACTCAACTTTTGTCTTGCTGACAGAAATGTACGCACCAGTACAGTAGAGTAGAGCCGGGGAAATGAAAAATCTATCGACTAGTTCATGATCCGAACAAATGAAATAAAAAATATAATTAACATCAGGGTCATGAGGGGACCAGAAATAGGCAGAGACCACATGTTATTGAATATCTTCCTTTTTAATAAGCTACAAAGAAGATAAAGGAAAATAATGGTATTCTTTAAGGGAGGTTCTAAAATAAATACTTTTATGCTGAAAGACCAAGAAGTTGCCCAAGCTGACCAAAAGGCAATAGAAGAAAAAGAGTATCCTGGAATTATCCTTGGGATTCTGATAATATAGAGGTAAGCTGGAGCACTTTCAAGAAAATAGTATTGGACAGTGCTGGAACAGTATGTGGGAAAAGTCTGGTTGGCTCAAGAGTCAAGTAGACATTCTGGTGGATAAGGAAGTGAAACAAGAAATAAAATTAACCTCCTTGAAACTGGGATGAGCTCCAGGTATCGACGGCATAACTCCAGAGATGATGAAATACCTTCGAGAAGGTGGCATTGAAACTGTCCAATACTTCTTGAACCTTACTTGGAAATGCAAAAAGATATCCAAAAACTGGGAAATATTGGTAATAGTCTCCATCTAAAAAAAAAAAAAAGGAATAATAGAATGTACAAGAACCATAGAGGTGTCTCTACTCAGCCTCACAAGCAAAGTTTACTCTAAAATCCTAGAGAAACTCTTCAGAACAGCTATTGAACCACTTATCGACGATGTGCAATACGGATTCAGGCAAACTAGAAGCTGTCAAGATTTACATTTAGTCAGATCTCTGAGAAGATCATTGAGAGGAACAAGATAGCTTATGTTTGTTTCATTGACTTGTCCAAACCCTTCGACAGAGCTAAAGTATTAGATACAGAACATTGTTGAGAGAAAAAGGAGTAGAAGTGGGATTAAGACTAGCAATTCTTAGCCTATACCATAAACGTGGAAATTTGCCACCACACCTTCAAAGAGTTCGTGACCAGTATTGGCATCAGGCTGGATTTCAGTTTAAGCCTGCTCCTTTTCATAATTATCCTCGACATCATACTCAAAAAATCTGTACTAAACGTAAGACTGTTTCAACTGGGCTTCAGGAGATTCTAAAAAGTAACGTACACAATACTAACTCTTGCTGACAACCTGATTTTATATTTAGGGGCAATTGTAGAAGCCTCCAATACTATCTCTGTATCCTCCAAGAAGAGCAAAATAAAAAATAAAATAAAGAAAAAACCTGTACCACTACAATCCTTGAAGATAGGTTGCAGTACTATTTAAGGAAAGTATTGTTTCTTGGTCAATAGTTGTGTAAGGAGATGATTTGACTGAGATCATGCTCAACCATCAGGTTTTTCCCCTTAATTAATTATTTAAATAAGAGTACCCACTTTATAGAGGCTGGGTGTGCCTCAGGAAGATCTACTGATCCCAGGGCCGATGAAACAGAATAAATAATTTTTCTGCCATGAGCCGGGATTTGAACCTGAGACCTTGAGCACTGGAAGCTTAGTGGCCTATCACTGAGCTACCCCACTTCCATTAAGAAAATGTAGAAACCTCCAATTCAATCTCTGTATCCTCCAAGAAGAGCTAAAGAAAATAAATACAGTATTAAATTAATTTTTAAAAAATCTATAAAATTTATGAGGATAGCAGGGAAAAATGACAGTGTATACAGATTATTAAGGTTTAATCGAATGAGTATGGTTAGGTTGATGGTGAGATAAAGGAGAGGATAAGAATAGTGGGAAAATGCTTCAATGCCCTGAAGACTGGCTTCCTATATTTAAGGTCTATAAAAACACATTCCTTCCGATACTGACATATGCAAGTGAATTTTGGATCCTCATCACTAAACACAAAAATCAGATCCAAGTAATAGGCATTAGGTATCTTAAGAAGGTTGAGGGCAGACAACATGGGGCCGTATGAGGAACACTATGATTTAATGTGCGAGTCTTAGTATGAAACCAATCAAGGAAATATCGGAAGAACATTAATTGGGTGGTTCAGACATTGTCTCGAATTTCTGTGAATCGTATTTCCATAGCTATCTATGAAGAAGCTACCTCAGAAAGGGAAAGAGACCAAGGTAGACCTAGGAAGGGTTGAAAGAGGCCTTCCACAGATCGGGTGTGGAGTGAAACAGGAGGAAATAGCTGCTACACGACAAGGATTTATGGATCAAGCTCTATTAAAAGGTGCCTCACACTGTGCTGCTATAGGAGAGGAAAGATCTTGAAGAAGAAGAACTCAGAAAGGGAAAAGAAATTTTAATAGTTTTCTTGGTAACTTCTGAAACTATAGAAAAAGTCTCAATAAAAATAATGATTTGTGATTCATATTACCGAAACTTCCAATTAAAGAACTGTTAATTACTACTCCAACAATTAGCTGTTAATTAAATTTAAATATAATAGTCTTAAAAATTAATATATAAATGGCTACAATTAGATTAAATATATATTAAAAAAATTAGCTATACCACTGTTTATATAATTTGAAGAAAGAAATTAAGGTTTGGAACAAATGATGATTGTTGCAACATTTATTACGAGTTAACAGCTTATTCCAAGTGACAAAGAGAAAAAATGGATCAAAACAACACAAAGTTTGATTTTTTTCCTTTTTATTTGAAATGGTCTACTTGAATGATTTGTTGCTACTATCACTTCTAAATTTTTTATTTATTAACAGAACATCCATTTTATAATATTTTTTTAACATAATCCCATCAAATCAACATAATGAGTGCTACTTTTTATTGAGTGTTAAAAGTGAATTGTATATTCAATTTCTATTATTTATGTTCATTTAGATGGCAGCAGAATTACTTAAACGGGAAACGCTCAACTATACAGACATTGAAAAGCTTTTGGGACCTCCTGTTGGGAGTAAAAGGAAGTTTATTGAGGTTCCAGAGTTTGAAGCATCTCTCAATAGCATAATAGAATCTGAACAAGTTACAGAAGATAGTAAAAACCAACAAACCAATGCTCCGTAGTAAAATTAGCATTATAATTTATTTATAAATATTGATAATTGTAAAAAAACAATAAAAAAAAATGCCTTAAATTTGTATATGTTATAAAATAAATTGTATTTATTTAAAGTAGGAAAACAAAAATGACTGTTAAAATATTTTTTCCTTTGGATATCTTCATCGCTGGAAACTTCATACCAGTTTTGTTAACAAATTTTAAGCAGATAGCGGATTATGCTCTTGAATTATTGAAAAGGTTAAAGTTATCGAATTTTGAAATCATTATTAAATAATAATTTTTGAAAAGTTTTAATTATTTGAATTTTTGACGCAATATTTGAAAATACTTGTCCTGTGGTTGTTCATCAATATCTTAATTGATTTATTCTCTTCACCTTGAATGAAAATTATATTGCCACTGTAGAAGTAACACACACACACTTATATATTATGTTTAATTTTATTTATTAAATTAATTTGAATTTTGTTAAACTAATGTTGTCTTCAGATTCAGTCGGAAATTTTTCATAAATAGGTTTGCTTATCATAATATTAAAAATTGATATAGGCAATGTTGCTCCTAAATGTCAATGCTAAGCTATTATATAACTATTACAAAGATTTACTGAAATGAATATTTTGTCAATCATTGGACTAAATGGTCATTATTGAACTAAACTCAATTAATCCAATTAGGTATCTTCCAGAGGACACTTCAATACAGCTTGACTACACATACTTGCATAACTTACAAAGGAGTTTTGATATAAATAACTTAATTTTATAGTCTGTAGTAGTATAGACCCCTTTTTATGGAATTACATTAACATCCGCCTGAAACTTTGTGAATAGCTTCATCTCATCGTAATCTACAAATATTTTATTCACGAAAACTCTTGAAATTGGGATGTTTTCAATCTGGAGGGAGGCAAACTTTGTCTATTTAATAGGTACTGAAAACTTGTAAATACCCATTTGCTTTCTACTTTAATGGTAAGATAATTTGATTACAAAATCGAGAAAAAAGGTGGCCTACAAAAATATTGGACTGTTTGTTCAATATAACCTCGTTATTTTGAAAATTTGGGAGTGTAGGTCATGCTAAACGGCTCAATATTTTTGAAGGCCACCTTTTTTTATCGATTTTGTGGTCAAATTATCTTACGATCCAAGAAGAAAACAAATGGGTATTTACGAGTTTTTAGTAGCTAATTAAATAGACTAAGTTTTCTCCCCTCCAGATTGAAAATACCTCAATTACAAGAGTTTCGTAAATAAAATAGTTGTAGGTTACGATGAGATGAAACTATTTATGAAGTTTCAGGCAGACGTTAATAATTCGATAAAAGGGATTCCGTACCATGGACTATTAGAGCACCGAGTCACATTTGAGCTAATACAAAATATTTTCATTTTGTGACAATATGAGCATTGCTCATATCTAGTGTATATTTGTTTGGCTATAATATAGCCAATTTTATTTATATATGGAATGTAGATTATATTTACATATGGAACGTAGTTATCTAATAATAATGATTTTAATAACATTAATATCAATTTCTTTCATTGGTATGATATTTACATAATTAAGTATGTGAACCGTCATAAACCAATGACTTCCTGTCCTTCAGTATCCTTTAACAACACCTCACTTATTCCTGTTGAACAAATCCGTTACCTAGGACTCCGTCTGGACAAACGTCTAACTTGGAATCCTTATACCAGACTGAAACGACAAGAAACAGCTCGACGTTTCCGACTATTTCAACACTTACTAGACAAACGCTCTAACCTTCCAATCAATTATAAAAGACTCATTTACATGACTATAATAAGGCCTATTTGGACTTACAGAGTTGAGCTATGGGGCTCTACCAAACCTTCAAATTCCTCTCGCATACAATCCATAATCCTTCCTAAAATCCTCAATGCTCCTTACTTTGTTACAAATAAAATTATCAGTAATGACCTTAATGTTCCTTATGTATCAGATTTGGCCCAATCCAGATATCTGTCCTTCCATAATAAACTTCATAACCATCCCAACCCTCTTGTCTCTAACCTTGCTTCCTATTCGATTCCTAATAACTCTCCAAGGCGTCTGAAAAGAAGATGGCCACGTGATCTTCTAATATAGACATATTATTAGAGTGCTACCAATGGGTAGTTTCTCAACATGTGTTCCATGTCATTATATCCATGTGCGAATTTAGCAGATGTATTTTTTGTATACAGTTGTAAATATCATATAAATAAATAAATAAAAAAAAAAAAAGTATGTGAACAAATGAGTAGTGTTAAAAAACAAAACATTGCTGAGAATTCGTGAATAGAAATGGGTACAGAATTCTAGCAAGAGGTAGCACAAATCATGATTTACTAAAAGAAGAGGGTATACAAAAATGAAATATCTTATCTCATTTCTCTGTGGCGTCATAATGGAAATCCTCTACGTAGGCAAGTTTAAAATTTATTTTCACCAATTTTAAAGCCATAGAGGTATCTCATGGGTGTTTTGATTCAAATAAAAAAAATCACATTAAAAACAGTTATGAAGCCATTGTTATTAAAATATTAAATAGGTGACAAAACTACTTTTATTTATTATTTGAATGAAACATGAGATCTTATATGTCATTAATGAAATTTTATGTTTTGTTTGAATTATCCTGAACAAGAGAATTATTGTTCTTAAAAAGGAATAGCTTCTGTTATGTACCACTCTGAGTTTAAATTATGAGTCTTCATATTATTTCTTAATTTAAAATGGTCACAAATAGTTTTTTTTATATAATGATTTTATTCTTAAAAGGTAAGAACGATCAATAGCCTTTTTTTTCTCTCTTCAATATGGGAAAATATTAAGGGAAATTACATTACCATCAGTGCTTTATGACATACAGAAGTAAATGGGTAGAAACCGTTTTGAAGGAAAACAATTCCTTAATAGAATACTAAATTTTGTGAGACATTTATAATCATCTATTGTTGTCTTTAAATTTCCATATTTAAAATGCTATAAAAATAGAGAATACCCAATTATGCATCTCATCTATTATAAATATCAATATTAATTCTAAACTAGATTTTTATCAGATTTAAAGTTTTTTTCATTTTATAAACCAGTAGGAAGTGTTTCTCATTTTCTGTGGTTATGATATGTCTGGCAGGTTTGTTCTGTTACTTGTGTGAACTTCAGCTAAATCTAACTTCTTCATAAAATCATGGAATTTAATTAGGAGGATCATAGAAAATTTGCATAGGCAAATATATGAAATCCAAGCAGAGGGAAGATCATGGAAGATGTAAGGGAATAATTTTAAGGAGAACTCAACACTAGATGATTAGATAGGCAGAATGGCTTGGATAAAGAACTCTTGGTCTTATGTTGATTAGATCTCACTATAGTAGTTAGTAAAAGACTTTAGCCTTTTAATGACGATGAGCAGGAAGAAAGGAGTGGCCTTAAGGACGGCAATTCTCAGCCTCTTTGTAACTGAATACTTTTTATCACTACTTCAGCCTTTTAATTTTGGGCATCCCTCTAAATTTTTTATTTTCGTTTTTATCTAAATTTTTACAATTGAAATGTTTTATTTTTTCAACATGACCTTTACAATTTCTTTTATAAAATGTGAACTTTTAAACCTTTATTTTGTATAAGATTGACTTTTTGTACACTTAAATGAGTCAAAAATTAAAACTAAAACTGTTATATGTTTTGTATAAATATGTCTCTCTCTCTCTCTCTCTCTCTCTCTCTCATCTCTCTCTCTCTCTCTCAAAAAAAAAAAAAAAAAAAAAAAAAAAACTGAAATATGTTATTATATTAGCCCAATAAGTTCTCTACTCATATATGGGTCCGCCATCATCTGGGTCAGCTTCCATCTCGACTGATAAATGAGCCCAATACTGTTAAAGGGTTAAGAAGAAAAATTAGAAAAGAAAAATATTAATGATTTGCCAGGTTCACAAACAGAAAAAAAAGTATTAATTTAGCCATTGTAATTGACAAGTTAGGAAGTGTTGACTGCACATGAAAAACTACACAATGCAGGAACCAAATGTTTTAATTCTATAAGATAGTAATTAATGTTAATAGTTTAAAAATGTGATGTTCTTAAACCTAATTTTTTCATAAAATAAAATATCAGTAAACATAATTTAAAATAAAATACAGGAATCATTTTCTCCTTAATCTCATAAAAATATTTCTCTTCATAATCATATTAAAAATTTTAATACTAATGTATTTATTATTTCAAAAATATAAAACTATATTTAATCACAAAAATATCTCTTAAAATAAGTAAGCTCAGCTTACAATTTATAATATGTTTTAATCTTAACATATATGATGTGAAAGACACTTATTCTAAAGCTTAGATTAAAGCACCATAATTTTGAAGCACATATCACAATTACATAGTAATAAAGCTGATGATAAAGAGTTTTACATTATTGTACAGCAGCATAGTGAATAATAATAGAAGAAATCTGCACAACCATTTCCATTTCCATGACCAGCGCCATCTGCCTGTTCTTGAAGATCTGCTGAATCATCAAGTAACAAGCTCATTGGTGCTTCTCCATTCTCATTAGGTAAGGGGTCTTTAGTGAACGAAGCAGCTGCCAATGTTTGATACATAATGTTGGATAAACCATGACTTTTATCATTATCTCCATCTTCCTACAGAAAAAAATAACTAACATGTTATAATTCAAGACTTTAATCAACAGAATGAATCTAATGACTCAGACTTAATTTAAAGTGTATAATTCATCATTAACTGTTAAATATACATTGTACTAATAAGTCCAAGTAGCTTAAACAAAAAAAAAAAGAATTCTAAAAGTTATTGATGTGAGCTGAAAGGGCAGTGATTCAGCTTTTCAATGGTTGTACCAACGTTGAATTTAGACAAAATCCTGAGAAGTTATGAATGCTTAAGTTATCGGCCAAGACATTTTTTTTTTAGAAAATCAAATATTAAATTTTGTAATTTTTGGTTTCTATAAACATTCTTATTTAAGACTTTGGTAAATTGTTTTTTTTATAATTTGTGGTACATTATAACTCATTTAATACAATAGTCAATATATTTTTCTTATTCTGCACAAAAAAGAAATCGATTGATATATAATATCCTAAAAATTCGAACAAAATAATATATATTTTGTTAGAAATTATATAAAATATATTTTTTTTCTTGACTCCTAGAGTCCATTGAAATGAATGCCAGGATATGTGTCCATTATTATTCGATGTAGTATCATAAAAAAAATATTTGAAATCGGTGACCCACAATTATTAAAATTATCATTTAATAAAGAAAGAATAAAACTGAACCTCAGAGGTTCCCAGAAAGAAAGTCGCTATTTGAAGTTAAAATAATATGAAAAGCATAAAAAATGAAATCATTTTATCATTCATTTATTGTAAATAATATGATTTGATGATGTATTGTACTGATTAGTATTATACTTTCTAATGCAGTATATAAACCCGGTCTTTATTTATATTATCAAAATCTCTCTCTTACTGAATATTAAAAAGTGAATTACCATAATGTAAGCTTTATCAGGTTCGTCGCATGATGTGATGAAGGGTCCTTGATTCCACTTAGTATGATTGTCTTCCCCTTGGTCAATAGAATAAAATTTGGAGTCATTGCTATAATCTGCACCACCGCTACTCCCGAACAATCCATCTCTACCGCTGCTGCTGAAACACCCATCGCCATTACTGCTAATTCCTCCATCACCACTGTTGCTGAACCCAGTATCGCCACTGCTGCTAAATCCTCCATCTCCACTACTGCTAAATCCTCCATCACCACCACAATCACCGTCCATGACTTCTTATAAACTTTTCAAATACGTTCTTAATTCAATGCTTTAATTCCCAAACATGATTATACACGCTGAAAAGAAATAGAAAAAAAAATAATAGAAATATTTCATTGAGAATAAAATACAATTATGAGGCATAAAAACTTTCAAGTATTAATATTCAGCAGAATATATGGATATGGGTACATATCCAGTGGGACAAAAATATTATTAAGTAAAACATATATTGGCCTTCTACTAAAAATAAAAGGATATTTATTGATACTGGTAAGTTTAAATTCAATATTTATTGTTCATAGCAGATAAAGTTTACAAAATTACAGAAACTTTAATAAAAATTAACAAGTCAATCCTGCAAAAGATGAATTTATTCATAATTACTTTTGACTAACCCCAGTAATATCACAAAAGATAATGTCATTGAAAAGAACAGAAACTTTTTATTAAAAAACAAATATTTATTTAAAGTATTGTGGACTTTTGTATTTACTAGTTAGTTAATTAATCAAATAAATTATTAGAATTCATTCATTGTTTTTTTATTTTTTGTTGCCTCTATCCTGAAGGATCATTGACAATACCTTTTCTTACACTCTGTTATAGAATTAATTCTTTTTAAAAATTCTAATGTTTTTTAACAGTAATTTCCTCAACGTTAAAGATTTCTTTTAGGCTTTGTGCCATGTTCAATTTTTTCCTAAGAGTTTCAAATATAGGACAGTCTTGTATAATGTGTTTTACTGCTCTTTGGAGATTGCAGCTCTAGCAGCTTGGAGGATGATCAGTCCTCTTAGTAGGTAGACGTGCGAGAACTCACTATACAGTGAAACCCATTATACAAGACTGTTCTATATTTGAAACTGTCTATAAAGTACTGTCTCTTCTTGTGTTTTTAAAAAAGCACATTAAATATGTTTTTAAAAGGAATAATTAATATGTTAAAATATTTCTGGTGGATTGAGAAACTATTCTAAAAAATAAAATTTAAATTTAATTATTTTTCTATTGATGTTTAAGTCATTATTTATAATTTCTTCAAAACTGCAGAACACTAAGTCAATTGAAATTAAATGTACTTTTAATACTAAATAAATAAGCTATAATTATAACTTATAGGCATTTATATTTATAAATACAATAATTAATTTTAATTGTCTATTCCTAATTTTGGCTAAGTAGAATAATTACATACCGATAGCTGAACAATAATTACAGAGATAATAGAAGTATTTTTAAACAAACAAATGTTATGAAAAAATGTTATTGCCTTATTTTGAACTGTTTTCAAAACAAAATAGTATCAAACAAACTAACTTGTTCTAATTCTGAAACTATGTTCTTTGAAGTTGTTAAGCAAAAGGACATTAACTATGAATTACTATAAAAAGAGAAAATGTCATTTACTTATCTATTACAGCATAACTTTCTCTTGAAAAATGGACACTGTCTTCCTTATGAAGTGTAACTTATATTCCTATGAGGTCATGTTTCTGTGAAGGCTATTATATGTCACCATTCAACATTGAGCTGAAGTCAGGAATTCTCCTCTACAAGCTAGCAGCAGTCTGTTGTAAACCCATGTTCCCATTAAATAGCGCTATCTAGTAGAAACTAACTGGTACTCTTTGTAAAACTACTTTGTTTTGACAAGCCAGTAATGTAGAATTTTTAATTCATCCTCATTTTTTCATTCACTTATTATATACAATAAAGTTAATATTTTTAACTAGTGCTGTTTTTGTTTTTAATACTGGCCTATGCTTATTAAGTTATGATTATAAATATACTTTCAGATCAAAATTAAAACATTGATCAATGACTGGAAATATTTAATTCACTTCAAGTTATTTAATTATCCTTTAAAAGAAAAAAACAATACCATACTAGTTTATCTTAAATTATCATTAACCTCATGGATATTATTATTGTATTTATTGCTGTCTATAATATTTTTCAAAAACCTTAAAATAATGTTTTCAATAATAAATTAAAATTTAATTATTGTAATCTAAATTTTCAACTATCACTAGCAACCTATTTGATTAATAGTTTAGTTACAAACTAATGATTCCATAGTATGTCTATATCATTTTATAAGCTTCTTTATTTTGAATTGCAAATTGCTTGAACATGTTATATTCCTTTCATATTTTCTATAATAAATTATTAAAATTTTTGATTCTATAATTGTATTCACAATATACATACCAGTATTCTATACTGAATTATTTATTTTTTTTTATCTAAAAACTTTTTCAAACTCAATTTGCCGGTAGTAGCGTTATCTACTGGCTCCTATGTGTAGCTCAAGATGGGTAACTTTTGAGTTGACCTCTATGAAGGAGAGGGGTCATGGCTTAATATGGCGGTTTTAATTCAAGGACAACTTGATTTATCTTTTTTCTTGAATCCTTTTGTACCAAGTAATGCGAAATTAAACGTTAAGTTTGTTTTTTATTAATGCCATAAATTTAGCCTCCAAAACTGAAATAATATTTTCACCATTTTATGGTACTAATTATTGATGTTCTCACTTTTAAATATTTTTTATATAATTAAACTCATATAAATTTATAGTTTTAAATTTATTTATTTTTTTATAATTTAATATCACTCTAATTACTATATGTCAGTTTTTTTAGTTATTATTTATATTATAAATTTTAAAGAGGAATACTTCTCTTTCTCACAAAATCTATAGTTTTGAGGTTTTTAAATACGGTTTTACTGATAGAGTTTATCTTCTGACTTAAGAACATGAATTACTATTTTCTGCATGACAATTTTTTCATATTCCGTTATGTGACTAATGTGAAATATTAATTACTTCCACATAGATATTCCAGTCCATATATAATGTCTTGTATAGCATCAAATTTAGACTAATCTGTGATTCAAACCAAATGGCTTGATTTCATTGTGATAAACATTCTAACGAAAGAAAGCATTATTTTTAGTAAACAAAAGCTATAAACCTTGTTATCGTAAAAATGATTGCCTATTAACCTTTTCACCAATTATGAGTGAAATAGTAAGTCTTTTATAATGTGTAATAATGTTTTCATCCCTGCTTTTATTTGATTATATTTTAGGTGACCTGTGCAACTATATAGATTAGAAACATTACTACTTTTAGAAATATTTGAAAATACCAATTATGTGAATCTATTTGCAAGTAATTAAATTAACTTAAAAACACAAGATGTATTCATTTCTCTGACACAATGATAGTAGTAACTTGAACAGTCAGTTAAATAACTAGAAGTAAAATATATAGCTTGAAAACAATGTCTCCCATGTAATTTTCTGACACAGCAATGCAACAGAGATCTATCTTTTTAGGTCATACAGTTCTAGTATAGACTGAAATACTACTGCTTTATTGAAATGGCAAAGTATCCTTTCGAGGGTAATTAGACCCTGTCTTATCAACCGGATAAAAAGTCTAAATTAAACTTATATAATTAAACGATTTTATTTCAGAACAACTTCTAAGATAATTTCTAAGGTATTCCTGAATGAAATCTAAATCTATATGTTCCTTAGCACCACTGACATGACATGTTATTCATTAATAAATTTGATTTAATATTCAATGTAAAGAGTGTTATTAAATTATTTGTCCTTAAAATTATGTTTATGATAAAATGAATAATAAAATTATGTTTAAATCTTTATGAAAAATAAAACTATGTTTGATCTAAGTAGTATTTTATACAAATTTATTTTTATGTCAAGTCATAATCCAATCAATATAAAAGGAGTTTGATCTCAATGGATGTTACATCTGGAATCATATAAATAATAATTTTTAATCTTAAATTTTTGAGTCTCTAAATGAAAATTTTATCATCAACTTATGGGAAAATGGTCAAAGTAAGAAATAAATAAATACTTTTTATACTTTAACAGTTATTAAAAAAAAAAAAAACACATTAAAACATTACTAATGATGTAGAGATGGTTGACCGTTGATATGATATGAGAAGGAATTAGTCGAGGGTGCGGTCAAAAAAAAAAAAAAAATTAAAATATATAAATAATTTTAATTTTTGCCGACGTTTCGACCCACTTTGCAGGTCGTCTTCAGGGCGTTGGATGTGGCACTGCGGGAGGCGGTTGAAACACTGAAACAGTGAAACAGTGTTTCAACCGCCTCCCGCAGTGCCACATCCAACGCCCTGAAGACGACCTGCAAAGTGGGTCGAAACGTCGGCAAAAATTAAAATTATTTATATATTTTAATTTTTTTTTTTTTTTGACCGCACCCTCGACTAATTCCTTCTCATATTAAAACATTACCTTCAAACAAATAATGCTTAACAAAATCAAATTTCGTTACAAACATTTTTATATTCTACAATAGTGTTTCTTCCTTCTATAATCTTCTATTATATTTCAATAATTATATCCATAATACCTGTTCACATTATGTTTATATTCACTTTTATTCAATTAATATTTACAGTAAAACTCTTTGACCCCTTTAACTGAAATATATCACAGGTGTAATTATTTTATAAAGCTACTATTTACAAATTATTATGTTTATGTGACACTAAATAGTTTCTTTATAACCTAATATAGAAGGGAAGTTATCTTACATATTAACTAGATATGCTTTTTTTTTTAAAGTTTATTTTTACAATTTTGATTAATATCACTTTTATCAAATGTAACATTTATAAAAACAATGAAATTTCTTCTTTTTTTTTTCTAAAACATACTAAAATAAAAACAAACATAACATTTATTTATTTACAATATTACATTATTTTCAAATTCAATAAAAAATTGAATTTGAAACAGTTTTTCAAATTTTTTAGTTAGCACTCTTTGCTGTGTTAAGGGTTTTCACAAACTTCCAGATATCATCTGCGACTAGTTCTGGCTCTTCGTACGCGGAAAAGTGTCCACCTTTTGGGAAGTGGCTGATTTGAACCAAATTTTTGTAAGCAGCTTTCAGTACAAATTTTGGAAAATACAGTAATTCATTCTTAAACCAAGCACAAGCACTTGGTACAGTGTTTATATTTCTGAAAATAAATTTTCGAATTAATAATTTTTCAACAATCTCAACACATTTATAATTTTGCTGTTTCAATGCAGGGCTGAAACTAGGTAATTTGCCAGGAGGGGCAAGCTTAATTTTAATTAATATATTATTAAAATTATATAATTAATATATTAATATTAAGCTCTTTCATCTACCACCAACCCCGCCAATGAAATTCAACATTGTATAACAATATTGTATTCACCATTTTCCAGTTTTCACCTTTTTTCCTAGATTATCTTCTCACTATTTTTTTTTTTTTTCAGGTTGAGTTAATAAAATAATCATATTTAATATTTATTATTATTCTTTATTAATGTATGTTTTGGGAAATTTCTGTCCCCCTCTTTCAATATATAATGTACTCTATAATTGAGTAAGTCTTAGTTATTAATAACTATGATTTACCCAGTTCTAGGGCATGTTATATGCTAAAGAGAGGGACAGAAATTCCCTGATATGTACATTAATAAAGAGTGATCAATAGACTAGGGAGTGGTATAGCTCAGTGGGTAGGGCACTGACTTCCACACCTCTAGGTCTTGGGTTGAAATTTGGCTGATGGCACATAAGGATTTATTTTGTTTCATCTATGCTGGGGTTGGAAAATCCTCCTGAAGCACACCCAGCCTCTATAAAGTTGGTACTCTTAATCAATTAATTAAGGGGAAAACCTGTCATGCGTGATCTTGGTCCGATCACCTCCTCGCACAACCGTTGACCAAGAAAAGTACTTCCTAATATATCAAACTAAACCCAAGACCTTTCATGGGTCGTAATGGTAGGTTTTTTTTCTTTCCTATGGATTTTTTGTTGCATCCATAGTGAAAACATGCCTATTTAGTATATATCATTACTGTTAATGCAAAAGGTCGTATGTAAAAATTTTAAATTTGTATTCTATTTTTGACATTATGTATTCTGCAATTGATATAAGTAGTCTACTACTATGAAAAATAGCAGATGGCAATAAAATATAAAATTGTACTAATAAATCATAAAGAAATAATTAGTTTTTATGCTCTCCTGTAAAACACTCAATTTTTACATACGACCTTTTGCACTGGATTTTTTTTAAAACTACGAATCATCAAATATGCAAATCCGGAACTCTTTTGCATTTTAGCATTTGCTGATAAACAAAACTCGTCAATATCAAACATGTTGTATATGTTGAGTGATTACTGAATTTCCGAAAACGGCTTCTTTCAGAGATCTTGTAATATAGATATTTTTTAGCAAATGAAAACGGTGAGGAAGCTATACTGACCTTATTTGGCAGACTTTTTAAAAATTTTTTTATAACCAATAGACTAAATGTGATTATTTTATTGAATTGATATAAAGGCAAAAAAATAGTGAGAACAATATTTTAGGGAACATCAGGTTTAGGTTTATTATTAATAAACATCGTCAACTTACAACACTAACTCATTTCATCACTAATTATTCATCTTGAATATAACAACTATTAAGGACAAAACAAATATTTTTTTACTTGAACTAAAAAAAAATTGTTTGAAATTCCCCACCATCTAAATTTTGTTCACTGGGTGAATGCCCCCTTGACCCTATATAGTTCTGACCTTGCCTTGATGCAATAGAGAAATTATCTATTTTTGCCTGAAATTATCAATAATTAGAACTATGACAGAGCAGTTTTTCCAATTGTCCATACTTGTCTCAAACTGTTTTGGTAGTAAGAGGATTAAAAACAATTTAAAATTAAAAGTTCTTGAGATATCCCACTGTTGTACTACAGTTGCGATATTCAAGGTGATTAATTTTAAAATGTACCATGGAAAACTAAACAGTAGAAACTTAAAAATGTCAGTTTTTTTTTTTTTATTTCTTAAAGACATTTACAACTGTATTAAATAAATACATCTAGTAAATTAGAACATAATGTATATAATGACATGAAAAACACTTGCTGAGTAACTACCCAATGGTAGCACTCTAATATGTTTACATTAGGAGATCACGGGGCCATCTTCTTTTCAGACGCCTCGGAGGGTTATCAGGAATTGAAGAGGAAGCAAGGTTAGAAACGAGAGGGTTGGGATGATTCTGAAGTTTATTATGGAAGGATAGGTATCTGGATTGGGCCAGATCTGAAATAAAAGGAACATTAAGGTCATTATGGATGGTTTTATTTGTAACAAAGTAGGGAGCATTGAGGATTTTACAAAGGATTTTGGATTGTAAGGATTGGATACGAGAGGAATTTGATAGTTTAGTGGAGTCCCATAGCTCAACTCCATAAGTCCAAATAGGCCTTATTATAGTCAAGTATATGAGTCTTTTGTAATTAATTGGAAGATTAGAACGTTTGTCTAGTAGGTGCTAAAGTAATCGGAAACGTCGAGCGGTTTCTTGTCGTTTCAGTCTAGTATGAGGATTCCAAGTTAGTCGTTTGTCCAGGTGGAGTCCTAGGTATCAGATTTGCTCAACAGGAATAAGTGGAGTATTGTTAAAGGAAACTGTAAGACAGGAAGTTGTTGGTTAGCGATGAAGGGTAAAGGTAATTTGGTGGGATTTATTGGAGTTTATTTTAATTCTCCAGTTTTGACACCATCCTTCTAGATTTATGATGTGTGATTGAAGCATTTGGGATGCAATTGCTGGGTCATTATTTACTGATAGGATACATGTGTCATCGGCATATGTGGTGATTGTAGGATTGACAGTGTTGGGATAGGTAAGGATGTCAGCTGTATAAACTGTATAGAGGATAGGGCCTAGGATACTACCTTGAGGAAAAATGTCAGTGATGTTAGAAAATCCCACCATCTTAAAACTCAGAAACTTCTAAAATCATGAGAGTAATCTTATAACAAAATTCAACTAGAACTTAATCATATCAATTACAAATCATAAAAAAAAAATAATCTACTTTCTATTATATAAAATATAAAAAAAATATATAGTTACTGTTCTTCTCCTCTTTTTATATAAATAAAGATTCTTCTTGTATTTCAGTTTAGAACAAGTTTAGAATATTTCATTATCTTTTTGACTTAAATCCATCTCAACTACTTCAAACACAATATTACATCAATTTTATATGAGTATCAGATGAATATAATTGAATATATACTTGCTTTTCAATCCCTAGACTCATATATTCTCCACTGAAATTTTCCTTGTAAATCCTCATCGATGTTGTTATGCTTTTAGTAAGCCAATATAGCATAATATGATCAATGAGTTCAACTTTGTTTAAATTGTCTAGACCACCGTTTGGTAGAGATCGCCAGTTTTTATTGGTCCAAGTTGAGAACTTTTCAAGGATATATGCTGCCAATCCTGTCGGAGAATCATTCATGGCGACACCTTAATGAAAATAATTTAGGCATATTAATATTCTCATCTTATTGTTCAAATTATACAATAATAAAACACTTAAGTATCTTAAATTTATTATGTAATAGACTTATCAAATAACAATTCATTTACAGAAAACGAAAACATGTGAACACCTAATCATTAGATTTAGATAAAAATCATTCTTACCTATTGTATCAGGTTTTGTTGATTGAATATGTAGGTATCCTCCCTCTAACAAATAAAAATTAGCGAACTGCTTTACATATTGCTCCTGCAATGACTCATCAACAAAAAACCGTGGAAATAAGTATGCGACAAGTGTGCGAATTCTTGATTGAAAATTACTTGCCAAACAGAATGTTGAATGATAACCTAGAACCCTTAGAATCAAAATATAATCCATTGAAAAAAGTTATAGTTTTATCCAAATATTTTATTATTAAAATAAATATAAATTATACTTGTAGATATTTAGAAATAGAAAAATAACTTTATTCTGGGACACAGTCCCTTGAGAATAACAAAATAGAACAAAATTAAAATATAACATCTGGCCAAAATAAAATCAATCGAAAAAAAGAAATAATGTAAAAAAAATATAAGGTAAAAATTCTATATACAAAACAAACTAAACTATATACAAAACCATTAATGCTATGACAAGACACTTAAAGCTAATTGCTCTTATAGACCAGTATACACTTTTCCGAAAAAAAAAAAAATTAAAAAATAAAAATGTATCAAATTCTCTATTGAAATCCGCTCGAATGGTTAGCAAATATCTGACTGTTTTTGTGATAGGAATTGGAATAGGAGGGATTTGAATGTGGATATGGAGGGGGAATGTCGAATTTTGATAGGGAGGGAATTCCAGAAATTGACAGAGCGAAAAATAAAGGAATTTTGGAATGAGGCAGATCTGTGAGAAGGCATGTAAAGGTCAGAAGGTCGAGATCTTGTGGACAGGGAATGGACTGAGGATTTGAACTGGAGAAGGTTGTAGGCGTAAGAAGGACGGTGGTTGTTGATGATTTGGTAGAGGAACGTACCTAGAAAGTATTGTCTTCGGAAGGAGGGAAAGAGGCACCTTAACTCAGTGTAGTGGTGGGAGACATGGGAGTACCTCGGGGCACCAATAACAAATCTTACGTAGCTATTCATTAATCTTTTCAGTCTATCACGGAGCTCCACCGCAATTTAAGTAGAAACTAGTTCACAATTTCTAATGATTTCAAACATTTTTTTATGGCATGAGGTCTTGTGGCCTTAGCAAGCCTATTTTGCACCACAAACTTACTGTACTTAACATTATTTGGGCAGCTTTAGTACAATCTCAAAAGAGTCGCTTTAGGCTCCACCAAACATCCAGACATCATGAACTTATCTTATGACTTATGATATGATAGTCCATAGGTGGGGAACCTTTTTATTATCAGAGGTCACAGTAATTTTTTATATTTTACTGATACTATTTTTGTATATAAGTAAATACTCCTACAAACACACACATTCAACTTATTTCTCAATTTTTGGAGCAAAAATAATTAAATATTAATCAATTATTGTGATATATTATTAAATGATACATAAAAAGTAACAGAGGCCGCTGGTATCTCACGGCCACACATATCTATAAGCACTAGCGGATCCAGGATTCAATTTTGGGGGGGCTTCAGCCCGAAAGCTTTTTTTTTCATAAAAATGGCGATAATTACTTTGGAAAAAAAGAAAGAAACTAGCTATCTATATGAAATGGTGTTTAAGTGATTCCTTAAGTCCTTTTAAATGTAATTACACCAATAATAATACTTTAAGAGATAATTTTTTAATATATTTTCCCATAAAACATAGTTATATTTTACCATTTTGGGGGGGGGCTTCAGCCCGAAAGCCCCCTCCCCTCCCCCGTAGATCCGCCCGTGTCTATAAGAGGCCACATGTAGGCTTGAGGCATTGGGTCCCCCATTTGTGTGATCTGAATGTGAAAGGACCTGTGATGACCCTGCCAGCTTAAGTTTAAATATTTGAGACTTTAGTTTACTGTGACCCATTTAGATCACCGTTATTATTATTAGAGATGCCCCCTATAGCTAGTGTGAAAATGTGTTTCTTCTTTCACAGGGCCTAGAAACAGCTTAGAGTATTTTGTTTTTTATTATGCCAATATTATTTAGCATCCTCACCATAAGCCATCTAAATTTTTCTTTTAGCCTGGCAAAAGCTTATGTCACAAACTGGTTTTGAGATTATAGTACTACTTTTCGTGGGCTGAAATACCAGAATGTTCTGATACTCGTTCAATAGTTACATAATTATGCTTAGCAAGATGGTTCAAAGTTGTATTATATATAAGCTGTAATACACTTGAGTATATGAAACACATACTAAATACACAAATAACTCCATCGTACTATAAAACTTAATCTTTTACCTTTCAGTACCTCATTTAGTAGGATATTGGCACAATGACAAGCCAGTACTTAAGATTAAAATAGGAATGTATATTTGTTGTAAGAGTGTATGGTTAGCACCTCATCCTTCTAAATCTGCTGAAATAGTTTCTAATATCCTTTTTGAGGCAGAAAATTGGAATAAGTTCCTTTTTTGACAAGCCTATAAGTTTTTTTTTGTCTTGTGTTTCCAACTCCATGTGCAATGGAGAAAGTATCCTATTATCTCGTACCATCATATTAACTGACAGAGAATATTTCAGTGCCTCCAAAGGAAAGCTTGATATAGATGGGATTTCCTTGTGTTTTAGAATTTCATTAGTTGGCCATTCATTATGTATTCTTCTTTTCAACCTCATAAAAGCCATTAGATAGTAAGGAATATAAAAATGAAATAAAATGTTACATTTGTAAATTTATATTTAGTCCATAACTAGATGGACAAATCATAAAACACATTGTTAAATAAAGGATTGAAAATAAATAAATAAAAGAGAAACATGGTTAAAATAAACTTACTTGTCAGGATTTAAAATAGCCATATTATTGCCTATCACAGAGCCCCAATCTCCTCCGTGTACATAATACTTATCATGACCAAGCCTCGACATAAGTTCATTAAACAAAACTGCAATTTTCGCTGGTGCTAAGCCAGGTTTGGAAGCTCCTTGTGAAAATGTGTGGCCAGGAAGGGAAGGAATAACTACTTCAAAGACAAAATTAGAATCTGGTTGAGGTGTTGTTAACAATGGAATCAAGTTGTAGAATTCTCTAACTGCACCTGGCCATCCATGCAGAACAATCAGTGGCAGAACTTGTTTACCTGCACAATATTACAAATAAAGGATACTTTATTACTATTAAAATAAGCAAATTTAATACAAGTTTTAAAGTCAGAAAAGCTATAGATTATGGGTCTTGAATCAAGAAATGATACCTGCTTGAATAACAGATTGTTATCATTGGATCAGTATGTTTCATTTTACAAAATGATAAAATGAAAGCATTTTAAAAAAGTTTTGTTTCAATACATAAAATAATTTAAGAAACAAGACAAATGTTGATAAGTTTATGTTTAAGTATTTGGAGACTTCCATAATAAACAAATCCATAGAAAATAATCAGTGCTAAATTTTAATCTTTAATAAGGTCCTTGGTATTTTAAATATTATTTAAAATACTTATTACATCAAGTTCTGTCATTAGACTTGTCCAGTTATAAAGGCAAAGTAACCTACTGATATAAGATATATATATATTATACATTAAAATACAACAACTAATTGCCTTGGTGATTTATCTTTTGTATTTAAAGTGGCAAGGGAACAAATCTTAATTATTATTATGAAAGAGTCATATTGGCATCAAGATGGGCAGAAAAGAGGTATGAGGATAGGGGATATGAGGGCTCTAGCTTGACCGAAATCCTTGGGATGCATGGATGGAGGCACCTCCACGCTGGAAGGCACAAAGGAGGTAGAGAAAGAAGAAGAAGAGAAGAGTCATTTGGAACAATGTGAAGTATATTTTAAGTATAATTGTTCATCAATTTTAGGCAACACTGGTTCTAAAGATGTCCCAAAACGTAAACCAGCATGTGATTATTAACCCAAAATATGAAAAAGTATGGTATTCATTAAAATAATAAAAATAAGTACCTTTTGCAGAATTAAAATGGCTTCTTACCAAATTTGAAAAAAACGTCATTTTTAAAAAAATACGCCCAATAATACTTTACAGAATAATGATACACAATTAGTAATTTCATTATTGAAAATTGTGCATAACTGTGTAAAGACTAGGAGCGACCGATCATTTCATTTAACAGAGGGACTTAAAGCTAGTAACCATTTTAAATAAAACTCATCTGAACACACAACTTCAGTTAGTCCGTTGAAAACCGTTGCTTTCTATACGAAAATTTAAATTAAAGAGGTGAAATTTAGCGGTTCATTTAATGTAAGAACATATGGCTGAAATTTTACTGTGGTGTCAAGAATATGTCCCTTTAAGAAAATTCACCTTGACTGACGATGTACTCGGTTACGTTTTGGAAACTGATTACATCAAAGTCATCAAATTAGGTCATGTTATGTTATGTTCTTACGTTAAATTAACCGTCAAATTTGTGCATAGAAACCAATGGCTTTCAACCATCTGACCGAAGTTGTATGTTCAGATGAGATTTAGGGTAATGCACCCCTAGCTGACCTGCATAAAGAACTTTTACGTTTTAAATTAAAATAATGATGTTATTATATTTTTAATGAATTCAGGTTATAGAAATATTTCTCACCTTCCCAAGACATATTTCAAATCCATGAAATACTCATCTAAATTTTCAAAAATTGAAAATTAAGAGAATAATTTTGTGGTACCAGTAATTGACACTGTTTGATTTGGAATTAATAAAAATTACCTTTAACTTATTAAAAACTAACTTCTTGCGCTTTCCGACTTAAATTTATCTGTATAATAAATACTGCTCACTGTCAAGAACTAGTTTTTGGCAATAGGAAAACCTATTTTTGCTTTAAATTTAATTAAAATCATTAGAATTTTATTTTAACGTAACAGTTGTGAATGGTCCCATTTTTACGTACATTATATTGAGTATATCTTTTGAAATTTATGAGAATACGGGCCTGTCAGCTACTGGCAAAAGGCCCTATTATAAGGACCCAGTATCTGATAACCCATTAAATTTCTAATTTCTTCATCAAGATAGGTAAAAAACATATAAAACATAATTTAAAAACACTCAATGAAAAAATAAAATATAAAAATTGGGATAAATCAAAGTAGTTAAAGAGAAAAGAGCAAGCATAAGGTATGGTATCCTTACTAGATAGATGGTTGATCCTGGAATACCTAAGTGAACAGTGAGGGACCTTCCTAATTCTCCATTCATTCTTTCGGTTACGGTTTCCATCAAGACTAAAGCAAAGCAAGCAAATATACAAGTAGGAAATATAGAAACTAAATATTTATGAAATAGGGGTCTAGGAGGTCCTGAAAATTTATTATTCACATTCTAAGAGGAGGATGTCAGGTATTGGCACACTGTCAACTACTGATGCTTTTACCCACCTAGTCCTTCCATTAAATGAAATTGTCCATAGCTCGTAGCCTAATATTTCTACAGTTTTTACACTTAGAATGTATATTCAATATGAAATTAAAAAAGTAAAAATGATAACACCTTCAAATCTTTCTTTCTTAATTATTTATTCTTTTCAGTTCAAACAATAAATCCCTTCAAATTGAATCAAAGGTTTAAAAATATGCATTGAGATGTAGTTAAATTATATTTATCCATATAATTAAATTCGCAAACCAATTAAAAAATTTTTCTTAACAAAATATGAGAATGAAACTTAGTAGTTCAATTGAGTTTGATATTCTAATTCATATCTGCAGATAAACATTAATGAAACAATTAAGATTTTATTTATATAATGTTTTGTTGTGACTATAACCATAACTTACTTACCAACTTTGTGTTTTTTCTTGATTTTTTAAATTCTTCTCATCATATTATGTTGATGTTTAGTATTCTGAATAAACAATATTAATAAAAAATATGTTTTTAATGATTCCTCACACTTTTATGTAGTAGAGAAAAAAGAAGTGTTTAATGATTTTTAGTGTTTCAGGAGCATTCACTACTTTATAATTACAAAAATAAAAGAATATCAAAAGCAAATTACTCTCAATTTTAATTTTTTTGTCATGGAAAGAGGAATTAAAAAATAACATTTAAGAATAGACTATTGGCAAGTATAACTATTGTTAATAACAGTTATTGTTGAATGATATGTTCAATGAATATACCTTTTGATTTAACAGGATCTACTTTTGCATGTAAAAAATGAATATTCAGACCCCCAATTTGTGTTGTGAACTGAGGGAAGCTGTTGAGGTAAGTCTCTCTTTCTGTCCAGTTATACTTTGTCCTCCAAAATTGAAGAATATCTTTCAAGTAATCAGTGTTTATACCATATTCAAAACCAATACCTTCGAGAGGGGGAGTGAATGACCGCGGTTTATCCAATTTTTCTTTAAGCTCCTTCAGTTCCTGCATACATCAATTAAAAATATCAGTTTTTAACTTATAATATGTAGTTTCCATCATAGCAAGCCTATAATATATCATCACAATTAACTTACAGAGGATTGAAAACTGATTTTAAATGGCTTTATTGTTTTATCGTCAATTTTTTCTTCTCCTGGTCCCCAATATTCCAATTCTAATTTCGGCGTTTCATTTGTTTCATGAAATTTTATTCCTAAATATGCTATAATAGGTGCTAACACTATTACTGCTAATGTATATTTCTGAAAACCCATTGCTAAAAGAAATACACAGATTTAGCTACTATGTTGATCAAGCTAAAATAATAAGCAAAAAATGATATTGATATTAGATTTGAAAAAAAGATACAAATGCAAATAAATAATTTATGGTCAATAATGATATTTCCTCTTTTTCATAATATTCCTGTGGAATTATTATTTAATTATTCTAAATTGTTTTATATTTTTTAACAGTGAGATTTGGAATGATAAAGGAAGTGGGTGAAATGGAATATCTTTTATTGCATAGGATGAAATATAATAAAGAGTAATGACAACATTAAGTAACTATACATAGAGTAAGATTAGAATTTTTTTTTGGGATTGTGTTATGGGATCATGGGATATTAAAACAAAACAGTCGAGATTCAATGTTACTCTAATGCAGGCTACAAGTGAACAGGGCCCATGCTGAATGAAGCTTTCCCAGGCTCCGATTGATCTGAACCAGGGTGCCATCTTTATTGTTATATTTATTTATACATTACAAACTATTTACATTAATAACGTACACATCTCATTTGTACAATTGATATATAAATTATTTTTTCACAACAGATTGAGGAATATTTTTCAAGTGATGAATTAACATATTTTATACTATTTACTAAAGTATTTGTAAATTAGTTATGGGTTCAGAGGAAGAATACAGCTAAATATATTTTTTAAATTTAAATTTCATTAGTACAAAATTAATGATTTTATCATCATGGGTTGTGTTGAGGAGAGTTTTTTCTCCCATTAATATAATAAATTAATGATTTTTATGAATACAATATTAATAGTTTTCAAATATTATTCTTTTAGCAAAAATATTAAAATGTCTATGGTTGCAGCTTGAATAATAATTTTTTTAATTCAAAGAAACAAAGGACTTTCAAAATGAAAAAGATCAGGTAATTCTAATTTTTTTATAAGTTATTTGGGTTTGGACTGCAAAAACAAAATTTTCGATCTTGTCTGATCACCAGTTCATTATAGTTCAGAAAAACATTGAACGTTTCTTTAAATTTTTTCATTTTGCATTCAATATTTTTGAAAATATCCACCAGACAGTAATACTTAATAAAAATACTTTTTAAAGTAAAATAAATGTGCTAAAATGTAATATCTTATGAAAATATATATCACTATTTTTATTTACTTATCCTTTTGTTTATTTTTGCTTTATGAGAAAAGAAAATTTAAAACAAAAATTCTTATCTATATTGCATAAGAATAAAAATTTATTAAATTACGCATAAAATAATTAATTATAAAAAAGTTTATTTTGAAGAATGTATATTTTTGTCTCATCATTCTTCTTTGCTAATTGAAAAGATATATTTTTATTTACTGTAGAAAAGTGTGAATTAACTCTTGCGTCACTATTACAAATGTCCTTAGTTGTGATAAAATGTAATTTTACTATATAAAGAAATGTTCAAAAAAAAAATTGAAAAGATAAATGATACTTTTATTATAACTTTTAGATTATGACTTTTTTTTGATTTTTTGGAAAATTAAAAGAAACAATTTTGACATTTTGAGCTCCCTAAGGTGCCTCAATTTATTTGTTCTCCATAGCCAAATTAGAGCTTAATGTATCCTACTAAATTTTCCAATTAATTTTACAACAATAAATAAAATAAATAAAATAAAATAATTATTTATTTTTTAAATTCAAAAGTATTGAAACAGAAAAAAAAAAATGGCCAGGAATTAAGCCAATCTGGATTAAGTGAAAAAAAACAACATACTTACTTCAAATAGTATTTGGTTTCATATGAAGCTTCTGAGATTTAATAAAAAATAACAGTCTTATTCTCTATTTTACAGTCATTTCATGATGTCCTGACAAAAAATATCATAAGAACCTGTAAGAATCAGAACAAATCCATAAATTCTACTTCTGTTTGCACTGTTTTTAGAAGAGGAAAGTAATAAAATATCTTGAGAAGGTTCATGTGCCATCAACGTTTGGGATGGCCAACCCTGAGCAGCACACACAAGGGCTGGCACGATCCATGAACACAATAAAGAATATAATAAAAAGAAAAATAATTTACAATTTTTTAAAACTTGATTTAAGTTATGATTTCTTATTCTTAACTAAGATATAAGCATAGGATTGAATTATGAAGAGATATTCCAATTGTTTTAATGCCCTAATGGATATGGAAAGTACTACAGGAAAAATTCAGCTTTTTAATGTTTTACTTGTTATTACTTTACAATTTTATTTTTATTATTTTTTGATAAATGTCGAACTATATGCATTCTGGTTGGGAGAGGGGTGATACCCATAAAAAAAAATCTCAGAAGTTTATATTATGTATAAAAATTATGAGATAATAAACATAATTATCAAAATGAACAATATAATACTATATATAAAAATAAAATTATTTATTAATATTTTTTATTTTTTATTATGGGTATGGGTTTATTGGGCATATCTGAAAATATGATAATAAATCAATTGAATGGGACGAACTCTAATTTCTTCGATGCTTCAAATTTGCATTGGGAAATGTGATAAAATCTTCATGTAAAAATGGAAGGGTACACATGAATGAATAATCAAATCCTAGTTTATATTGCTGCATATTTTTGAATATAAACTAAAATTTCAATAAGTTCTTGGAAATATTGGGGTGGAGGGGGGGAAGGTGAAAGGATATTCTCACCCCCTCTCCATTTTTATTGGGTGGATGTGATCGCTAAGAATAAATTAGTCGTCATTGAAAGTAATAATTATAAGTTATCTTATTATTCTTTATCAGTTTAGGTATAGTGAATTTTTATTTTTATTAAATAATATTTATTCTAATTTAACCTAACTTTAGGAATCATAGAAATAGTTCTGTTATTGATAGTAATTGAATTTAAAATAGAGTTTTTCTTCATCTTCCTCTTTTATCATATAAAGACAATTATGAGTACTTTTTATTATTACGTATGCTTCTATTTCAGTATTATTATTTTTTTTTTAGGAAAGGCTTTCAGATAAACTCTTCTAAACTGTATAAGAGATGTTGGATTAAGAATATTACTACAAAATATCCCAAAATATTAACACATTAATGTACCATAAGTTTAATTTTTTTATGTAACTTTAATTATTTGTACCACTGAACATGTATGATTGATATAAATATATTTCAAATGTTTCTTTACATATATTTCACACATGAAAGCTTTGATTCAACTGATATTTGTGCACTTTATGAATATCAAGACTAAAGTGGCTGTTGGCCTTCTCAAATTATGTCATAAATTTTGAAGATAAAGTGGAATTTCTAAAAATAATTTGCTTAGTTCAGAATTATAAAGGATGTAAATATGAAAATTATGAGCTTGTTGCCTTGGAAATTTTAGTAGTTGTCTACGTAATAGATTTTTAGAATATTTAATTTTATGATTGAAATACTTTTAACTTAATAAAATATATATAAAATTTAGTTTCCCAAAGTTAGTATTTTATTTACAATAAAGTTAGAGTGCTACCATTGGGTAGTTACTCAGCAAGTGTATTCATGTCATTATATCTATTATGTCCAAATTCACTAAATGTATTTATTTAATACAGTTGTAAATGTCATTAAGAAATAAAAAAAAATACAATAAATAATCACTTAATTTATTTATCTTGCCAAAACTGAATTATTTCATGTTATTATTTAAATAATTTGGGCACACATAATCTAGACAATTTTATTTTAACTATTAAAGAATATTTTTTTTTTTTTTTTACATTATGCTATTTAATATTTCCTGATAGAAAAAAAAAATGTTGATGTGATTTTCATGTTTAAAATAATAACTATTTTAAATATTAATGACTCTTAACTTAATGACTTATTTCTTACACTTAATGGATATTTATTTTCTGAATGATTATAAATCTATTCTACAACATCTTTGCTAATATTTCCATAATTTGAGTTTTGTCATCAATAAATACCAAATTTCAATTTTAAAACATAATTCCAGTTACTGAGTGATTTTATTTACCTTATAAATAGAAAAACCCAAACTACAAAGCAATGAGTCTCCGACATATAGATGAATAGTTAATTAACTTGCCAACTTTTAGCCAATTCAGGTATCATCAGGGCAATTATAACAGGTAATTATAAGGGTGATTATAACATAATTACCTTATGTATCTTTTCAAGTTTTTTGTTTATTTTATATTTTATTTACTTTTTTAAAGGCATACAAATTTTGTAACGGTTTAATATAATTGAAAAACCAAATATATAAGAGTTTACCATATAATTTGGATCTAGCTCATCAATGATTTGTAAAAATATGAATAAAATTGTATTTATTTTAAAAATTGAAATTTATTCAAAGCAGTTCATTTTTTGAAAATATATCCAAACTGTCTGTCATATTGCTACTGTTAGTGCAAAAGGTCATACGTAACAATTTTACAAATTTATTCTCTTTGCACTAAATGTAAAATTTTGTAGTCTGTAACTGCTATATGTAGTCGACAAAATAAGAAAATAGCAGAGGGAAATAAAATATGAAAGAAATCATATTAATAAATAACAAAGAAATGGTTTTTTATTTTTAAAAAATTCAATTTTTACAAACAACCTTTTGTACTAATAATAGCGATGTGTAATATTGCATGTGTTGACAATATTCATTTCACTTGGTGGGTATTTATTTTCAAAATATTTTTGGTTTTCAGTCTTATGTATTATGCTGTCTTTATGTATAAAATTTATACTATACACCATAATTTGAGATTCATCTCTATTAACTAACAATGATAACTTTAAAAACATTAATTATTTAATTTTTCTTTAACTCTTGCCTATTTATTTTGCTATTATAATTTATTTTCTTATTATTTTCTTCTTTGTATTTTTAAATATTTATATTTATTCCTCTTTAGCATGTTTACTGTATGAATGAACACCCTACTACTTGTCCAAAGGTTTTACCATTATTAAAAAATAAAAATAAAAAGATGAAAATAAATCACTTAATGTTTTTAAGTGCTGTCCAAATTTTATTATGAATTAATATCGCTGAAAAACGAATAAAAATTTATTCTTTTTTTCTCTGAAAAACTTAATCGAAATTTTTAATTTTTAGATAACAAAGGCAGTTGAAATAATAAGGGTACCTCAGAGCTAAACGAACGAAGTAAGAGTGGGTCATCTCACATCCCATGCAGTTCCTCAGTTGCCGACCAACTGAGAGATTTAACCAAGTGAAGGCCATAGAATACATACTGTAGTAGGGACGCTCCGGTTCAATTGAACAGTTCAATCTTTGTCAAAATGCCTCGATTCACAAATAGTCCAGCCAAAAATAGATACGCGAATTCCAAAGTCATGGACGTTAAAAAAACAAACGCCCCGAAAAAATATCAACTTTGTTTACGTTTTTACGTCAGTAATAATTCATATTTACTAAACTAGATTCCCAGACTGTTTTTTGGAATGAAAAGAATATTTCTCAATTAAATTACACATAACAAAAGCTGTTCGTTCTAAATATAGTTTTTATAATATAAAGAATAACTTCGGAATAAAGGGGTAATAAGAACTAAATTTTTTATGTAACCGTTTTTTTAAGCTGATGTTTGAATATTTTGCTGGTTGTATTTTTAAAAAAGCGCTACATCTCTACTAATAGTGCTTTAATTTCGATGAAATTTCCTTCATTTTGTAGGAAATTTAAATACCTTTGAAACATATTATCACAATATCAACAAAAAAATGAATACTTTTTGAGTTATTCGGAATTTAATTTTACCATCCCTCGTAACTTTTTTCCCAGCTTCTTTTCGTTGAAGTATGTTATTTAGATAAATTTAAAGGGCGTAGAGAAAATGACTTTAGCCAAGTTTCATTGAAATCGGTACATTCGTTTAGGCGCTACAGTCTATAGCAACGCAGGTTTTTCGGCCGCCATTTTGGAAGTAATTGGCGGATAATAATGTCAATGAAGGAGGATCATCCTCGTGTGACCTCTGATTTTATAACCAAATTAGAAAAAAATCGGTCCAGTAGTTTCGAAGAAAATGCGCGGACCGCGGACGGACAAAAATATTTTTATTCGTTTTTCGAATTCTACATATCCTGAAACGTGAAACCTCAAATTTTGAGAGGGGGTTAAGTTTTTGAATTTTTCGTTCGATCATAATGGTTGATTATTGAAAATAATAAACCAAAAATATGAATAGCTGGAATTCTATTTTAATTATTAATGAATTTGATACGATTTGATAGCTGGTAATTAAACGATCTTCTGAGCTTTATATTCATGAATACTATATATTATTTCTAAAAGGTGTTTTTTTGTCGGTTCGCCATAACTCCGTCAATTCTTCATCAAATCCAATGATTCATCACTCATTTTGAAAATATTCTTCTCCTTCACATTCGAAAAATAGTCCTATTCCCCCGCAATTTCTGGAAAAAGTTATGAAGGAAAAGAAACTTTATTTGCGAATAACTCAAAAAGTATGCATTTTTTTCCGATTGTACCAATGATAATTAGAAAGATTACTAAATTTCCTAAAAAACAAAAAAAAAAAAATCGTAAAAATCGATCGAGGAGTGAAAGTTGGAGATGATTTGAAGCTGTGCACGAACAAGGAGTTGTACAGGACAATGAAGTGGTGTGTTTTCGAACATGATCGTGATGTGAAAGCAATGAAGTTGAGGCGCTTAAAGTATATAGGGTATATTGCCTAAAATATTGCTTACACTGCCAATCCATGGAACAAGGGCAAGATGGGGGAGACTAAAGCTGAGATGGTCAGCGGTGTGGCAGGGGAGTAAGAAACTGGATGGCGTTGGCACACGGCAAGAACGTGGCGATTGGAGGGAATGTTTCGGAGGAGGTCAAGACCTGTAATCGGGTTGTAGTGCCTTGAAATAATAATAATAATAATCACCATTGATAACACTGATTGATTTTATTTTTTCAATTACTAGTCTTGAAGAATCCAAGGAGAAAATCATTGACGTCTAATCCATTGCATGACAACTACTGTAGTAATCCAATATCAATCCTAAAAAATTAAAGGTTTAATTAATTAAATTCCCACATTGAAAAACAAAACGCTTGAACTAAACGTTAGCCTAAATAAAATAGTTTTCACTGTTCTCCGGGCCATCTCTTTCCCCAAAATCCATTTGTTTCAATAAAATTAGAAATATTTTCTATATACAGCCCTGGAACATCTCTGTTGATTCCATTTATCCATCTGGTACTTAACCTCTCATATGGTCTCTTATCAACTATTGAGGGGTCCAGTATTGTACAGAGGCTTCTTGATGAATTGCTTCGAGCTACATGCCCCGCCCATCTTAACCTCATTTCCTTCAAATCATGAGATATTGATTGACCAGTTTCTGTGAGCAGTTCTATTCTGGTCCTGCTTCCTCCATGGTTAGTAATCTTAATCCAGATCGCTCTGGTTATCGTCCGGACGAAGTTTCTCTCAAATCTTATAATACAATACTCCATTCTAGGGTGATAGTTTTCTGGTCTCTATATTAGAATTAGCTTCATCATATGAATTTTACCATTTTTTGTTTTTCTAATTATTCTATGAATGATACCAATTTTTTCATAATACCTTTTTTTATTGTTCCTTGTTTTATATGCGTCATTTTTTTTTACTCATCAACCGAATTTGTTCCATAAGTGCTCTATGTGACTTCGGTAGTAAAATCGTGGAGAGTTTTTCAGATTATATTGTATAAATACTTTTCTTGAGTTTCTAAGGTGGTATATTTAGGGTTGTCTTCTTAAAAGAAAAATTTTTCTTCTAATCCTAACGTATTTGCACATTATTTTGTATTGATGTACATATGTTTTGAAGTCTACTATTATTCTGAGGGGACTTCAATCCCAGAATAAAATTATTTTTCATTCATTCATTATTTCTAATCCATTATCCATTCATTAAATTACCAATACATACTTTTACGTTCATGCACATCCAAATCATAATATTACCTTCTCCATGTTTGATTTTGACTCATTCGATTATAGGACGTAGTCGTAGAATAAAGTACATCTAGATAAAATTTATAATTTCTCATAACTTTTTTCCCTTTGGTTTCTTGAATATATATATATATATATAAAAACCACAACGAAAACCCATGAAGGGTCTGTAGAGTTCATTCGAGGGTAAAATTAGAAAAATGTAAAAACAAAAACTTTTGACAGTCCGGTGTCTTTTTTTTCTTTCTTTTTTTTGTTCTTCCCTACCTCCTCTTTTAGTCTATACGGGATTTTCCCGGGCCGGAGGGTGAGGGTAGGGAATTTAAAATCCCCTCCGGCACCGGGACGCGAGAACTCGTACTTTTTTAAATCTCATAATTTCGGTTATCTGGTTGCCGAGCAACTCGTGGTGCTGTGCACACGTGTTAGCGCATTCGGCCACCCTGCTCCCTCACCGTACGCCGTCCGCTGACCGCACATTTTCTCCGAAACTACTGGACCGATTTTTTTTTTCAATTTGTATTATAGTCAGAGGTCACCCGAGGATAATCACCTACATCTGCATTACTATCCGCTTTTCTTTTCAAAATGGTGGCCGAAAAACCTGTGTTCCTATAGAGTGTAGCGCCTAAACGAATGTACCGATTTCAATGAAACGTGGCTAAAGTCTTCTTCTTTATGCCCTTTAAATTTATTTATATAACGTACCTCAACGAAAAGGAGCTGAAATAAAAGTTACGAGGGATGATAAAATTAGATTTCCTAATAACTCAAAAAGTATACACGTTTTTGTTGATATTGTATATGTATAGTATGGTTATTTGAAAGTTTACGAAATTTTCTAAAAAACAAAAACAAAATCGGACAATTGGAGCAAAGATATGGTCTCTAGATGTTTTTGTATGTTCTGCTGCAAAAGTCATATCGTTTGTTTTGGTTTTGATTTTGAAAGTGTTATTGAAGTAATGCAATTTTTAAGGAAATTATAATGATGAAAAATAAGTGGTTTAGGCCAATAATAGGAATAATCTTTTATTTCTTTTTCTTTGTTACTAGAAAGGTAATATTACTTTAGATGCATAATGATTTGAAAATAATAAACCATTGTGAAATAATTTGGAACTTTTTTGGATGCAGTGGACTCTGAAAACAGGCCGCCGGCGAAAGGGGGAGGGAAAAATGGAGGCTGTACCCCCTTTACCAAAGGGGGTTCTGTTTTAAATTTACATTAAAATAATATATAGACAATACATATACTCTATGATGATTATGCAATATCATTTTAAATTGTTTTTATTTCACACAACATAAAAGGCGAAGTTGAGTTTTAGTGGTAAACTAGCTTTACCCGGCCACGCGCTGCTGTGGCTTAGCCTGGCAAAATTAAAAAAGAATGAAAATAGAAAGCACATATGAGTAGATTAGTAGCAAAGGACATCTATCATTTTTAAAAAGTTGGGAAACACATTTGTCTGTAAAATGGCTTCAATTGAAACTATGTTTTTTTTTTTCTCATGATTCAAATTGAACATTCATAATCATCTGAGTAAATACGCCGTCATTCATAATCATCAGAAACAGTCTGAGTTGAACTTATAAAACAAAATTAAAAAACGTATAATAGTATTGACCTACATAAGGAGAATCATATAAATTCTTCAAATGATAATTTCAATTACTGTAGTAACTATAAAATTTTCGATTAATCAATAAAAAAAAATACTTGCCGACGTTCGGTAGTGAGGAAGCAAAAGGAAACGGCCTTTTCTGAAGAGAAAGCAGTAAATGTTTAAAACTCGATAACTCTGCAACGAACAGTCCGATTTCGATGATTTTTTTTTTTTATTTTGTCGGCAAATCAGGAATCTTTCAAATAAATGTGGGTATTATCAGTCAAAAATTGTGTACTTTTTTAGTTATCGTCAAATAAAATATTGAATTCATCGTAACATTTTTCAGCTTGTTTTCGGGAAAGTATGTTATACACATAAATTAAAAGGGTTTCAAGGGGAAGACTTTAGCCAAGTTTCGTTAAAATCGGTAAAGCCGTTTTGGCGCTACAGTTTATAGCGACACATTTTTTGCGGCTTTGAACAGAAAAACATTTACATTTTTATTTTTTTTTACATATATAAAATTATCGTAAGACAGAAGTACTATGCCAGAAACCTTCCCAGGAGTGTACGGAACAACTTCCCAAAGTTTCGTGGCGATCGGTTGAATGGTTTAGTAATGCACTAAGGACAAACAGATGGACAAACAGACATACATTTATATATATATATATATATATATATATATATATATATATATATATATATATATAGATAGATAAAAAAATAAATAAAACTAGTGAAAACTCACCAAGAGACAGAAAATCGATGTTGTTTTATAATTGGAAAATTCCAAGCAGACAACTTTGTATCTTTTAAATGCAGATAAAGATTGAAATAACCCGATAACGTTTCGCCAGTTCTGAGATCTTCTGGGCACAAAATATAACAAACCAAAGATCACATCACTGATGATACTTATTTTAGAGACACGAGGCCGTGTGGTTTAAATTTTCTAAACATTAATACTAAAGTTTCTAAAATTAAACTACAATCATTTACACACCTGATATTTATTCCATAGCGTTTTGAAACTTTGACCGAAAGTTACTCAGACGATAAAACAACTTTAACAAGATATCAAAGTCTAATACACGTCTCTCAGACTCTACAATATCACCTAATAAAATTTCAGGACTCGTGCAAAGCCAACCAAAAATTCGACTCAACCAAGACGATCCACAACATATTTCTTATACTCTTCGACGTTAAACATGCAGTATTTATCTCGACATATGGTCAGATTCCTCAGATAGATAAAGTTCAATATTTTAGACTGACATTAGACAGAAGGACTTGGGGCTCACATATCAAGAACAAAAATGTACTAAACTTGAAACTAGTACAATTATATTCAGTTCTTTCAAGACGTTTAAAATTAAAACAGATAGAAATTGGATGCATATACTAACTTATTAAAGCAAATTTGGACCTATGATTCACAGATATAAGGGAAAGTCAAAAAGAATCCACTCACGTAAACTATAAATCTTTCAATTAAAAACTTTTAGGACGATAATCAAAACTGATATGTCAGCAATATTACTCTACTTAAAGAACTGGTTCAAGGCTTGGCCACAACCAACATGCCAATTAACACCTATAGGAGGCGCAAAAGAAGTTGGGTGAGAGATCTTCTCTATTGATTGTAAATATTAAAATCAAGATAGGAAGAGACGCCGCTGGGCATTCATCTCCCTCACTTCTACCAATGACTTAAAAATTCCACTTCCCGGCAGCGCTCTCGCTGGTTGTCAGGATATCTAACAGGCATGAAAAGAAAAATAAAGTAAAAAGATAAAGAAAAGAATAAGAATATTTTAAAATTTTCCGTGTGTCCGTGAAAATTATCCCCAGAGCCTTTGGTGTCTATCAGCCGCCTTGTCTGAAAAGTCATCATCGGTTGAAAACAACGCAATGAAAATCTCACCCGATTACAATACTTTCCTTAACTGGTGAGTGCAGGAAAGTAGAAAAAAAACAAGTAATAATTTTTATTTTAAAAAAAAGCTAGTCGAATTCATCCACATTATCTAAATGGACATTTCTAAGATAATGGAGCCTTTACTCGTATCTTATCCGAAGGGACATAGGCTTTCTGAAGGTTCTTTTAGAATATTTTTCGGCTATTATTGTTTTCGGTAAAATACCTTACTATTTTTGAATTTGGTTGGAAGTTCGCAAATATTTGTTATACTGTATTTCATTCGCAAGATTTGAACGCTGAAAATGTCATTATCTAACCGTCTTAACTATTGAAGCGTTAATTTAATTTCTACACTTTTTGAGTATTAATACAGTCTGCCACACTGAAGGGTTATAGTATTCATTCACACAATATGTGCATAAGAAAGAAAAAAAAGAAGATATATAAATAAAAAGATAAAGTAATATACAAGATAAGTAAAATAACAGAGTAGCCGAATAATAACAAAATAAATAGAACACATTTACACCTATGTACAATATTTACATTGGCCCAGGGGACTCCGAGTCAAGCTTTGTCCCCCAACTGTGGAAGCCAAAGCAGGACTCCAGGAGATCCCAGTGCTTCTCTCCCAGCCGCGTCACTGGTATAGTAAGCCTCTACACTATTACAATTTCTTGGCCTATTTATTTATATTAAACTAGTTGGCTCTTGCAAATAAATCGCTCAGTTATTTGCAAACGTTAAGATAATATGGAAATAAGCAAATGCATTATGAAGGATATATTTAGTTGCTGATATTGAAGGTAGGAATTATTTAAATGAAACATAATCGTAATAGTTTGCTTCTAGATAAACTAGTTACTGTAAAATAATTTGCATCATATTAAAGTTATGACTACGTCTTATAAATAACTCATTGTAATACCTATCTCTGATCGGTGAGAATACTTCCAGATTGAAGAATGAAGTTAGTAAGCAGTGTCACGTGATGTACCTCCACTCTTTTCACAAGTCTATTTGTCTTCCGAGAGCTTCCTCGTTCCTGTTGGCCGCCCATCCCCACTTCGCAATCCTCTACCTGAGGGCAACCTTTTGCAGGCTGTACAAACAGAAATGTAGCTCATTGCTACTCAGTCAATATTAATAAATATTTATATATTTTCTTGCCATTGGGGCAGAGGATCATTACTCACTACCATAAATTTTCAAATAAATAACTTTTGACTTTCCTCTGATAACACTCTTCTGCATCAAAATTTTCCATTTAACAGAAATGTTTTTTTTTTTAATGTTTTGAGGTATGCCGAAAACGAATCCAAAAGTAAATAATCTGGCACCACTTTATGTCAAATCTGTGTTGTGGGTAAAAAAAGTATGGTTTTCCAATATTTTGGACATTTTTTTTAACATTTAAAACTTCAAGGAACACTTTTAATCTAATTCCCTTAATTAGGGGAGGCCTACAAGTTGTAAGAACAGGCTGTCAAAAAAATTACATTTAATAAGACTTAAAGAACACTAAAACACCATTACAGACCGCTACTTAGTTTATTTTTTTCTTCTGTTGTAATTATCGTAATATATACATACAAAAAAAAAAAAAATATTTCTGAAATAAATTTAAAGTTTTCGATTTACCAAAAACCAAAATAGAGGAAATCGACTTTGCAAAAGAAAAAGTACTGAGTGTTTGAAATGATATATTTCTGCAACAAATATTCAGATTTCGATGATTTTTTTAATTTTGTAGGAGATTCAGGAAGTTTTCAAATAAATATTAGTGTTGTCAATAAAAACAATGAGTACTTTTTGAGTTATTCGCAAATAAAATACTGAATTCATCATAAAAATTTATGCAGCTTGTTTTCGGGAAAGTATGTTATATACATAAATTATAAATGTTTCAAGGGAAGACTTTAGCCAAGTTTCATTAAAATCGTTAAAGCCGTATTGGCATTACAGTCCAAAGCGAATCACGTTTTTCGGTCACTATTTCAAGGAAAGACCTAATCACGATGAAGCGTATAAAAAAAACAAACTTTTAAATATTATTGCGACGTTGTGTCAAAATTTCAAAGAAATCGGTGAACATCTTTCGGAGATTAGCTGTTTTGATCAAACTACCATTTATATATTTATTTACAAACTATTATATATTTTTATTTATTGATAACATAGCTCGTCAATAGCTATTAAACAAAAAAAGAAGGAAGAAAATCTGTTGAATAATATAGGAGAAAAAGAGGCTGAACCGTTTTGTGTTTGCCTATTTATATAATGATAACATAGGAATATCACGTTAAATTATTTGCGTTGTTTATAAAAAATTAAGGTAGACAGTGTTCAACTTCTAAAATAGTGCAAAACATTTTTTTTTGGAATCTATAAAAAAAAGCTCCATCGACCTCCAGCTTCAATTTTTGGATTATTTTTTTTTTTTTTTGTAGTAACTATTGTTAAATTAATGGGTTAAGATTTACCAATATGAACTTTGGTTCAATATTTTTGTATACAGTCGAACCCTGACATAGTTAATTTTGTTTAACTGAAAAATGATGAAAAGAAAAACCAACCGACAAAGATACTGAACAAAAGTTAGTACTTGCTTTATAAGTATGAAACATTTCGGGGTGTGTACATTTTGGTAATAAGATCTCCTAAATCGACTTTATTGTATGTTATTCAATAAGAAAGTCGAGGGTAAAACTAAATACAGCTATTTGTTAAAATAAAAACTAATAAATATTTTCATATTTCTAGCATTGGTCAATATAAAAAAAAAAACCTAATTATTAAATAAAGGTCATGGGAATTCCCAGAAATAAATGCAATGATATAGAACTCTTTAAAATGCAAATATGCAGAAAAAGGAGAGTTTTAAGACCTTGTAAAAGGTCAAAATAGTAAATAAACTCATACATAAATAGTTAAAGAAAGAAATATTAGTATTAAAAATACAATGCATTCTAAGTAATTAATAATAATAATTTATGCATTAGAGAATTTCATATCAAATGCAAACAATCAAACTAACCAATCTTTAGAATGCATTGTAGTTAATCCAATAAGATAAAATTATAGAGAGAGAGAAACACTTTATTTTCATAAAATATAAAATATAAAGGATTGCTGCCCAATTATATTGGGTTGCTATATACAAAGCATACTCTTCTATCCTTAAGACAATACATGAACTTATATATAAATATACAGAAGTATTAGTTAATATTAGTAATATATATATATATATATATATATATATATATATATATATATATATATATATATATATATATATACATTTTTATTATTTTATTTATTTTTATCATTATTATTTTTTTTCCTTCTTTTCATTGTTCATGCTTTTTTTATTATTTAACATTAAGTTTCCCTTTCTTTCACTTCTCTCTCTTTATCTCTATTGTTTTCAATTATTCACTAAATAAATAAACAAATACATAAATTAGAACTCTCGGGCTAGCCATGCACGTGGTGGTGAATGATTCCCAGGGAGTCGAGGACTATATTTTCAGCCAACCTCGCTACGTCCTTAATGTCGACACCTAGTTCCTCGAGGAAGCTCCTTGTTCTTTTTGGGATAGTTCTGCGAGACCCAAACCAGAGGCCTCTCACGGTGAACTCTCTCTTTCCGAAGATCTCACGGAATTTCTCTTTTAGGAAAGGGATACATTTATCGTACGAGTTCTTCTTTTCCCTTTCCACTTCACCCGCCTGATCGAGGTCATTGCTCTCAAAGCGGACAGTTGGATCCAAGATCAGCGCTGTCCTTCCTGTCTTGGGAAATGCGACGATATCAGCGTATCTCGTAGAGCCTTCACTATCGATGCAATATACCTCGTCAAAGCAGGTGAATTTCTTTTCCCTAAGGAGCCTCATCAACTCGAACTTGACCCAGTGGTGACGACGTGTTATGAGGAGGGAGTTGTTGGGGCATTTTCCCAGCACATGCTGGTGTTTCAGACTCTCTGCCGCATTTACGGCAGAGGGACCCAACTTCTCTGCCCTGTCCGCTGACTCCTGGGACTCCACGCAGGGGTGCATAATTAATGTTTAGTTTTAGGGCATTCGACCATTCAGACCCAGAAAGTACTTGCTTTTCGTAGATGTATCTATTCGCTTTCGGGGTCTCTTTAAAATGGCGAACACCAATACCCTGCCACCTGCAGTTGGCCCATTCCTCAAATGCATTTTCTCGTAGCGACTGCCGTAGAGCTTTCACATTTCGATGACCCTGATCAACCCCCAATCTCTCGGCACATTGAGCAATTTCAGCCGAATAATCGAAGGTATACTGAAAGAGGGCATCTGCTCCATTGGACAGTCGCTGAGCAATGGACCAATGTTGAAGAGGAGCCTCCCATTGGCAGCGGATTAATCCCAATCCTCGGTATCTCCTGGGGGCATACAACATCGCTGTGGAAGTATTCGCAGGGAGTCCAATAATGGCCTCTACGCTCCTGCGAATCATAGTGTCGATGCCCTCCAGTATAGCAGGACGTAGCTTTGTTAGGGGCGCAGTTTGGAGAGGGTAAGTAAGACCGGGAACAGATATTGATTGACAATGTTGAGTTTCTGCTCAGGTTTAAGTAAGCAAGAGGTTACCAGCTTGTTTAAATTATCATTCAATTTAGTCACCGAATCTTCGTTGAATTGTAGCTCTCCCGAGAATGTACATCCTAAATACTTAATCGTATCTCCATTCTTCAATGTTTGGATGTACTCACCATTCTCAAGGGAGAGCACCGTAGTTTCCAGCTCTCCTTTATTTATAACGATGCCCATACTTTTTTGAGGATTTATAGCCAGACCAATTTCTTTAAATGTCCTTTGTATGCTGTCAATCACTCTTTCTGCAGCCCCTTGTCACGCGCCGACACAGCCTGGTCATCCGCGAAACCTGTGAGGACCACACAATCCTGCTCATTCCTTAATTTGTATCCAAATTTCTTGGAAAAGTCCTCGTCGCACAGGTCGCGGTAGAGATGATCGATGGCCAGGTTGAAGAGTGAAGACGACAGGGGGCCGCCTTGGGGTACACCGCGCAGCACTTTGATCTGGCTAGTTGCATGGACACCGTTACCAATCTTTATGGTGTTCGTGCTAAGGAGAGCTGATATGACATTTGTAAGATTCGGTGACACACCTCTCGCTTCTAAGGAGCTTACGATGTGTTTGTGCCCAACATTGTCAAAAGCACCGGCAACGTCGAGGAAAACTATCGCACAGTCATTTTTCATTTTTTATGCACCTTTTAATACCGCGTCGATAATCCTCGCGTTGACGTGCGTTCCCGGGAGGCCTTTTATAAAGCCTCTCTGATTCCTGTGGAAGGTGACCTGCTTTCTTAATTAGTAGTCCAGAACCTTCTCTATGATTCGGCGCACAATCGAGTATATGGTGATCGGTCTCCAGGTAGAGATATTGTTTATATCACCTTTGCCCTTATATATCAATATTGTGCGCCCTTGTCGAAGTGGTTCCGGAACATAGGCCACCTTCAGCATTATCTCTGCAATCGTTTTAATAATGTTTGATACGTCAAAATATTTTATTGTGCGGATCAGAACTCCATCAGGCCCCGGCGATGTGTCCATTGATGTTGACTTAATGGCTTTCCTGACAGCTTCTATCTCAATGGACAACAAATCCGGCATCGGGGCACACTGTTCGTAATCCGCACGCCCGCAGAGATTTTCGCTCTCAAAGAGGTCTTTATAATGCCTCTCGATTTCGGCCATTTTTAGAGAACACCGTTTAGGAGCGTCGGCATTCATTACAGTTTGCACAACCTTTTTTCTTTTATTGTAATAGTTATATTGAGCAACCTCGTACTGATACTGCTCTTGCCGACGACTCCTGTCTACTTTGTTTGCTCTCTGCGGATTTGAAACTTGTCCAGCACCCTTGTCAGCCATTTTCATTTTATTTTTTTTCCTCATCCTATAAAATTTTACGGCTGTGTGCTAGGGACCTGGCAGTTCCGCATTGATAACTTTGAGGAACTTTAGGAATTTGCCTACGGCCTCATCAAAATCCGCAGTATTTACCATATTTTGCTTTAAAAGGTTCTTGAACGTAGTAGACCATTCAACATTTAAACAAAACAACATTTAATGTTGTTAAAAAGAGAATAACAACATTAAAGTAGGGTTTGGAGAAATAAAAAAAATAAACTGAAACAATTTTTTTTTTTACTCACACCTGTCAGAAGTTTCGACAACCATCGAGTATGGTGTCCACATGTTGAAGATTGCAATAGGTGTAAGGGAGAAGAGTGCCCAGCGGCGTCCTTTCCTGCTTTCATTTTAATATTTGTAGTTAGTGAAGGAGATTCCTCACCCAGCTTATTTTGATCCTCCTACGGGTGCTATATGTTATATGTGGTCATAACCTGAATCAGTGAGTTGGTATATCCGTGTACGTTATTGTGAAATATTTTGTAGTATGATCGTATGTGGACGTTAATTGTTGACATCTGTAGGTCTTTATGTAAAGTAATTTTACTGATGTGACAGGGATTCTTGGTGATAGTCCTGAAAATTTGAGTGGAAAGTCTATAGTTTACGTATATGAGTCTTTTTGGCTGTCCGTATATCTGTGAAGAATATGTCCAAATGGGCTTAAGTAGGTAAGTACATGTGTTCAATTTCTGTCTGAGTTTTAAATTAATGCCTCGAAATGAGTGAGTATAATAGTGTTTAGAGTTTTTGTTTTGTTCGTAATATGTGGGCCGTATGTCATTCTTCTGGCAAATATCAGTTCAATATATTGAACTTCGCCTGTCTGCGAAATTTGGACGTTGTCAAGATAAATATCAGGGCAAGTTTCACGTCGAAGGATAAAAGTGATATGTCTTGATTGAGTCGAATTTTGCATAGGTCGTGGAATTTGTTTATGTGATATTGTACAGTCTGTGAGGCATATATTGAATTTTGATATATATGGTACATTGAAGATTGTTATATAATATTATATATTATATTGAAGACTGCGTAAGTCGCGGTCAGAGTATTGACACTGTCTGGAATATCATATGTATAACGGGCGAGTACTGACCCCTGAGGCACTCCTGCTAAGGCTAGTTTAATAATAAAAAGTTCTGTACCTTGGACAAAGAAAAACTGTCATAAAGAATAAGATAGTAGGTTGGAGAGAGTATCGTCTTAAGTTTGAAAAGAAGCCCCTGATATATATATATATATATATATAATATATATATATATATATATATCGATGACACTATCGAACGCTTGAGCAACTTCCAGAAATACTCCTGTTGCATATAATTTAAGTTGCAAATAATCTAGTGATGTCGCAATGTAGTCCGTCACTAGTTGTAATTGATGAATATTTGAATGGTGTGAATGGATTCCAAATTATGGTTTCATTAGTCAATATGCCATATTGACTAATGAAACCATTAGCCATTAACAATATGGTATCATATGTCAATATCTGTCAGGTTTCTCACAGATTTTAGAACATAATGGAAGCAAGCTGATGGGTTTGTACGACTAAGGAAAGCCGGTGTTGTTGTTAGATTTGTGAATCATTTTAATCAATGAATATTTCCATTGTAAAGGAAATTTAGTCGTTTTGAGCATTGCGTTTTATATTAATGTTAGGTACAGCAGAGCTTTCCTCGGTGTTTCCCGGAGCACTTGAGCATTAATCAGGTTATGACCGGATGGGGAGGGGGCTTTCTTCTTAGGTAACTGTCTAATTTGTTTCGCAAACTTGAGTGGGAGTGAAGCGAGATGGAGGTAATGACAGCTGTACACAAAAAAAAAAAAGGTACAGAAATGTCTAAAGTGTTTTGAACATGTCTTTCGTGTTCAGTGTTAGAGAAGTCAGTATGTGGTGTGAAAACAGAAAAAAAAATTGGTTGCAAAGAGCTCAGGTTTTTCAAGGTTGATCAAATGTTTGATGCTGTGAGGTGAATGTGAATTATCATCAGGTGGTTTGATGAGAAGAATGTGGTTTATCATCAGAATTAAAAATTGAAAATTAGATAAAAAATATAAGTTAAAGAAAGAAGTACATAAATTAGCCCAGAGGAAAAGATGAATAGTAAATATTAGATAATTGTAATTATGATATCATAATAGTAAGATTAATGTATTCATAGAACTTTATATTTTCATATAACTATCTTGTTTTTATTACTATTATCTTATGTATTATATTTACATTTCTTAGTGGTCAAAGAAAAACGCTGCAAATTATTACATAATCATTTACTGTTTCTATATAGTTATATATCATATGTAACATTAGTTTTATTGGAGCTTAGAGGAAAATAAATAAAGAATGGTTCCATATATGAGTGTAGTAATTACAGAGGAATAGTACTCCTTCCGGTTGCCAAGATAATGACCAATATCCTACTAAACCGGAGATATCCGTATTACGAGAATATAATGGGCGACCACCAAGCTGGATTCAGAAAAGGGAGGAGCACGCTATACCAGATCTTCATACTAATACAAGTACTAAAAAAGCGATGGGAAGTAGCTCAGGACGTCCACACTCTATTTGTCGATTTCAAAGCAGCCTATGATTCTTTGGACAGGAGCTATTTTTGGAAAATCATGACTGAACAGGGAATTCCTGGTAAGTTGGTGAAATGTACAAAAATATGTTCAAATGACCCCAAATGTAGAGTCCTAGAGTCCAAGGAGAAGTATCTGAAGCCTTCAAAGGGCTTACAGCATGAAGATGGACTATCACCGATGTTGTTCAACTTAGCCCTGGAGAAGGTAATGAGAACAACATCACAGGAATGGAGGGGTTCACGTCGGAATGAATCATAAAATTCTTGCACACGCAGATGATATAGCAGTTCTTGGAAGTAATCAAGAATGCATTGAGAAACTCGCTACAACACTGATAAGAGAGGCAGAGCAGATCGGCCTACAAGTAAATCAAGATAAAACAAAATATATGATAATAACAGGATCTGCGTAGAAGAAAAATCATTCCCGAGAGAAGAAAAATACCTCGGCTCCACTATAACCTCAATGAATGACCAACGGATAGAAATAGACCAGCGTATAATTAGCGCAAACAGAGCTTTCTACTCTCTCTCAAAAGTATTTAAATCTCAAACTAAGGGTGTACAGGTTGAGATGGAGCAGGCTTGTTAAGGCGAAAAAAGATCTACATGGTCTGTAATGACTACAGAAAAAAAAAATTAGTTCTACAAAATATCATTTATAATTTTTCGTCACTCTCCATTACCGTCTACGACTTTCTGTATTAGATATTGTTTTTTTGTTTTTTTCTAAAATTCTAAGCTTCCAACGATATATAAATATAAATTTATCCAACGTTAATTTACAATTATCGAATTCTTTCAAAAGTTATATTTAGCCTTTTTTCACATATACTAACAATGAAAGATAGTTAATTATTTAAAACAAACCAAATCAAAGGTACCTTAGAGGAAGAGATGTTGAACACTGGGCATTTGAACCCTGTAAAGTGACATCAACGGGAATAAGAGCTCAGTAATATTAAAGACCACTTAAATATACAACAATACACCGAGTTTAATCAAAATCGTTGGTGCTGTTTTTGAGAAAATTATAAAAATGTGTACTTCCGTTGATATAAAGTGACACTTCCGATTTGCCGATTTTAAGGAAAAAAATGCTGTGACATCCCAACCGTATAACTATCTTAAATACGTAACATGAAATACGTACGAATTTTCGTTTTTGAGATAGACTCTTTACATAAACACACACAGACCATTTTGCGGAACTTGGTTATTTGGACTCCGCAGACCTCAAAACGTGTATTTCCTTTAAAAACTCAGATTAGAAAATTTTTACGATCGCAATACTTTCTCTTATTATACATTACATATGTCTATAAGTAAGAATACACACTTTTTGAGTTATTCGGAAATTTAACTTGATCACTCCTCACAACTTTTTTCCAGCACCTTTTTGGTGATGTAGCTGTATGGATATCTTAAAACATAAAGCTGCAAATTATGAGGCGAGTTAACTTTATTTTTCATTCACAAGGGTTGATTATTGAGAATAATTAACGTTAAAAGATGTAAGAAATATTTTAAATGGAAGAACGGAAATATAAATAGTAATATGATGTTTCTCGGATATCAATGACGTATTTATATTTATAGTTGTGTACACGAATATAAATATATTCATCTATGTGTTCATGGTGAACTATATTTATGTATATATTTATTTTTCATATATATTTATGTATACAAATATGTCCAAAAGCTGTCTAAAATGAATTAGAAAAAAATTTTTCGTTTGTAAAACTTTTCTAGAAAGTATAACCTAAACTAATGATACAAGATATCTAACTTTTGGTAAGATTGTGCCATAAATAAACTTTTCTTAGATTAGAATAAGAAATGAGACAGGAAAACGTACTTTTTATCACCAACTTTCTTTTAAGACTAATAATCCGTACAAATGATACAAAGGGTACTAAAATAAGGCAAAGTACATAAGAGCGTAAATTTTCAAGTCATTTGATACAGCCGTTTTCGTTGTAGCCTCTTCAAAGGCCATCAAGAACTACTTGTATCTGAGAAAGAAAAATGACATTTTAAAACTGTTATGTTTCGGCTCTTTCAGGTTCGATTGCATCGAATTTATGAGCTCCCTTTTCTCGATTGGAGATACGCCTGTGTAAAATTTCAAGATCGGCAACCTTTGAAAAAAGTTTATATTGATGGTGATCCAGACAATCTAAAACCGGTACTTGTTACGTGGACATAATTTAGTCATGTGTTTTTGTCATATTTTTATATTATTTCATGTGGATTCCTTTTGTATGTCTACATAAAGCGTATTGAAATTTATCATGATCTACAATATTTAGTAGATCAGAGTCCATATTTTCTTTTTTTTTTGTATTCCTCGTAAATTGCAAATAGGTTACTGTTCATACTATTTAGATAGGAAATGTAAAGGGTATTGATAAAAATAAACATATACGTGCAGTAACAGACACCTTTATTATTTCTACAAATTAAAAAAAAATGTTTTTAAACAAATTTATAAACTGGAATTAAATGCGTTATAAGTTATAACTAGGTATAAAATAAGTCAAATATAGTGTCTACTATCAGTATTATTACATTATACAGCATTTTTTACAACAAAAAGAAGAAATTAAACAAAACAATAGTGATAATTTATGCTGAGGTTAATGATTGTTCTCGAGGTATCATGTGTATTATCTTTGAATGTAAATGGCAATTTAAATAAGAATAGTATTTAGTTATCAATAAATTCGCTAGATACCTAATAGTAGGTCTTGCCTAGCTAGGTAGTCGACTATTCTTAATCGATTTTATTTTCCACATTTAATTCATTCATTTAGCTTATTTGTTATTGATTTTAATTTCTTTTTCTCGAATTATTGGGGAGGGGCGAAACGATATCCTCCCCCCTCCTCCCCACAAAGTTTTTATTGGGAAGGAGAGGGGGAAAGCGGGAGGGAGGACAATCGCATGAAAAATTTATTGCAGAATTGTTATATTTAGATTATAAAATTATCATGAAATATAAACAAACATACTGGTTTTAAACAAGAAATGGTTTACATATTATCCAAAAACGTTATTTAACAATAGCAGATTTGACTGGATGAGAAGGGAATATTTTGTTGTCATTAACAGAATTCCTAGATTCACAATCGACCACACTGGGGTATGGAAGGAAAGTGTTTAAAATACTGCATCAGCATCAAACAAAAAAAAAAAAAAATATATATATATATATTACCTTTCACTGTAAAGATAATTACGACAATGAGAACAGGTTTCTGCGTACGGAGGACAAGTGAAGGTCGAAATACAAGGAGATCTCTAATTATAGCTCAAAAGTTGACGGCGCCGAGAAATAATGCAAGTATTTCAGTTGTTTACAATTACGTTATCTCCTAGTAAACGTAAATATTAATTAGGTATTCAGAGGCTAAAACTCATGTGCACATCGCAATGATTATGAAATATTTTCTTCGTGACTTTCCCTCAAATTCTCTTATGTTCATTTAGGCTTCATTCAGGAAACACCTAAGTGTTTAGAAATTAAATATTCATTTCGTAGTTAGGTATGTTTAAAATCTAAAATTTCTCAATTTGAAAGGTAGAAACCCTTTTTATTTAATAACATTTATGTACAGTGTCCTGTAAATAGAGGGTATTATTTAAAGGGGCGATAGTAGACTTTAAGAGCTACAAATAAATTTATACAACTCTTGGACCGATTTTCAGAAAAACTGATTCTTACTTGACTATATAAAATATCCTTCAAATACAAGAGAGTTCGTGTTTGCTAAAACCATTTCAATGGGACATGTTTTGACTAAACTGGAGCAAGTCCTGTTTTTCATAAAATGGATTATTCTCGATTTATTTTTAACACTCTCCAACTGGTATACAAATACCCCACATTTCTAAAAACTTCCTTGCTCAATAAAATTTAAATCTGTATTAATTAAGTTACGGAGTAAACACACAAATTTCACTTACTTTGAATAGAAATTGTTTTCTGATAATGTTAGCTATTATAACATTTTTTTAAGACCACTAAAATACAAAACCTTATTAATTATATCAACAGTAAGCAATTAAAACCTCGTTACTCCATTTGTTTTTGCAAACCACATTTTTAGTTTCTAGTGTATTTTAAACCGTATGTAAAAATATTTCAATTAGTCGACTACTACCGACTTTACCCGACCTTTAAAATCTGACGGATCAATCTAATTCACTCTCTACAAAAAAGTGCAAAAAGTATTCACTTAAAAAATCTGGTGCACGCAACACACATCTTTCTCTTACCGCTCTAATATGAACAGAAATTATTTTCCAGCCATGTTGGGCTATTATAAAATTTGTGAAGCGCATTTGAACCACCTAACCACCCCTACAGCTAACAAATCATTAAGACTATTAAAATAACAAAAAACCTTATTAATTAGTTTTTGTAAACTGCATAACTCCAGTCTAGAGAGATCTGAAAGTATATCTGTATATTCAACCTATGGATGATTATGGATTATATGCCCGTTAGTTATTAAACTGTTATTTTCCATTGTAATGTTTACTAAAATAAGATTAGGAGATGTTCATTACCTTCCATATTTCACATTTTACATATTCACATTTGGCATATATCATCCGGTCATTTCACAAAGGAAAAATCACCAAATTATTCACTAATTTAATTTTCTAAAGATATAACGATTTTTTGGGAATAAACAGACGTTGGTACCTAATTATTTAAGTACAATATCAGATCTAGAATTATTAAACTACACTAAATGTATTTAAGGTTATAGACATCTGCTTTATAAATCCATGAAGTGTTTTTATATTTTACCTCTTCTTTCATCCAAGTACAACGAAATAGTTTTTTAAAGAACGTCACTGCCTTAATTAGGTGGATTTTAAATATTTTTTCAAACTTAAACTTTTTTTCAAAAGTTTACATTTAGTTAGTAAATTTCATTTAATTTCCTTGAAAACTGTCTAGTATTTCACGAGATTCATTTTCGACTTAAATAAACATTAATAAGAATTTTTCTTTTTTCTCCATTCTTCAATAATCAAATTCTTTGAATTGTTATATTTGGCACTTTTTCGTCACTCCTAACAACGAGAGATAGTTAATTATTTAAAAACTGACATTTAAGAACTGTAAAGTGACATCAATGTTGATAAGACCTAAATGATATATATGACCACTTAATCACACGGTGATTCACCGAGTTTAATCAAAATCAGTCGAGCCGTTTTTGAGAAAATTATAAAAATGTGTATAGCCGTTGATATAAAATGGCACTTCCGGTAAACGAAGTTTAAGGGAAAAGTTGCTGTAACATCCCGGTTATAGACTTATCTTAAATACGTAACATCAATTCACATACGAAAACTCATTCAAAAATATTCATGATAGGAATACTTGTCCTTACAATATATTACATATATACGGATCTACGGGGGGCTTTCGGGCTGAACCTCTCCCTTCCCAAAATGGGAAAATATAACCATGTTTTATCGAAACAAATATTAAAAAATTATCTCTCAAAGTATTATTGTTCGTGTAATTACAATTAGAAAGGACTTTAGGAATCACTTAAACAACATATCATATAGGTAGTTAGTTTCTTTCTTTTTTTCCCGTAGTAATTATCGTTATTTTTATGAAAAAAAAAGCTTCCGGGCTGAAGCCTCCCCCAAAATTAAATCATGGAATCGCTAGTGTATATAGGTAAATGAAAGTAATATTGGGATTTGGAATTCTGTCACTACAGAGTATCTGTGTTTTCAGCGAAAATAACTAAAATAAAATTATTGCAATCTTTAATTTCTTCTGTTTTCCTTGTTATTATAATAAACGTAAATACATATTTTATTTTTTTTAAAATGTTAAAAATAATAATTTTTAAAATATTTATAATCTAAAGTGATAATGACCTGTATTTTTTTTTTTTTTTTACAAAGACATCTAATATATAAATTGATGGGTTTTCATGTAAATAGTTCCAGCAATGAGCACGTTAAAAAAATATAACGTTTTAAAGGTTCTGTGTCTAAATTGGCTGTACTTGGAAAAATCCAAACTAAAAATGGTTATTCTATTAAACGCTAAAAATAACTGCATAAAGACGAACCGCTGAAAACCATTGAAGGTCTTGTGTTTAGTACTTTAATTATTTAATTTGTGAAAGAATTCCGGTTGATCATAGATTTAAATAAAGATTGTTGTTTTGACTATTATGAAACCATAATATTCATAACCCATAACCGAACATGCCACCGAATCAGATGTTCTCCACGGTTATGAATAAAAAGTAATAATTAAATAACAATGTTAATTTATTAGTAGTTAATTAATGGTAATTAACAATGTTTTAAACCCAATTATATCCTAAAACATAATTATTAAGTAAACATAACACATTAAGTAATTAACAATTGCTTCATTGTAAACTGGAGAAAATCTACTTCAAATGAAAATAGAATTGCTATTTTCAAAACCTTACAAGACCCTACACCATGACCTTAACATCCCATTTGTCCTCGACATCATCCCAACCAGATTCTCAAACTTTCACCAAAACCTTATCCATCATCCAAATCCTCTAGCTCAATCCCTATCCAGCTCCCTTCATCCCTACAATCCTCCACGAAGGTTAAAACGGCAGTGGCCCAGAGATCTCTTGTAAATATGCTTCTGGAGTCCTGGCAATGGCCAGCTTCTCCACTCATGTCCCGAGCGTCTGTGGCTCTAGTGCCCTCTTTCAGTCTCCATTGGCTTCTAATACCAGTGATGCGGCTGGAAAAGTGGCACTGGAATCTCCTGGAGTCTTGCTTTGCCTTCCACATGTGGGGGAAAAAGCCTGGCTCGGAGATTCTTGGGCGAATGTATATATTGTATATAGGTATGATTGTGTTTATAAGTTTCTTTTTATGTTATTGTTTATTTTTTTTTTCTTTTATTTTCTTTCTTCATCAGTATTATTTATTTACTTTTTATATTTATATTTATTTCTCTATTATTTGTATATATTGTTTGAATGAGAACTCTTAGCCCTAATACTTATAGCCCTCCAGTGGCTGATTGTATTATTATTCAATAAATAGATAAAAAAAAAAAAAAAAATTTCAAAACCATTTAAAGAGGACTTATGAGTGGCTTAACTAAGCTAAGTTCTGTTTTTAAAAAAATCATAAATTATTCACAATTTTTTTTTTTATTATCATCCAACTATTACTGATATTACTCGGAGTGAGTACTTGAATACCTTCAGTGCTCGAACCAAGCCCTGATGATGACCCACATGTTTGGGTTGAAAAGTCGGCACAAATAAAAACTTTATGACTGCTTTATGATGAGTCCATTAACTTCCTTCAATATCTAATATGTTTTATTTCGTCTTTATGCCCTTTTGTAAAAACCTGTAATTTAATGCGTTTTGCTTAGACTAAAGTATCAATTGGCTACAATGCCGCCGAATTTTAGGTTGTGAGAGACAGAGAATCGATTTTATCAGTTGGTAATATTAACACGAGACGAAAAAAGAACTCTAGTTTCATCTTTTCAAACTAATGAATCTTCGAAATCGCAAGAAGCTCAGAAACAAAATTAACTACACCTCAGCAGATTTCTAGAACTTACCTATATAAAAGTATTCGTGAATCAAAGTATATCCATATGAAGTTGAGTACGTTAAACTTTTATAGACTACTCCAAAATAGGGCATATGCACTATAGTGAGAGACAAAAAAGTTAATAATCCGTGTGATCAAATTCTAGCTTTCAAGGCAAATATTTTACAAATTTTCATTCATAATATCGTTTCTCCACATTTTGGTAACTTACTTTGTTCCTGTCATGGTTTGATGATTATTAATAAAGTTATGGGTGTTACTACAATAAATGTTATTGTTTTTTACTAAACTAACAACTGTTTTTCAAAGTAACTAAAATGCTATTAGTAAGAAGTAATGGCTCTAAAAGCTTATTTGACAGAAATACGATCAATAAAGTCACATAGAGCATTACATCTTTTATCTTAGGCCTTAGACCAATTTATCTTAGACCAATTTATCTTAGACCAATTTATCTTAGACCAATCCAAAATTTTACGAAGAATAGTTGACGCACGATTTTATGTAACAAACGACAGATTACATAAAGACTTAAACATCCCAACAATTTCAGACACTGCAAAATTAAACTACAACTACTTTCACCAAAGACTAACTTACAACACAAATCCTCTGATAGAAAATCTTAAAAGCACCAGAAACCCGTACAGCCCACCTCGACGATTACGTAGGCGGTGGCCAAGAGACCTGCTGAACTGAACTATTTCCTGGATTGTAATGGAACGCTGTGAAGCTGCCAAAAAATTTGCTCATTGCAAAGAAATTTGCAGATCGCAAATTTAATTTTTTATGTTAACAAATAATAATAATAATAATGATATGATCTTAGGCCTGCAAAAAAATTGAACCGAAAATATAATGCACATAGAACAAAAATTACGTGATTTTTTTTTGTCTCCTGAATAATACTAGTTTTTGTTCTTACTGTTCCTGCAGTTTATCTGTCAATGTGATATATAAATGTTTGGAAATAATAACTCTGACATTATGTAATAATTTGCACAGTATTTATTTGTTTATTTCATTTATTAATTTTTTTAAACCTTTTTCATATTGAAACAAGAAGGTAACTGTTATCATAATGATAATGAGAAGTGTACATTACTTGCAAGTCTTGATCATTCATGTATTTAATGAATTCCTCTTTAGATAATACTCCCTTGTCTAGCCATCTTTCCCTGAATTCTGATAACGCAGAACAAACACCAATATAACAATATCCTCCACATCTCCATTGCTACACAATATCCAAATTCCCGACCAACATAACAGTTGAGGTAGAGAAGGTATCTCCTTATTTTTATTACTGACTCTTCAATGAGACCCTTTTCGAAGCTAGCAGAGGTATGACCATGCCCACCTAAATCATAATGTAACTCCTTATGCAGCTGAGAATATGGAGAATTATTAACTGAATTTAATAATTTTTTTTTTTTTATCCATTGATTCATCAAAGCTCTTTTAATTCCTTCCTAACTCTTCACACCAAAATATATTTGTTGTAGTCTATTTGCAATTACCTACTCAGCCAAAGTCTTGCCAAGCCTATGATTAAGGAAACAGCAATAACTTTTTATGTATTTAATATAAAGGTGAAGAGTAAACGTGGGGAGAAAAGCACTAGTTGAAGTATCGATGTTTTTGGTAAAAATAATTACAACTAATTGTTGTAAAGCTTTTACTTCGTGTTTTCCGATTATCTGGAATATATTATAATAAACATAGTTGCCTTAATGCACTTTGTATTAATAAAACAAAAAAAGTTAAAATTATGTGGTTATGGAACTGTGTTTTTCACCCCAATTTCTACAACAGGAATAAAACCGTATTTATAAGTGACACCTAAATGTTTCTAGTCCAAAAATGTATGTTCAAAATAAAGAAACTTGCTGATTGCTTCTATTATTTTCATGAAAACGTAAATATTAGGATCAGGAACATTTAGTTTTCCTTTTATAAATACGAATCAATGCTTACCATAGCATTGATTCGTATTTATATATACGAATCAATGCTATCAATGCTATCAACGTAAATAGAAAGCTGTATGAAAAACAATGTTTCATAACTACTTTCACGTACTCAAGTACTCAATATATCGATATCTTCACTGCTCGAACCACGCCCTGATGATGACCCACATGTTTGGGTTGAAACGTCGGCACTAATAAAACTTTATGACAGCGTTCTGAATATTCATCACCCATAAAACATAGTAGATTTCATTTTGTGGGATGAGAAAAGCCCAAAACCTCATTTTGCATAGAAATTGTCGTTACAGGCTTTTGCTGTATGGCTGTCTACTACTTTCACATTGTCACACAGACGAAAATAAATTAAAGGTGATTCCTAATATAGGCTTAAATTTTTTTTTTATAGAAAAACTTGAAAAAAATATTTAGGACAATATATTTTTGCACCTAATAGTCCAATTTCAACGATTCTTTTTTAGGGAAATTTCGTAAACTTTTAAATGACCAATAAAATAACAAAAAAAAAGTGTATAATTTTTGCGTTAATTAGAAAATCTAATTTTACCACACCTCACTACTTTTTTCCCAGCTTTTTAACGGTAAAGTGTATTATGTAGATAAATTTGAAGTACTTCAAAGGAAGAAACTTTAGCCTAGTTACATCGAAATCGGTACATTGGTTTAGGCGCTACAGGCTGTATGTTACAGGTTTTTTGGCCTCCATCTAATAGGAAAGTTCTTTCCGGTGAAGTTTGTTATAAATATATAAAGGGCTTTAAGGGGAAGACTTTGTTCAAGTTTCATTAAAATGGGTACATTAGTTTAGTTGCTATAGTCTTTAGGTATAGTAACACAGGTTTTTCGGCTGCCATCTTGTATATAAAGGGCGAATGGTATTGCCAACTGCCCAGGATAATCCTCTGGTGGCCTTTGACATTGATACTGAATCTCAATTTTATTTTATTCGGTCTTCGGATTCTACGAATCTTGAACCCCAAAACCTCAAATTTTGACGATTTAACTTTTTTTTTTTTTCTTTGGCAAATTACAAAGGTTGATTATTGAAAATAATAAACCAAAAATCTTGAATGATATGATCAAGGTTAGAGTATTTATTTATAGATAAGATATAAAATGGATCATGCACTCCTGTAATCAGAGCACTCCAAATTCAGAAAGTAAAAAACTAAAACATTATTAATTGTTTGTATTATATAATTATTAAAAAGTTAATATAAGCAGAGTGTGCACTGTAAATGGTAGATGCACACATTAAGGTTTTATCACATCAATTAGTGTTTTTATGTAACACATATAAGTGTAATATTTTTAATTTCGTAATAAATAAGTGTTTTTTAAAAATAAAGCGTTTCATTAAAAAACGTGTAAATATGTTTAATGGCCTAAATTTTCCATTTAGGTCACAAAAGTGTTTTGAAATAATTTGGGTTCAAAACATTGAAAATCATTGTATAAAATGTTCTTAATCTGACCATTGAAAATTTTGTTACGACTTATTGAGCAAACGACTTGGACAATTTTTAAGTTAAATAGTTCAAAAGACTCATAATCAGTGAGATCTTGTGAATGTTTCGAAACTATTTGGACTAAAAATACTGAAAAAATATTCAATGATATTGTATTTTAAGTATTCTCAAATTTGTATTGGTTTCATACCATATTATCCAGGGTTGGCAAATAAGTCCTTTCGCTTTTTCATGGTGATATAAACTCCATGTATTATAGATTTAAAATTTATTTTAATCTACAATATATTGACCATTAATTAATATGACTTTTTTCCACCTTTCCACTAACTCCATAATGCCATACTCATAGAATGTCTGGAATTTATTGTTTAAAAACTGATCCAATTGGTTTTTGATATCCTCTTCCTTTTGGAATTTCTTTCCATTCATTGAGTTCGTCAGAGACCGGAATAAGTGGTAGATGCTTGGGTTTAGGTCTGCGGAATAGGGTAGATGGGGCAAAAGGACCCATCCAAGGCTCAATAATTTATTGAGAATGGCCAATGAGGTGTGGGGCCGTTGTAGTGTTGTCTTGGTTGAACAAAACATCCTTCCGATCATTCATAACTCTTCAGGATGTTTTCCAACTTTGATGTTACTATAACCGTTGAAAAGCTGAATTATTGCTCCTCAAAGCTGCATGGATGTTTTTAATTTAATGGCTACATAAGGAATAAATAAATAAAAACTCCTTATAGGTTTTCATTTTGTATCTCCATTTGTAGTTTGTTTACGAAGGTCCTGTTGATGTCATTTTGTGTAGTTTATGTGGCCCTAAATTCCAGCTAAATTTCTTATAGATAGCTAAAGTTGTACTGAGGTTATAACATTGTTTGTGATTTTTGAAAAAATATGTGAGGCACCCAAACATTAAGTCTGGAAACATAGCCGAGCTTGAGGAAATGGTTTTGTGGGAGACATTTAGGGCCATAGAAATCTCTGGCTCTGAATGGGTGGGATTTTTTATCAACAATGGCCTTAACATTGCTTGTTTCAATTTAATGTGGGTGACCAGAACGTTGAGCATCATTGATGTCAAAATTTCCTGAATGAAATTTAGCAAACCAATTTTGACAGACGCGTTCGGTTAAGGCATCATCCCCATAAACACTGCAAATGTTTCTATGAGCTTCTGCAGCACGCTTACCTTTTTTAAAATAATACAACAAAATATGTCGATAATGCATGATTTTTTCTTCCATGCTCACATTGAAATAGCAAACACAATACTAAGTTAGTTCCAAAAAGAGTTAACAGATATAGTTGTTGACATATTACAAACAGGATAAACGACCCTGATCGCTTAATTCATGAGATAAGAAGTGTATCATACTGACATAAAAATATACAGAAAAATCGAAAGGACTTATTTGCCATCTCAATAAGATCTTGATCATATGTGTTGAATCTAAATTATCAATACTTAAAAATTAAAAAGGATTAAATAAAAAAATAATTTAAATTAAAAAAACCCTACAGAAATCGGGAAATCTTATCCACCCGAAGGGAATATACTTTTATATCTTCTTAAACACCTTGCTAGATTTATCGGAAAATTGATATCTATATAATTTTAAACTTTGGTGAAGTACTAGGGCGTCTTTTATGATTTTAGCCCTTACACAGTACTTATTTAACATAATAAACTTGAAAGAAAAAAATATTAAAACATGAAAATTTATAAATTTTTTTTTTTTGGGACTGAGTATTTCGCAATTGCTTAGGGCACTGCTGATACAGAATGGCCTAGTGTCCCTTTACAAATGACTGTTTGTTTACTTCACTTTAAAGATTAGTTATAATTCATTAACAGGCCTTTTAGCACTAAGGGCATCTGTTATGGTGTATTTGAGTAGACATTATTGTGAATACAAACTTAAAAATTCATGAATTCAAATCATTCTCAGATATTATTCGGATTCAAATGTTCAAATTCAAAGATATACTTCTGATTCAAATTTTTATCTTTCACTTTAGATGGTAATCTTATAGCAGTCCATATAAAAAATTACCATTCTCGTTCAGCAAGTTAAAAAGAAATTCTTAACTAATAAGTGTCTTATGGGATAGCATTGGTACAGATCTCACAATATTATTAATGTATAAAGAGTTTGTGTCAAATTTTTAAAATTCTAGATATAAATTTAATTCATATAAAATTCTTTCATGTCGATAAATATTATTTAAAACTTTTATCTTGTTTATATCCTTTCTTTCTTAGTAATATTTTGTTAAGTAGTGAAAAGTTGCCACTACTCAGTTGCCGAGTAATGAAAAGTTCAGGTGTTTTATAATTATTCTTTACCTATTCTTTTTTTAATTTTTAAACAATTTTTATTGTTACAAGTGACCATGAAGATTTGACGCCAAATCCTATCATGCTAATATATATTTTCAAAGAAACACATGTACATATGTAAATAAAAGATTTCTTAGATTCCCACTTGACTAAATTCTATATTTTGTAATTGTGAAAAACATTTTAATCTTCTTGATCTTCTTTGTGATTAAGAAATTTAGTAAGTCATGTCTTGCTTCTGTGCTAATTCATATTCTCTTTCTTTCCTATATTTCCTGCATCCGAACACTATTTGCCGTGGGGCTTATGGTGCTTAACAAACCTCATAATAGCCTATCATTATTTATTTAAATTGCATGTTAGATAAAGTGTTTTGATGTGTGTGAGGTTTATTGATGTTTGATGGATCTAGTATAATCTATTTAACATAAATGCATGAATACTTTAAGCTAAAAATTTTTAAAGTAGATGAACAAGCACATCCTTATGGAATCGTTGGAAGAAAAATGTTTGAATTTGCCATAGCATCCATTATAGTGATGGAGATGCAGCCAAGTCACTTTTACTTTGTAACTACATTAATCATTATTAGCGATTGTGTATCATATAATGCAGCTAAGTAAGATGCCCTTTAAACCAAGCCCAAAAAATAAATTAATGCTTGGAATCGACAGCAGTACGAGTACGTTCACAAGTACTTTTTTTCTTTTCATAAACATACACACCAAATTAAAAAAAACAAGAACTCACCAGATGATACAAAAAACTGTCACATTTTTTGGATTATAGATCTCCTCTGAACTTACAAACTAAGGGACTAATCGACACCTCCATACTATGACCTATTTGGACATATGGAGCAGAACTTTTGGGTTTCGCAAAACTGCACAGTCCAAAATATTTCAAAAAATCGTAAATGTACCCTGGTATATTTCAAATCACACCATACACAGCGACATGAACATTCCAACAGTAAAACCTACTTACATAACAAATAAGCCACCTTCCACACTTCAACTATTAATCACCATAATCCACTTGTCCTCTCTCTTTCTTCCTCCCTGTTATCAAGAGAGCCTCAAAGAAGACTAAAAAGGCAGTGGCCTTGTGATCTGCTCACAATATGAACACATTTTCAAGAAATAGCAGACAAAATGGACGACAGCACATTTGCAAGATGCATCCAAAAACACAGTTGCAAATATAATATAAAATAAAATAAAAAAATAACTATATTTAAATTAATTATACATTTGACAAGTGATGTGTAGAACGCCTTTTTCTACAACCATGTTACATTTTAAGGCCTTGTTGTAATTCAAAAGTGTTTGTTTTGTCGTATCTAATGATGATTAAAGTTAACAATATGGTGATGGGTTTCACTCTTTTTTTTTTGTTTAAAAGTGTCCTATTACTAACTTACGATCTAAGATTTGTAGAAGATACTGAGCTGTTTTGCCACCGAACTGGAGCCGGTGCTGGAGTTAGCGTATTGAAAAACGAATTTGGAAATGCTTTCAATGAATCCATAAATTTGATGTTTCTTTTTCGAATAAACTGTCCAAAATTGAAATATACAACACAATCAGTTTTTGAGCTATTCACTTTTATGTGTAAGAGTTCCAACTTCTGCAGAATCATTTGTCAAACTGATTCAGCTTAAGCTAGAGCTTTGGCTGGGTTTATACTTGCATTGTAAACGGCTATATCGTTGGCAAAAACAGAGATGTTAGCTCGTTTGTAGTTCTGACATATGTTATTGTTGTAGGGTACAGAGAAAACCTGTAAAGGAAATTTTTTCAATTTTTAATTTTAGAGAAAGTATGTGGTTATGGCACCCTCAGTCAACCTCTACTGGCTTTAACACTGGTGACGCAGTTGAGAGAGAAGCACTGGGATCTGTTGGAACCTAGTTTTTCCTCCATAATTTGGGGAACAAGACAGCTTAAGAGTGCCCTTGACTAATTGTAAATAGCATATAGTATGTTAAAGATGTTTATTTTACCTTTTGAAGTAAATTTTTTTCTTTATACTGTTTTATTTTGTTTTTATTCTTATGTATTATATTGCTATTACTTAATTTATTGAATAATATTTCAGTAACTATCGTGTAAATGTGTTCCCTGACTTAAGTTATAATTTTCCATATTTGAGACAGAATGTAATATTTCTCAATACACAATTTTAAAAATTTGTTTAGAGAAAACAAATTTTTCAGAATGAAATAGTTTTTCAAAATATACATGAAAAATCGATAAAAGATATCTTTCTAATGTCTCTCCACCATGAAGCAGCTGGTCTGGTGGTAAAAAACATTTAGTAGGTTTACCTTCTAATTACCCTAAAAAATTCACTAATTTAAATGAACTTTCCCTCTTCTCCTTGTCTTCTACCTCCCCTTCCTTTATGTACAATTAGAACAAATCCAGAATGTAGAAACTTTAAAATTAATGTTGACACCAAAGAAAAGGAGAAAATTCTAAAATGTAACAAGATTATAAAAATAAAAATATATTTTTATAAAAATTATATTTATCACTAGATTTTATTTCTTTTTGTTGAGCAGTTTTATGAAGTTCCAAATGTCTGCTGATAGTAACTCAGGCACTTCCATTGCTCCAAAGTGACCACCCTTTGGTTGATGATTGTATGAAATTAAATTTTTAAAACCTTCTTCCACTATTTGGCGAGGATATATCATTAGTTCATGCTTGAAATAAATACAACCTGTTGGAACCATAGTTGGACTCCTGTATTTTACAAAAAAAAAAAAAATTAATAATTAAATGGAATACAAAACTCTATCAATTAATACATTGATATTAAATAATGTCATCAGAAAGCTGATAATGGATATTTTTAAAATATTGCATTCATTTTGAAAACTGAAAAAATAAACTTACTGAAACATTCCATGTTTAGTTATATCGTCAACGAAGAATTCTTTATATAATCTGACCGAAGTAGTTATGCTGTTGGTTAACCAGTAAATCATAATGTTATCAAGAAGCTCAACTTTGTCCAGATTTTCAAGTCCACCATCTGGAAGGGATCTCCAATTTCTATCTGTCCAAGTTGAAAATTTTTCGAGAATATAAGCAGCCAGTCCAACAGGTGAATCTGTCAGGGCAACACCTGATGGACACGTTACGAATTTTAGAAAAATTGAATTTTAGAGAAATAGTTTTATCCCATTAACTTTTTTAAATATCTTGTGAAAGCACTTTCAACAAAAAAATCATATAAATATTATAAACTATTTTATAGACTACATAAGGATGATTGTTAATAAGTGCTTTCCAAAATTTTCTTGTCATATACTGATGCTTTCTAAAAATAGAAGAATATGCAAATACAACTCTTGTAGAATTTCTAATATGTAGTGGTATGTAGAACAATAAAATACATTAATAAATGTAATTTTTCCTTTTTTAGATTTTACAGGTTAAAAATAAAGTTTACTGTAGGGGCACCAAAATTTTTTACAATGAATGCACAACTAAGGGTTCCCAGGTGTGCCCATCTCTCCTCTCTCCCCCAGGTTAATGGGATCTGAACATAAACCCCATCCCCACCAAGATATTTTATTACTCTTCTCTTCTTATAAAAAGTGCTAGCAAAGTAGAATTTACAAAATTGTTGATTGTAAACAAATACACTTGCTGTGGTCTGTTCCATGTTTCCCTATTGCTCCTGGTTTGAAACTTTCCATTCCGAAAATTCATAACCCTGTCGAACTGTGTCCCCTCAAAAATTTAAAGCCCTGTCAAAATGTGCCTGCCTCAATAATTTTGATGGTGAAATTCCCTTCTTGGGACTCCTGTGTGTTCCCCATATTGAGGCATGCTGCGACTGTATCCTCTCTCTTCATTCACAATAATGATTTGTATTATTTATTTATTGTTATATAGTACTTTTTTTTAGCTTTAAAAAACATGACAAATATAAAATAATCTGTCATCTCGCAAAGAAGCAGCCAATTTTTATAGCTAAAATGTTTAAACCCTTCGATGGCTGCATGATAATTCTAAAACCCCTCCACTCCTTGGTTTGGGTACCTCTAACTTCCCTGAAATGAACCACACTAGAACACTTAAAGTGTTAAATTGTGCTATTGATCAGACCTAACTTCTTGATGACTATAAGTCGTGTCTTAGAAACTAACAATATGTAGTATTTATATTTTTTAATAAAACTATTTCTATGACATTATACATATTAAATCTTACCAACTGTATCTGGTTTTGTAGTTTGTAAATGAAAATATCCACTTTCAAGGATCATATCAGAAAATTGCGATACATATTTTTCTTGTAAAGATTCTTCAACAAATAATTTAGGGAACAAATAAAATAGTAACATATATAATCTTGCTTTAGGGGTTTGAGCTGAACAGATATTTGAATGATAACCAAGAACCCTGTAACATAGCATGTTGCATAATGATTATAAAAAAGTAAGGAATTGATAACAAAAGAAAATTATAAAGAGATTTGTTGGTGAATGCAGACTTAAGTTATAATCCTCAGCACTTTCTACTAAATATAATAATAAGAATAGAAAATTATTAACTAAATTTAAATTATTAAATTACCTAGCAATATAATAAACTTTAGCACAAATTTAAATATAGTTTTTAACATAAATTTTTAATGTTCTTATTTTATAATTGGTAAATGGTTGACTGTCGTGGATAATGAAGAGAAGAATAGTTGGGGTGGTCAGTCAAAAAAGAAGGCAAAAATAAATGATAATATTTATTTATTTTTCTTTTTTGACTGACCACACCAACTATTCTTCTCTTCTTATTTTATGATATAATTTCCAAATGAGGTATCTGTATCTTTAATTAAACCCATTATCATCAAATAGGTTAGTTTCCAGAATATTTCAGGTTAATAAATTATTAATTAATTAAATCATTTGGTATATTAATTCAATGGAAAAACAAATTTTATATTTGAAAACGTCTATGATGTTTTTGGTAACATTTTTTCAAAACATTAAATTAGAGTATGTTCTATACATAGGACGTAAAGTAATTTGGTTTCAATATACTTATTCATTATTAAGCTAAAGTCAGTTTTTAGCGACCAATATCTTATTTTCTTTCTAAATACCTACCTACATAATTTATTAAACATTTTATTTCCTTATTTTAAGCATTAATTTAATTTAATTTGGCATGAGTAATGTTTATGGACACTAGGCTTTGTTAGTTCATTGATTAGGATATTTTAAGTCTTAACACATATTAGACCGGTAATGTTTTGCACCACCATTTACAAAAAGCCATTATCTTTATCTCTGTTTGGTAAAAATTAAAGTTAATTTATTTAGAATTGTTAATAAATTAAATTAACAGGCAAAGCAGAAAAAATATTTTCTGTAATATATCTACAAATGATGAATTTTCTTCATTTGACTATTGGTGATTTTTGCGAAATGATGAATTTTCGTCTTGCGGACAAATGTGTTAATTATCAAATATTAAATATGGTCTATTAAGACTTCAACCATTATTTGAAGATTTGATAGGCCATATTTCTCATTTAGTTAATTATCAAATTCTTTCATAGTTTATATTTATACTTTTTAAATTTATTTAATACTAGTAGGCCCGTGCGAAAAATTCGCACAGCATATTATTATCAAATGCCAAATTAATAAGAAAATAGGAAAATGCAACTTATCAAAAGATTAAGAAATCAAATGTTACTTTATCGATAAATATAATCCACAAAGCAAACAAAAATTAATTTAAATCTTCATTTTTGTTTGGAACCAACATGTATACAAATTTCAGTTAGCTGTATATTTGCTAAAAATTGTCCGATTGAGATGATTTTTTTTTCCTTTTGTAGGAAATTTAGTAATCTTTTATATAATTATGGAAATAACCGGTAAAAGTGTGTAATTTTTCAGTTATTCGCAAATAAAGTTTATTTTCTTTCATAACTTGTTTGCCTGAATTTTCTGGGTGATTGGACTATTTTGCCAGCCTGAAGGAGAAGGAAGCCTTTGAAATTGGTGGCTCAATCTTGAGATTTGGTGAAAAATTAACGATGATATGGCTTGCCGATCAAAAACACCATCGATGAATAATATGAACTCCCCTCTCTCGATCATAGAGACCTCAAGTTGTCGAAATGAGACATGTATTCAATGACAGTACTACAGTTAATGTAAGGTTGTGTGGATGCGAACCCTATGCCTTGCGTTATCTTGAAAATAGTATGTTTTTCGGCTTAAAAACGCAGGATCCGATAGTTCCGAAGGAACTATCCAGGTCTTGCTGTACGCATTAAAATCTTCAAGATCCAATTTGTCCCGTATTGATCTACAGACCTACCACCGTTCCAGTATCAAAGCCTAGCAAAATGTTTGTATCGACTTTATTTATTTTAGAAAGAAAAACAAAAGTGGAGAATACGATTCGCTAACCCCCCGTGAAATTCTGAATCCAACGGTACCCCATTCGTGGTATTTGAGCATGACAGGAGCTTATATTTGGTACAAAACCGATTTCGAGCCTTACTGTAATAATATATGTACAGATTTTTATTAATACAGACAATGTGAGTGAATAAATAAAATTAATGATACATTAGAAAAAGAAATTTTGAAAATACAGTTTTTAAGCCTTGAAAGACCATTTCAATGAGATTAATACCTATTTATATTTAAGTTCACTAAAATTTACATAGCTATACTAATTTTAATAAAAATTGTTAGAGCAGTTATAGAGTAAATTGTAAAAAATGTAAAAGACAATATAATGTGCCTTTTCCAAATCCAGCGGAAAAGTTGCTCTAGCATCCCATTCCTCTTAAATTCAACTTTACATGTATTTAAGTATCACACAAATACAAAACATACAAATGAAAAAAAAAAGTGAAACTTACAGCATAAAGTGATTAAATTTGAGATTAAAATGTGGCCTTCATGACAAACTATTAATAATATTTTTTTTAAAAGTTTATAATAAGATTAAGAATAATTCAATGACTATAACACTACAAGTTTTTAGCCAGTTCGGATCTCAAAATTGTATTAAATTGTGATGTGTAATTTAATTTAAATTATGGTTGAATTCATTTATTAGTTTAAAATTACATTACATTAAATGGACTCTTACATTAAATATTATTTTATTTGTAGGAAAATAATATTTTCAAAATCATTGCTAATAAAAAAAACACAACAAAGTTTATTAAAAGGAATTAAAAAAAAAAAATTTTTTTCTTAACTTACAACAGAAGTTGATGGAACATTATTACGATAAAACCAAGAAAGATATGAATTTTGGAAAGAGATGGCAGTTGATATAGGATAGAGGTTATTGGGTTGGATTCAATAAATAGGCTCAGTGGTAAAAGAGGATGTTATCAAGTAAGTAATTTAAATAAATTATGACCATTAAAGTGGCTGGCTACTCATACTCATACTCACCTATCAGGCCTTAAGATGGTAAGTGCATGGCCAATGAAAGAACCCCAATCGCCTCCTTGAATATAGTATTGCTTAAAACCAAGTCGAGCCATCAACTCATTGAATATCAATCCAATGTGTCCCACATGTAGACCTGGCTTTGATGGAGCCTCTGAGAATGCGTAACCAGGAAGGGATGGTGCAATTACCTCAAAAACAAAATCAGCATCTGGCCTTGGAGTTGTTAGCATTGGAATTATTTTATAAAACTCTACTACAGAGCCAGGCCATCCATGGATCATCAATAACGGCAAAACTTTCCTCCCTGAAAATTAATTCTATATTTACGAATCATCATTTTTATAATTGTAAAATTTATGTACAGTAAAGTTTTAAATAAATTGGGTGCTCAGCTTGAAGAAAGTGGATTTATTGATGAGGAGGTGAGGCATAGTATAGGGGCTGCTAGAAGGGTGTTTTGCTCTGCGGTTAGGCTTCCTCAACCGAAAAGAGGTAACCAAGAAAACGAAAATGGCAGTCTACAAATCAGGGTTTCTTCCTATACTGATGTATTCTTCTAAATCCTAGACATTCACTTCGTAGCAAAGGAGGCAGATCCAGATTCTAGATATGTGATACCTGCAAAAGGTGAAGAAGAAGACAAGGTGGAACAGGATTTGCAATACAACCATCCGAGCCAATATCAATGTCAAAGGGGGCGAAACCATTATAAAAGAACATAAGATGAGATGGTTTGGGCACCTTCTCTATTGGATCAGAGCTGATTTGCAAGGAAGACTTATGAGACTCCCATGCAGAAGGAAGACCCTTAATTTCCTGAGATGAAGGTGTGCGAGATGCGTTCCAGAAGCGAGGTTTAGAATGGTACAGGAGACAAGAGGTGGTACAGGAAAGGCCAACCTGCTCCAATCTCTACAAAAAGTAACCTCACACTGCATAAGCAATAAAGAGAAAATAATTTATGATGATGATGAATGGTACTTGTTCACTACTTCATAATTAAATGAAATTTTAGAGTACTTTATCAACTTTAGAATAGTTTTGCTATTATTAAGGTTTTTTCTTTTCCTCGGCCTAAGATTCCCTCTGAAGTCCTGTACTGCATTATTAAAGTTTATATCTATGATAAAATTAGACATCACATGAATAAATTTAAATAAGAAACTTTACAAAATTGAAGAAGTAGATATATAACTTAAAAAGGATGGAAACAGATTGTAAACATCAGTAAGAAGTCATGGTCAATTATCATAACAGTTAGGAGAATTAATAAACTTGTACACTTACCAACAACAGATATAAATTTAAAAAATCTTCGAAATTGGCAAACTGTTTTGAATACCTAATTTCCAACATCTAATTTCTTACAATATATTGTAATTTAATGGTTTATAATTATGATTATTATTATTTTTTTTTAGTTCTCTTTTGTGCTTGAGGGATAAGACCTCAAAAAATAAAAATTGAATGAATGATTATATTAGTTTTAATGATTGATGTATCCTATAGTTACATGTATAAAATATACAATGATTGAATGCATATTATAGTTTCTAAATACAAACGTCACAGGAAGTTTTATGTAATCGACTATCTAAGCATAGAATATTGTTATTTTTTATGGAATTTATTATTTCTTATGCACATAAAATAATCTTCATTAAATATATAAAAGTTAATAATTAACTGACAATCATATTTACTTTTTTGATTAACTGAATTTTCACATTAAAATATTAACTTTTTTTCTCATTTTATCTGCATCTAATGCTGAAGAAATATAATGTGAATATTTTACAATATTTTATGTATTGGAATACTTTTTATTTAAGTTGTACAACTGCTTTTTAATGTCTATTCTTTAATATGTGTATTAGTTACACTTACTTTTTTGTCGAAGCTATTCTTATTATTACAAAGTACCAGGTTTTAATTAATCGAAGTAATTAAGTTATTTAATCTGATTAAATAAATAAATTAGAAAGTTACCTTTAACTAACGATTTATCAGGTTTCACATGTAGAAAATGTATATTTAATCCTCCAATTTTTGTTGTAAATTGAGGATATTTATTGAGATAAGTTTCTCTTTCTGTCCAATTGTATTTATTTTTCCAAAATTCTACAAACTTATTCAGATAAACTGTATTGAATCCATAAGTAAAGCCATCAACCAAAGGAGGTGTTAATTTTCTAGTATTAATTATCCTTTCTCTAAGATCTTCTAACTCCTATATAAATAAAATAAATAATAAATATATTAACTCATTTCAATAAATAAATTTTTGCTAAGGGAAATATAACTATTGATGGATTACTCACAGATTTGGGTATGTTAATTTTAAAAGGTTTGATGGTTTTGTCATCGGGTTTTTCTGTTCCTGGTCCCCAATATGTTAATTCAATCTTTGGTACTGGTGGCGGTAATGTATAATTGTAAACATAATATCCAATTACTATAGAAACTAATAGCACTATGACAGAAATATTCAATGCACATCCCATTTCTGAAACATAAAAAATAATAAATATTTTTAAACTTATTTAAATATTTACTACGGAAAATAACACTAGTAGTTAGTAAATATATAACAAAAATCAAATCAGAAATTCACAGATTTTTTTTATCAATTATTTATTGAGACTCAATGAACAAAGTTGCATGTACAAAGTGAAAAATTAATTAATACCTTGATAAATAAATTTTGAATTTAAAAAGTGCCCTCTGGCAGTGGAAGGAATTTGTTACATGTATATATTGTATTATTGTATACTATATATGTAAATTGTTTCAATAAACATTTTGGAGGGTAAGAAAAAAAAAAAAGAAAAAAAAAAAAAAGATAAATAAATTTCATGTATATAATATCTAAATATAAATAAATAAAATGGAGTATCAGAAAAAAAATTACTAAATCACTTGTCTATCCATATTTTAGAGTTAAAACTCTTCACATATATTTATTTCATATATTATATGTGTATAGTGAATACACGTAATCTTTATTTCCTCTATAACTTTTCTATTGGATTCAAGGATTTCAGTTGTATAACATTCAAGCTGTTAGACCATATGCTTTGCAGAGCCAGGCTTAGGCAATTGTCTGGAGGCAATGGGCAGGAATAGGCAACTGCCACTTGTTAGGATTCATTAAAAATACGAAATCTATTAAAGAAACTTAATTAGAGACCTTGCTGACCTTAGGGCAGGGAAATCCAGGAATATACACGGGGGTCTCAGTCCAGAGGAGCGCCTACACCACTTTTTAGAATTTAAATAAAAAATTATATGAGAACAATTAATCTTAGCATATTAATAAAGCAACTGAATTAGAGAAATGTATAATGAAATAAAATAAAAAAAATACTTAATAGTAAACAACTTAAAAAATAATTTTTTTTTGGAAGATGATGTCATTGCGTGGAGACACCAAATGTCTAACTGTTATTAGTTGTTATAGCTCTTTAAAATGCTATTAAATCTAAACAAATTTCAGTTCTAAGAATTCTGATACTCTAGGAAGACTCTCTTCACCTTCTTTCCTTCATTTGTCTCAAAGAATCTATCTCGGCCTACATCTTACCCTACATCAAAGAACTGATATTTCAACAAATATGTATTAAATCTGCTTTATTTGTGCCATTGTCAGTATGTTGTACATGGAGCTTATCATAGAGGTGTCAAACTTATTCAGTGTTTTGAAGCTTGTTAAATAATATATATATATATATATATATATATATATATATATATATATAATATATATATATATATATATATATATATATATATATATATATATATATATATATAGGAAGGCACTAGAGTCAGGGCTAAAACAAACAGCTAAGGAAGTAATGAGGATTCAGGAAAAAAAAAGAAGCTAAGAAATGGTTCACAGAAGCATGCGAAAAGGCAGTGGAGGAAAGAAGAAAAGTCATCTGCTTAGGACAAACTGATCAAGCTATGCTGGACAAATACACAGCCGTCAGGAAAAAGACAAACAATTATAAGAACAGCCAAAAGACAATTCCTCAAAGAAAGATTACAAACTATAGAGGAAAAATGGCAGGCTGGAAATATATGTGAATTCTTCGCAGATATCAGGAAAGAGAGGGTAGAATATAAAGCGAGAAATACATAAATGCGAGGGAAAGATGGCAAATTGACGGCATCAAAAGAAAAGATCCTAAGCATCTGGAAGGAACACTTCCAGCAGCTGCTTAATCAAGGGCATCCCACAAATGAAGAATACATGGACCACACTGAGGACATTGAACCACTTCAGATAGAGAAATCAGATATTCTGGATGTGGAAATAGCTATCGGCAGGCTTAAAAGAAGAAAGACTCCAGGGATAGACAACCTATCAACAGAATTGTTCAAGGATGGGGGAGAAGACCTCAGAGCCAAGCTATTAGATCTAATCAAGAAGATATGGGAGAAGGAACAGATACCAGAATAATGGAACACAGGGTTGATCTGTCCTATGCTTAAGAAGGTCTCCATGTATGAATGTGGCAATTACAGTGGCATAGCACTTCTTCCAGTCGCCTATAAAATAATGACCAGTATTCTACTGAATCAGATATATCCGTATTATGAAAACATAATATACGACCATTAAACAGGATTCAGGAGAGGAAGGAGTATGCTAGATCAGATATTCATCCTAAAACAAGTACTTGAAAAATGATGGGAAGTAGATCAGGACATACACGCATTATTTGTTTACTTCAATGTTTCGCCAATTCAGGCATCATCAGGAAAGAAAAATAACTAATCGAACGCCATTCCATGAAATCCAAATGCATACAGATAGGAAGGTAAGACAACTGCTAAGAGGCTGTTAATTTAAGTATATATTACATCTTATATATATTACATGCAAGGTTATACCAGTTTACAATTAAGAAGATAAAAATAGTTTTAAGTTGAAACATTGAGCATTTATATAAAAATTAGGTTTGTTTGAAGATTTTTTTCAAACCACTGTATTTCGTTTTTTAGTTATTTTTTTGTTAAAAATTGACTTCAACAGGTATTCTTTGTTATTTCTTAGCTTCTAAACTTGCAAAATAATATTCGTTATGATCTTCTGTAGCTCTCCCTTAAGAGAATTTCACACCTCTAGACAAGTGAAGGATAATGAGGCAGTAGATAATTGTTATAGCTCTACTACAATTAGTTGCTATTTAAAGGGCGAGCTTATGTAGCAATAAATTAAAATTAACAATTTTTTGTTTTTTCTCCCCGATATCTCTTACAAAATATTTAGAAATGCATTCATAATAGATGGTTTATAAAAAACATAGGTTTGTTTCAGACTTTAGTTAGTTACAAATTCAGTATTGCTTTAGATATTTACATTATGCAATATTTACGTACCCATATAGAATTAATACATTCATATACTTCCCTTTATACAGAAATTCACCCCTTTAAACACCGCTGTTACTGTTTAATGTGAATTCGTTTTCACATACATCGACTACCACTTACTCTTCATCACTTCATGCGTAACAAAAATTAGCTATCTATAATTTTACTTTATCACAGTATTTTTTTTTCAATTTATTCTTTCAACAATCACCCTCTCCTCAGACCACCTAAAAATGGCATTTTTTTCTGCCCCATTTTTAATGAAGCATTTCATGGCACTTCTTTCTAAGGATATCCCTAAATAGATCCATAGTTAATATGTAAAGTATTCATAATAAGTTTATTTTGAAAATAATAATTTTTAACAGACAAGTTTGCAATCTAAGGCTCTGGCCATATAAATTAATCTAATTATTATTAAGAATTCAAATAATTTGTATTCCTTTAATCATATTATTAGTTTGCTACTTTGGTTTGAAAATGAAATTAACATTTTCGGCTGAAATGGTATGATTAGTATCTCTGACTCTATCCATAATTGTCTATTATGAAATTAATTAAATCTGAATTCTACAATGGAGAAAAGTTTGTTTGTTTCATTATAATGTGAATTAAAATATCAGTTTTCCCACGATTTTCATATATTTATCTCTCTGTATAAATATTTATATTGTATATTTATCAGAAGTTCACAAAAGCTTTTTTTAAAAAAAAACATTTAAATACCAGATTAAGGTATAATAGCTTCTTTTAATTTTAATTCAAATTCTCTGAAAATGTTTAAAATATCAAGTGAATATTCAAAATTAAATTGACAATGAGGAATAAGAAAAGCGTGAGTATCTGAGATCAGTCACAGAGGTCCTGTTTTCCTCGTATTTTTGTTAAAAAACTATAAAAAGAGATTAAGTTGTTTCATTAATGCTAAACAGAGAAATAAAATGTTGAAAATTATTGAAAATGGTTAATTATTTTCAAAAACTTATAAATCAAATATGTATGGCATATCCTCATTTATGACTTTCATAACACATAGGGGAAAAAAATGGTTCAGGAAGAATGGGTCATTTCTAAAATATTTATTTAATTTTTTTTCCATTAAACTATATAGATAAATAGGATAATTGTGGTGCATTTGAGTAATCCGTAATTTTGAGATATTCAAAATTAAATTTTGAATTCATCAAAACATTTTTTCAGGAGATTTTCTCAAAATCTTAAATTTTGACGAGTTTTTTTGTTTTTAAGTAAAAACTTCTTTAGGTGAGCTTGGCACTTTATTTTGTGAGTATTGAATGAGACTGAGCAGTCATGTTCGATTATGTAGTGCTCATTTGGGTAAAGTCGACTAATTTTTGTATGTGGATTAAAATGTCTCAGATACTAAAAATCGGACATGCGTACTGTAAGTGTGAGAAATGTTCAGCATTTCATCTTCTTTGCAATGGACTATTATTCAAAATCGTATTTTGAGACGACGCCGTGTTAGAGAGAGAAAAAGGGAAAAATATAACATAATAAATAAAAATAATATCTAATGACTGTTTTGAACATTTACACTAAAATATTTCATTACTAATGATTTCAAGAGGAAATTTCAATATTGATTTCTCAAAAGATAAATGGAAGCCTTTAGTTGATTTTATGAAATAAACATTAGATTTGGATATGTCAAATGATCCAAATGAAAGCACAATAAAATTTAGAACAACGATTAATATTGATAGTTTTGTTAGATACTTAGCGAATAGATTTCAATCAACAGTATTCATGGCATATTTTAGTTATCATAAATCAATCGTTTCATATTTAGAGTATGATAGAAATGTATGTGTTCTTTAACAGTCGCATATGGAGGTCAGTATGTTAGGTTATATTGCTAACGTACAAGCTGCTTTTGTCATTGTCCTGAAAGTCTTTGCTTGAAAGATTTGATGTTTGTTTATGTGAGTCTTTTTAGTTGTCCAAATATCTGCGATGCGTAAGTCCTAATAGGTTTTAGTAAGTAATTGTATGTGTTCAATTCCTGTCTAAGTTTTAGTTTTGAATGTTTCGAAAGAAGTGAATTCAGAATTCTTAACCTTTGATTCATTTTTCGATTCTTAATCATATGCGTGCTACACCTCATTTTTCGGCCAAATATTAGACCAACGTAGTGAACGGTGGAATCTGTGCATTGTCAAGAATAGCTGGAGGGCAAGTTTCATATCGAAGGGTAAATGTGATGTGCTGTGATTTGTCTTGATTTATTCGGATTTTCCAAATTTTGAATCAGTCATGTAATCGTGTTAAATACTGTTGTAGAGTTTGAGCCGTATTGGATTTTTGTGTCTTGTTAAAATTGCTTTATCGTATGTATATGCCGCTGTTATAATGTTGGAACTACAAGCTATGTCATGGTTGTATGTGATATAGAGTAGTGAAGCGAGTACTGAACCTTGGCGTATTCCTATTAAGATAGATCTGATGGAAGATAGTTCTGACCGGTGTCGGACGGAGAAAAATCAGTCAGAAAGGAAGGATTGTAGAATTAGATAATGGGTAGGTGGAGGTATTGTCTTGAGTTTAAAGAGAAGATCCAGTTGCCAAACTCTGTCAAACTCTTGAGCAGCATCCAAAAATACGCCAGTTCCATATATTTTTTTCTCTAGTGCTGTAGATATGTAATCTTTTACTCTATGTAGTTGGTGTATAGTTGAGTGATGTGCCCTAGATCACAACTGATAGACAGGTATTATTTGTGTGTTTGTTAGTATATCAACAAGTCTTTTGTGCAGTAAGCTTTCAAAAATTTTGGCACAGATAGGTAGTAAACTGATTGGTCGGTATGAGGAAGTTGAGTTTTTGTCCATTTTAGGCTTGTGAATCATTGTTATATGTGAGTATTTCCACTGTAGTGGAAATTTAGTTGTCTTCATTATTGCATTGTAGCTTCACAAGGCTTTTCAAACATACCAAATGGAAAAGGGAATGATCAGAGCAAAGATCTGAACTCGTTCTTATGGTACGAGGTGTTCGGAGTACTTTGGTTATGAAAAAATCGAGTAAGTCTGGTGTTTTTCGTCTAAAAGTTGGCCAGTAAGTAGGTGAATTAGGTGATAATGTGACTAATGAAAGCTCATGAAGAACATACCTAAGATTCCTTCCTCTCGGAGTAGATAGTATGGATCCCCAGAACTGATCATCGGCATTGCAGTCGCTTCCTGCAACGAAGCATCTACCAAGACGTTTAAAGAAATGACTAAACATCGTGGTGTCAGGACATACCTCGGAGGACAATAAACCGTAGCAAGAGTAATGTCTTGTTGATTTATTGATAGTGTAATGGCTGTAGCTTGAATCACTGGCGTTATGGGTAATTGTGATGGATTTTGTAACCATGGATGTAAAATTTAGAATGTGGTGTCAGATTTATTATGGTATTAGTGCAAAGTCAATGCATTTCTCGTGAAAATATATGTCTAGTTCGGTTCTATGTTGATTCAGTCTGTTTGCGTTCCATAGTATAATAAAATAGAAAATTTGAATTTGTATTATAAAACAAAAAGCTACAACCAAGTTTATATGATCCGTTAGAAATTTATTCAATCGTTGTTTAAAAAACAAAACAATTTTTTGCTTGAAGGACGTGGAAGTAGGAGCGAGGTTCACTAAAATCGAAAAACGCCTCTCAAGTAAGATCAGTACAGCTTTCTCATTATTTTCATTTATTATACATTCACTTATATTTCCAGACCCATAATGTTTCGATTCCGCAGAAGCAGTTTTCGAAATACAGTAATTCATTAACATTGGCACTTATGATATATAGTAGCGAGTTTCATCATCGGCTAATACAAAAATGTGGAAGAATTACCATTTGCTAATAGCATATTTGACTGTTTATAATTATGAAAAAAAAAATCGCCAACTCTTATTCTGGATAACACCTCTGATTGCTTAACATGAGACGAAAGAGCACACATGGAAATTCATATAAACTAGTGGTCGAAATTCGACCATAGCCATTAACAATTTGAGGAAAAGATATAATTTAATAAAAAATGAAGCAAATAAATAAAGAGTAAATCACTATTCAAAAATCCTCATTTATTAATACAAACAAAATTTCAATTTCAATTAAAAATCGAGCTTAAGTCATTTAAAATTATTTATGAGTAATACAAAAAATACTCATTCAAAAATATTTAATTTTCATTTTAATTTATGTGTGTTATTATCACAATAAATTAATGTTATGATTAAGCAAGTAAAAAATAAATTTAAATTAGCAATTTAAATTCACTTTCAATCGATTTTTATTCAGAACTTCTATGTAAATAATGTTCTTTTTGAGTGTTCTGTTATTGTTTAGTGCATAGCCATACCCATTGCCATTGAAAATATAAATTTCAATATTTTAAATGAACGTGCTCTAATTGCTGCCACATATAATTGTCCATGCAAAATTACTGAACGTCACAATAATATACACATTTTCCAAAACTTTTATCCTGCGATTTGATTATGGTCATAGCTAATGCAGCTATTAATAGGAACGTTGTTCTTTGAAAGTCGAATGTAAGTATAGTGTCAGAAAATGTTAAATTAATTTTTGGAATTAAAATTGTTTAATTTAAAGTAGACTCCGTTAATACTTCAGTCTCATTCCTGTTCCATTATCTAATGCTTGTGCAGTATTTAAGTTAACAATGAGTATAACTATAGAATATATTTTTAAATTAAATTTATTAGGTATCATTACATGATATCATCTCTTCAAATAATAGACCCAATCACCTCAGTAAATGAAAACTTTTCGATTTATCAAAAAACAAAATAAAAGAAATCGAATTTGGAAGGGAAAGAAAAAGTACTAAATGTTAAAAATGATACATCTCTGCAACAAATAGTCCGATTTCGATGATTTTTTTTTATTATTTTGTAGGAAATCAAGAAAGCTTTCAAATAAATATGGGTATTATCCGTAAAAAAATGTTTACTTTTTGAGTTATTCGCAAATAAAATACTGAATTAATCATAAAAATGTATGCAGCCTGTTTTCGGGAAAGTATGTTATATACATAAATTATAAAGGTTTCAATGGGAAGACTTTAGCCAAGTTTCATTGAAATCGTTGAACCCGTATTGGCGCTACATTCTAAAGCGAATCACGTTTTTCGGCCGCCATTTCGAAAGGAAAGACACGATGATAATGAAACGTATAAAAAAAACTTCTAAATATTATTGCGACGTTGTGTCAAAATAAAAAAAAACAATCGGTAAAGAACTTTCGGAGATAAGCCGCTTTGAACAAACTACCATTTATATTTGTATTCACATACTATTTAATCTTTTTATTTATTGATAACATTAAAGCTCGTCAATATCTATTAAACAAAAAAAGAAGGAAGAAAATTGGTTGAATAATAGAGGAGTAAAAGGGGCTGAATCGATTTGTGTTTGTCTATTTATATAATGATGAATTGTAAGGATAGTTCTGATGATGGGAAAATGGATCCCGAAACGTCAACTTTAAGAGTAAAATGTAACAAATACAAAATTTATTTGCATTCATGGAGATTTTTATTGGCAACCTCTGAATTGATGATTTAAATTTTTAAATTAATAATTTAAAAAATATAAATTGGCCATATGAAAGCGGGACCAAATGACTTAAACGTTGTACCATCGAAATCAAATTATATCACTTTAATTAATAATCTTATCAATGAAGAATGTTAGACAGTTATCTTTTTAGACAAGGAAGGGTAACGGTCAGTTTCTATTTTTTATTTTCTTATGCAGACATGCCAATTACATATTTTAACCAGGAAGTTCCTTTTATTTTGATAGCGACTCTCTCATTGCTAACATCCTTTCCTTATTGTATACTGAAATTTGGGAAAGTTAAAACTCAAAATTATTGAAAGATATGAAAACAGATCTTTTATCTTTTCAATAATATCGTTCTTATTATTAATAGTGTTTAATTTCTCAATATATATATATATATATATATATAATCATTTAATACATAATTCATATAATCCGTCAATTTAAACTTCACCTTAGGATAGAATGTGTTAGTAGAATAGTCTTGGAGAGACGCGCTGTTTCTAGTTGATGGTTCATTATTTCAGATGATGTGAGATGTGCTCTCTCTAGTTTTAGGATTAAGGAGCCTACTTATTTTAAAAGTTTTTTATAAGGCCTATCAATAAAAATAAAATTTGTAAAGTTTTTAAAATTAGTTTGTCGGTTTCTGATTATTTCAATTCCATAATTTTTTTTTCTTCGGAATATGAAAAGAAAGTACAACTATTTATTGCGGTACTAAAAACATATGATTTCCTTTACAAAATGTTCATATTCCTGATTTCTTTTGTCTTATGTTTATTTACAAAGTGAACCTTAATAGATTTTTTGGAAATCGAGATAAGAATCGACTCCTATGTTAAAATACTCAATCGATTCAATAGTGATATTATTTAAAAAGACCAAAAAAAAAAAAAAAAACCCAAAACTCGAACCTATATATTTAAAAAAATTGTGTGCAAATAAGTTTATTTACGAAACTGTAAGTTTTTTCTCTCAAGGAATGTAATGAAACTTGCATTTCATAAGCATTAAAAAAAGAAATATCAAAAGCTTTTCAATATTGTAAACAAAATGTTCATTTTTTACAGTCATCCCTGGATCTTCAAGTTAAAACGTTTTTAAATTACTATTACAATGATCAGTGATTCTAGGAAATATTTGCTACAAATAAAGAATTTCTTACGTGGAACCCACATACTAGACTCAAAAGACAAGACGGCCGGCTATACAGACTACTAAACAGAAAATCCAAACTTTCTATTGAAAACAAATTACTTATCTACAAGACAATACTGAAACCTATATGGACATACGGACTTGAACTGTGGGGGACAGCAAAAGCTTCTAACATCAAACGTATTCAATCCTTTCAATCTAAAGTCCTTCGAACAATAGTTGATGCTCCGTTCTATGTAAATAACAAAATCCTACACCATGACCTTAATATCCCATTTGTCCTAGACCTTATTCCAGAAAAATTCTCCAAATTTCACCAGAACCTTACCTATCATCCAAATCCCCTTGCACAATCTCTATCCAGCACCACCCATCCTTACAATCCTCCTCGAAGGTTGAAGCGGCAGTGGCCCAGAGACCTTCTGTAAATAAGCATCTATTGGAGTTTTGGCAATGGCCAGATCCTCCACTCAAGCCCGAGTGTGTATGATTAGGTTAGTTCTTTTGTTTATATACATTTATTTTATTTTATTGTATTTATTTTTATTTTATTGTATTTATTTTAATTTTATTTTATTATATTTATTTTATTTTATTGTATTTATTATTATTAAGTTTCTGTATTATTATTATTTTATTTATTTATTGTAAATAGAGTGTGAGTGTGTTCTCTGAACACTATTACAAATGTCCTTGATGTGACAGAATGTGATATTTCTAAATAAACAAATAAAAAAATAATAAAAAATTTTTTCTTTATTTTTTTTTTTACAATTTCAATAGAAAATACATTTTTTTCGCAGTTACTGACAATTTGTCAATGATGATTGCAGTTAATTTTGGAAATAAACGACTCACATAATTATTCATCAACATATTAAAAAAATAATAATATTGTTTCGTAATATTGATAAAATTGTTTATTTTGTAAAAAAATGTAATTAGAAGTTTTTATTGTTGTTTTTTTATTCTATATTCTGTAACATTCGATACAATTAAATTGCTGTGTATTTTGTACTTACTACGTAAATCAATTTGTACTTTGATAAATTTTTCTTATGTGAAATCAGAATATCATGGAACAAATGTAATATAAATGATAAATACAAGGGTTTTGTCATTATCATGCATTTGCGGTGATTTTCTGAAAAATAAGGTCGAAATTTACAAAAACATACTTGGACGTTAATCTACATCCAATGTGCACTTTGAGACGTTTTAAAATTAACTGACGAAATAGACTATTACTTTAATGATAAGGAATAAGAGCGTTTTAATTTTAAGATAAAGAGTACATTTTACAGAAAATTATAATTTGACTATTGATAAACCCAGGATTTAAATGACAATTTGATACTAGCAACACTATCGTTGTATGTATTGTGATATTCAATTGATATATGGAGTGTTGATCTTATGATTAATGCCATGATATAATGTTGTTTCACTGATTAAAAACTATAATAGAAACTTATATTTAAAATAGACAAATTGAAGACTTTTCTATGCATTGTAATATCTAATGATAAAACCTGCGGTGTTTTTTAAAATAATCAACAAACCTTTAAAATCGGAGGAATCGCTCACGAGAGACTCAACTCACTTGGAAGAACAGTGAATGACTGAGCACTGGTGAAGGTCATGGAAACTATTAACGAACGTGGTGGGGATCTCCTTACGATTATCTAATACAAGGTGCACAGTGGTTGTATCCAAGGACGAGATGTTCTCACATATCTATATGGCTAGGTCTGATAATATTTTTTATAAATTTATTTAAATAATTCGAATCATCGATGCAGATACTTCGAAATATGAATGATAATTGGGTTAGATGAAGATCTTTGTCGAATGATTAAAAATAATTACTGTAAAAGCTTCTGAACTCTAGAGAAATAGTCTAGCTAAAGAAAGTCGGTCGTTGAAGATCCCAACTCATTCTCAACAATATCTAGGAAAGAATTTAAATCAAACTCTTAAGAGTTAAATTGGATTCCCTATTTTGATGTAATTTCTGTTTCTTTTTATTGTTTTATTTCTCTCTATTATATAAACAAGTTTTTAGTGACTTTAAAATTTTGTTGTATGGCGATTATTTTTCAAATTATATAATAGAATAGAGTAGAAAACAAACTTGATTCTGGAACAAGCTCCCTTGAGAATAAAAATAAAAATTATGAACAAAAAATAAAAATCATATCTGGCCAAAAACTACATTAATAAAAATTAAAGAGTAGATACAATATCTTCAATGAAAATATGTGAGCAACAGAAAGTAAAAGGAAAAGGAAAACAGAAATCAAGAAAATCAAAAATCAAAATGTTATAAGCACTATAAGTTGATTCTTAAGATTTAAACTTTAACAATTTCAACAAACTTCACTTCAGCTAACATTTATTTCATGATTCTACACCGTCATTTTGGGATGTGAGAAGGAATTGGTAGAGATGAAACTTGAATGAGAACAAGGAAGAGGCGGATTTCAGATGGCAAGGAATTCCAGAAGGCATTGGATTGGGCAGTAAAGGAATGTTCAAATGTTTTAGTTCTATGGGAAGAGATATAAAGTTTGGAAACAAGAGATCTTGTCTTCCGGGAGAGGACTGAACAGTGGGAGACTGTACATAGGATGTGTGCCGGGAGTTGATCGTTTAGAATAAGTAAAATCCAAGGAAATATTGTCGGTGGAAGGAAGGAAGGAAGGAAGAGTCGCTTTAACTCATCGTATAGGTGGGACAATTGAGACCGCTCGGAAGTACCGAAGACAAATCTTAAGAATGAGTTCATAAGTCGCTTCAATCTATCCTCGAGTACCATCGGAATGCCTCCGTACACCACACAATTGTCAGAGTGGGGGAAAATAAGAGAGGATACAAGGATCTTGGTAATAGGTTGTGGGAGTAGGTGACGGGAGTGATGAAATAATTTAAGTGTACCTATTGACTTTTGGGAGATGAGGACGACATGAGGTTTCCAGGAGAGGTTTTCGTCAATAGTAATTCCTAGGTTTTTAACAGAGGAGCTGAATGTGATAGGATGATAATTGATGACTAAAGGAGGATGGGAGGAGTTGGCTTTAAGGAGAGAACTGGAACCTATAATAATGGCCTGAGTTTCATCGCGTTTAGCTTTAAATTATTCAGACTTGACCAAGCACTGATCCAATCTAGGTCTGCCTGAATATTGGCGAACGCGATTAATAGCTAAGAAGGGTGGAAGGATAAATATATTTGGGAGTCATCAGCATATAAATGGTGTAAACAGTGATGGATGGATTTGGGAAGATCATTTATATAGGAGGGAAAATGCTCGAACCTTGGACCACTCCAGAAGATAGAGCAAGGAAGGAAGATAGGTGTTGGTTCAAAATGCTAACTGCTTGAGTCCAGTCGGAAAGAAAAGATTAAAACCAAGTAATAGAGCTGTTGGAGAAGGATAGAGATTTTAATTTAGTGTAGAAGATAGAGTGATCTAAGGAGTCGAAAGCTTTGGAAAAGTCGAGGAGTAGTAACACAGTCAGCTTTTTTTCGTCCAATGCAGCATGTAAATCATTGATAATTTTTAGTTGAACGGATTGTGTGAAGAAGCCAGAACGGAAACCAGATTTGAGAGGATCGAGTAGCTTTCCGTTTTCAAGGAATTTGGGATTGAGCTATTATTTCTAGAGGTTTGAAAAGGTTAGAGAGTATGTATATACAGCTATTTATTAGTAGTATAATATTATACTATAAGTATAATATTAATTATGCAGATAATAATTAATTTAATTACATGTTTGTTGAGCTCTTGTTACGTCATACCTAGCTTAAATAAAGTTTTTAAACTAAAAATTTGTACGGGAAATTTTGTACGGGGCAACAGTTATTTTTCGATCTAGACATTTCTTCTTAAATACAATATATTAATTATTATATTATATATAATATTATATTGTGATATAATTATAATTATTATGAAATAGAAAAGAAAGCACAATACAGCGTACAATTAAAATATTAAAAACCAAAGGCTCAAATTATTGTTGGGCTTATGTGAAGTGGTTGAATATATATTATGGTTACAAATTGGTAATAATAATAATTATAATTATGAGTATAAAATTGGCAATAATACGCGATGCATGGTATAGATTTTTAAAGAAATTAAAAATTTGCTCGAACTGTGGTTTCGTTCAGTTTATTTTATGTTGATAAAAAATAATACAAACTGAGCAACAGAATAAATGTAAATTAAAGTTATACGGTTTGAGCAACGAGTAGTATTAGGTGGACAGGGGTACCTTCCTCGTAATAAAAAAATAAAAGTAGTAGAAGCACAATTACGTCTGATCTACTTACGCAAGACATGATTTTCACCTTGAAAAGTTGATAAACATAATTAATATAATTTCTATTTCAACATCAATACTATATATGTACATATACTCAAATACATATCTATATATCGTTTCATACAAACATGTATACGTACATAGATTCTTCCGTAATTAGAGTGAAATATTTAATTAAGTGACAGCATACCTCAAGCAATCAAGTGATTCAATCAGAGGCTGTAAACTGGGAAACTTAAGTTTTGTGCTTTTTACTTACACTTACCTATATATGTAATATATAGTAAGTATTGATCGTGAAAATTTTTGAATATGAGTTTTCAACTGAAATACCCGTTTTCGATATAAAATCGACTAATCCGAAGTGCCACTATATGTCAATGCTGAAAATTTTTTTTACAATTTTCTCAAAAACGGCTTTAACGATTTTGATTAAACTCGGTAATGAAGTGGTCTTTAGAATCAATCATGTCTTATCCCCATTGATGCCACTTTACAGGGATTAAATGCCCAATGTTCATATACGTCTTCCTCTAAAATACCTTTAATATGGTTTATTTAAAATAATTAATCATCCCACATTATTAAAAGTTACGAAAAAATGCTACATATAACTTTTGAAAGAATTTGATAACTAATAAAGGAGAAAAAATAAATAAAAATCCAGATCGAAAATGAATCTCTGGAAATAATAATCAAAAGGTAGTATAATATATCGTTGGAAAGCGGAGAATTTTAGAAAAAAACTATATCTAACAATAGAACAATAGAACAACAGAAAAAAAAACAAGGTAACGGAGAGTGGCAAAAAAATTATAAATGATAATATTTTAAAACTAATATTATTTAACGTTAATCACATGTTTTCAAGGAAGTTAAATGAAATTTACTAACTAAATGTAAACTTTCAAAATATTTTAAAAATTATTTAAAATCCACCTAACCGAGGTAATGCCATTGTTTAAAAAACTATTTCCTTGTATTTGTGTAAAAGAAGAAAAAGAAGAAGAAGTGAAATATCAAATCAATTAATGGATGTATAAAGCATTTGTTTATAGCGTTAAATACATTTAATGTAGTTTAATAATTCTAGATCTGATATTATATTTAAATAATTAGGTTTATTTTCGTTTATTCCGATTCATGTAACTTTTTCGAAAAATAAAGTAGTGAATAATTTGAAGAATCTTCGCTTTGTGAAATCTCTTCACACATCTTTCTCTAAAGCACCTTTAATTTGGTTTATTATAAATGATAAATATTTATCATTGTTAGGAGTGGAAAAATGGAAAAATGCTAAATAAACTTTTGGGAGAATTTGATAATTAAATAAAGAAGAAAAAGGAAAAACACTTATTTAAGTTGAAAATGAATATTCGGAAATAATAGTCAGAAGGTATACGTATAATATGTCGTTGGAAAGTGGAGCATTAAAACAAGCAATATATAATATAGAAAGTTGTAGAAGGTAACGAAGAGTGACGAAAAAAATATAAATAATAATTTCTAAAAACTAACATTATTCAACGTAAATCAGGTATTTTCAAGAAAATTAAATGAAATTTTCTTACTTTCTGTAGACTATATTTTTTTTTTTAAGTTTGAAAAAGGATTTAAAACTTATGGATTCATCAAGTCAATGCCATTGTTTAAGATACTATTTCATTATACTTGTGTGAAAGAAGAAGTGTAATATAAAAATATTTCATGGATATGTTTATAACCTTAAATATATTTACTGTAGTTTAATAACTCTAGATCTAATATTATATTTAAATATTGAAATATCTATCTTCCGTTTATTTCGAAATTCATCATGTTGCCTCTTAAGAAATTAAATTAGTGAATGGTTTGATGAAATTTTCATTTTTGTTATTCCAACAGAGTCCACTTATCGATTAGTGTGACAACTTTTGAGACAATGCAAATCTCTTAATTCCGTTTTAGTAAACTTTGCAATGGAAAATAACAGTTTAATAACTAACAGTGGTACAATCCATAATCGACCGGTGGTATAATAACTAGGAATTTTGTTATTTTAATGGTATTTATAATTTGTTGGCTGTATTTTTTTAGCTTCATCTCGGTTGAAAATGCAATTCAAAAATTTTATAATCTCCCAACATGGTCAGAAAATAATTTTTACTCAATGTTGAGGTGTAAGGGAAAGTTTTGTGTTGCGCGCCCCAGATTTTTATTTATGGGACACTATGTGTATAGCCGATTTATTTCTTAAATTGAATAACAATGTGTTAAAATAAATCATTTAGTAACATAATGTAGATATTTGATTAGATGGACATGATGAATTGTCCCTGTGTAAGTTCAGAACATTCTGTGCTCATATTAGTGAGACACATTTAGTAGAGTTTGTGTTATTTGGATGCTTTAATAAATTTAGTTACAATTCACAGCTATGTAGTGCACTTTTAAAAAGTGTTATTATGCAGTAAACGGTATTATTAAACGTACAAAAAACAATGTTTCATCTGTAATAATTCAACATGTTAATAAATATTCTTTTTGAGAGGATTCTCCCGTATTCTGAAAAGGAACTGGGGAAATATCAGGCTGGATTTCGAAGAAGAAGCTCAACCACTGATCAACAGTTCTCTCTGAGGATGATCCTAGAAAAGACTATGGAGCATAAGGTAGTCACCCACCATTTATTCCTAGACTTTAAAGCAGCATACGACAGCGTTGATAGAACGCAACTATACTGTGCCTTGGAGGAGCTAAGCATCCCTCAGAAGCTCGTACGCCTAATCAAGATGACCATGGACAGCTCGAGATGTAGAATACGCGTCGGTTCTGACGACTCCGAAGAGTTTAAAGTGAGCAGTGGGGTTAGGCATGGGGATGCCCTCGCCTGTCTATTGTTCAACAAGAGGAGAAAGCTGTAAGAGACTCCGGTATTCAGACCAACTATATAATCTTCAATCGCCTGACACAGCTTCTTGGTTTTGCTGATGATATTGACATAATAGGTAGGTCTGAACAGGCTCTCAGAGAAGCGTTTATAGGCCTTGAAGCAGCTGCAAGACCACTTGGTCTAGAAGTCAACGAGAGGAAAACTAAGTATATGAGAGTTGGTGGTGAGGTGGATCTGAACTCTCCATTTGAGGTAGGTTCTTTTAAGTTTGAGAGAGTGAAAAGTTTTATATACCTTGGGTCTGAAATTAATAGCAAAAATGACATGGCTCAAGAAATACAAAGAAGGATCACGGCTGCCAATAGATGTGTCTTTGGACTTGGCCGACACTTAAGAAGTAGGTACCTCTCAAAGAAGACCAAGCTGATCATATACAAGACTCTTGTTCGGCCTGTTTTGACATATGGCTCAGAGGCTTGGACGATGACCAAAAACGATGAGATGAAGCTGAGTGTGTTTGAGCGAGGAGTCCTCAGAAGGATTTATGGTCCAGTAAAGGAGGATGATGTCTGGAGGAAAAGAAAAAATAGGGAGCTCAGTTCTCTCTATGCAGACATCGACGTAGTCACCTATATTAAACTGGCCAGACTAAGGTGGGCAGGGCATGTGGCCAGAATGAGCACCGTTGAGATACCCAAGAAAATAATGATGGAGGAGCTGCACCTCGCAAGACGGGTAGGAAGGCCGAGGACGAGGTGGTTGGACAACGTGGCCTATGATGCGAGAACCCTGCTTGGTGTACGGAACTGGAGAGCTGCAGCAGAAGACAGAGCCAACTGGCGGAGGCTCTTGGAGGAGGGCCAGTCTCGGTAACGGGATGTCGTGCCACACATGATGATGATGATGAATAAATATTCAAAATGCTCTTAAATGGATCTTTATAGGAATTGGTCAAGTTTGATTGCTCAAGATATGATCCCACAATCCACCAAAAACAAATATTTGATGCGATATTATGCTCCATAGTATGCGTCTCAAGTCTGGGGTTTTCAGGGATATGACGTGTTGGAAAAGTTTCAGAGATTTTTCATTAAGAAATTGTTTTCGTTGCCTCCAACGACACCAAAAAATATGGTTTATTTAGAAACAGCCACAAATCCACTTGAGGTATTCACTTTACAGTTGCATTTTAAGTATTGTCTTAAGTTACTGTGCCTGCCTGAAAGTTGTCTCTCCAGAGTTTCCGCCATTGAAGTGATTAAACGTAATACCTTTTGGTTTAAAAATTGGTGCAATTTGGAGGAAAGATACTGTCGCAGGTTCGACAGGTCTTTGGAATGCTTTTCGTTATGTTAAGACCAGTTGGCAACAATACGGTCTGCAATCACTCAGCAACATTGGGAGCAGTGTAAATTAGCGGCATTGAATTCTGATAGATTTCTATTGTATAGCGAATTGAGTCATGATCTTAAAATTTTGAAATTCGAGGATGGCTGCTGTTGGGATTTGACTGGGCGCCAGTTTAGTTGGTTGTTCAAGCTCAGGTGTAAACTGCTTTATTTGAATTATATCCTCTGGCTTGACAGAGGATATACTAATTGTCCACTCTGTAATCTAAAAGTAAAGGAAGACCTGTTCCATTTTTTGGCTGAATATTTAATGCTTAGTCAAATTAGAATCGAATTTCTTGGAACAAGACCGGTTCGAAATGATATCCTAATTTCCCTTCTAAATACTCCCTCTGTGAACGAATGTCGTAAAATTGTCGGTTTTGCTCGACATGCGTGGAAACACCGTTTTAATTTGCTACATCTAGCATAGACAATGATCCGTCTAATTTATTTGTAGTCAGTTTTATTCATGTTATTGTTTGCGGTTTCCCTCATTTTTTTTTTATTATTATTTATTGGATATAAATTATTCCAAAATATTTATTATTTTATATTTGTATTTGTTGTTTTATTATTTAAGAGTTATTCATGTATATGTAATTATTGTAAAGTCTTTATTTGTAATGTTCCTATAAAACATATAAAATTTCCAGCAGACGAATAATCATGCCGTGTACTCTCTGTGTATATAATTTATGTATATTTAATAAAGCATTTCTCATTCATTCATATTGGAAATGTTCTTTACATTTAAAATGGAATCTACTTATGCACTAGTTATTTCTAAACCTAACCTAATATGCTATTTAAAATAAAATAAACAGTCAGAAATGGTTCAGTATTTTTGGTGAATCATAATAAATCTTGATCAACTCATGCTTCATTCTTACAGGCGTTTAAAAAAATAAAAATTAAAAAAATAACATTTATTTTAAAAAATCATTAAAAGTATAATTATTTCAGATTTTTTTTTAAATAACCAATAATACAATACACACAGTTATTATAATTCAGTTTTGAGACGTTTATCTCTTTCAGCTACAAATCTTGCTATTTTGACGAATTCCCAAATATCATCTGAGAGATCAAGAGGTTTCTCGAGGGCCGGGAAGTGGCCACCATCACGCAGGTAGTTGAGGGACACTAATTTTGGAAAAACTTGCTTTAATACCCATAATGGCATGAATGCCGCCTCGTTTTTAAACCAGACGCAGCCTGAGGGAACCTTTACTTCCCTCCTGTAAAATCAATAATAAAGTGATTGTATTGAAATAAATTAATGAATACACAGAAATAATGATAAAAAAATAATAAAGTGTAAACTCATATTTTCTCTATTATAATACTGTAAGGGCGCTGCAAAGTGGCTGGGAGCGGCAAAGGTCTCTATTTTTAATGTGGACATAGAGTTTCTCATTTATTCCAAAAGTTTAGCCAGGAATAAAAATTTACAAGAATTTAAATAAAATATTAATAAAAAACCACATTAACCCTAGCAACTTACTATAAATTGTGAAGTATGTATTAATCGTTTTCCCTGAATTCTCAAAATATTATTTTGTTGAAATGATCCAAATAATTTATTTCTTAATACATTCCAAAGTTTCATATTTTCATAGGATAAATTATTTCTCAACGCTTCCTGGAATTTCGTATTTTCAAATGAACAGTACCTTGCGCCAACGATCGCCATGGTCTTACTAGAAGTTAGGCGACGGAATTAAATGAAATCGATATATTGAAGGAAGTTAGTAGACTGTTCTACATATCATGGGTGATAAATATTCAGGAGTCAGTCATTATAAGGTTTTTATTAGTGCCGACGTTTCACTCCAAACATGTGGGTCATCATCAGGACGTGGTTGGAGCACTGAAGATATTTAAGTGCGAATTTCTTCAGTACAGTACTTCAATTAAGAAAATAAATTAAGAAAATTATACAGTAATTAAGAAACAATACTCGAATATCTTCCGTGCTCGAACCACACCCTAATGATGACCCACAATGTATGGGTTGAAATGTCGGCACTAATAAAAACCTTATAATGACTGCGTCCTGAATATTTATCACCCATAAAATCAAAATAGAATCATTATTTTACCAAAATCCACATTTCTTTCAACTTTGAGCCAAATCGAAAGAGCCGTTTCTGAAATACTGGCATATCTAGAAAATACGTTCCTCTTATTCGGCGTTACGACCCATTATTTGAGTCATGGCCTGCTCAAGCTTAGACCGCCAGTCCTCCCTGTTCCGTGTTGCTGCCTTCTAGTTCATAACACCGAGCAGAGATCTCGCGTCAGCAGCCACGCAGTCTTCCCAGCGATGCCTGGGGCGTCCAACCCGTCTGGTATCATACATCTACCCAGCCAAGATGTAAGGAACTTCGTTTGGATCCATCCTTATAACGTGACTGGCCCAGCAAAGTCTTGATACCTTTACGAATGTTGGTACGTATATTTCTTTGTACCTCGCTCTTAACTCAGCATTCGTTCTTCTTCTCCATGCACCTTCCTCATATATACCACCATATATACGGCAAAGCACTTTTCTTTCGAAACGGAGAAGGAGATGCTCAAGGGCTTTAGTTGTAGTCCAACATTCTGAGCCATATGTAAGAACTGGTCGTATAATTGTCTTATAAATTCTCACTTTCGAGGCCTTCGACAACACACTACTTCTCAAGAGTTTATGGAGGGAGAAATAGGTGCGGTTTGAGGAGAGGATCCGCCTTTGGATTTCTTCTTCAATGCAGTTATTACGGTTGGTCTGGGATCCTAGGTATATGAATGATTCCACTCTTTCAAATCTATGGTAACCCAAAAGAAATTACGTGATGTGATGAAATTTGATAAAATTGAAATGGGACCATCTAGACAACAATCCGCATAATCCCTAAAAATGTCATGAATATCGGATGAAAAGTAGTAACGGGTATGCTCGTCACATCGATTTGATTACAGACAGCCGCCAAACAAAATTGAATCCTTGATGTCTGTAACATAAAACACGAGTGGAATTTTTTCTTTTAACCTCTCGCACGAATACAATGCCTCCCTACCTTCGGTAGTGAGCAATAGAGGTCTTTGACGCTCTCAGACAACTTTGGCATAAGAAGTAACCATATGGAGGGGTTGTAGTTAATATTTTTTAATGTGTACAATGTGATGTCAGCGTAATATGTAAGTGTTATGAAGGGATCACCAACCGTTTTGGGCCGTGGGCCACATTGAATCTTCCTCTAAGTCCCGCGGGTCGCATTAAGACCTCCGCCCAAGTCCCGCGAGACATATCTTCTGATAAAAAAAAAAATGTATTCTATAAACGCCACTTCAGCTGTGAAATGAACTTTTTAATAGATAAACCATACAATAAATGTTGTAATAACCTCGTCTGTGAGTAATATGCTATATTTCATATTTTAAAAATTTTACAATGTAATAAAATTAACTTTCGTGCCGTAGTTTGGAGATCTCTGGTGTAATGTAATAAGTATGTGTAATGTGTTCCTATATATTGACTTTGATTGTCATTAAACTTCAACCCTTGTAACTATTAGGGACACATTATCAATAAATGTAATGTATAAATTAGAAAAGTATGAGTTGATTAGCAGCTTACATCATTATTCCGTTTTTCATAAAAAAGGAATAGAATCTAAATGTTTCCTTCCACATTCGTAGTGATGATGTGACGCTATTCGTAAGCCAGTGTATCGTGATGATATCGAGAAGATCATATTTATCGAATGCTCTGAGACCTCCATCTTCGCTAAGCCTCCTGTTGAAGTTCGACCAGGATGTAAACTTGTCGAGAACGTTCGCAGCTAGACCGGCAGGAGAATCACTCATCATTACCCCTGTAAAAATGAGTCCAAACTTCTAAAAAACTTATATATTTTTATATTAAAGAATTAATAAGTAATTTTAAGTCCATAAATTCCGTGATACAGTCCGCTTTTTATCAAATTATTAATATCTGCCAAAAACTTCTTGAATGGCTTCATCTCATTGTAACGTACAACTTTTTTATTTACGAAAATTAGGAATTGGAGACTTTTCAATCTATAGATCGGCAAACTTTGTCTATTTAATTAGGTATTAAAAACTCAGAAACCGTTTGCTTTCCATTTGAATCATAAGATAATTTGATCACAAAATCGAGAAAAAAAGGTATCCTACAAAAATATTGGTCGTTTGGCGTGATTTCCATCTCCAACAAGTAAAACCGACCAAGTTATTTAGGGCAAACGGCCCAATGTTTTTGTAGTCTACAGTTTTTTTTTGTTTTTGATCTAATTATCTTGGAAAACAAATGAATAATATTGAATTTTTAGTATCTAATAAAAATTGAATAATTTAATCTTTTTTTACATAAAAAAAACAACACAAAGTTCAAATCATTTTCAGTTCAGTATATATTTACAAATTGAAATGCATTTAAGAGGTTTATGTTTTTACTCATAAAATAGATGGAATAAAAATCAACTTGTCGATACCAATAACTATTGAATATGAAAAAATTTCAATCCTGCGATCTAGCGATTGTAATTAAATATTTTTAAAGAGCGAATACAAAATCTTGGAACATTCATAAAAGCAGATAAAAGTACGGAAATGAAAACATCCTCGTTGTTTGGGCTGAGTTGATAATGATATTAGAATGCTGATCTTCCGATTCGATAATTAATATTTGTATCGATGATATGTTGACGAAACCGACATATTCTATAAAACAAATTTAAGAGAAAATGTAGGAATATGAAGTTAACAAATTACATGAAAAGAAGGCCTACACACACACAAAATTTATTGACGCCTACAGCTTATATAGCTAGGAGCTACCGACCATTTCATTTAACTGAAGGACTTAAAACTAGTAAAAATTTTAAGTTCTAAACAAACCCCATCTTACTCACAATTTCGGTCAACCGATTTACCGAATAAGCCGATTCTTTCTATACGAAAATTTAAGAGAGAAATACTTTATTATATGTTATGCTGCCCTACTATATAGGGTTGCTTTATACACAACATACTGATAAATCATTATGGACATAGCTCTTACATTATGTTATTCCATTATTTTATAAACATATTATTATTTTTTCTCCCTTTTCATAATAATAGTCCACATACAATATCACTGATATACCACATTAAACATTTCATTATCTAACACATACATTTTCTGGAAGCAAAAAAGTATTCGAATGCTAGAAATACAAGACTAAATCGCACACATATACAATGGAATTCCATGAAAATACATAAAAAGATAAGTCAAAGATAAAAATAAAAATTGAATAAATAAATAATTAAGTAGATAAATGACAAAACGACATCCTAAATCCACATTCAATTACTATACAAGTGATAATAAGAAAATGTATTTCTTATTAATTAGTTGTATATAAATGGATTGAAATATAATTTTGTTCTAAAACAAAGACTCCTCTGACGGTTAACAGACCATGTAGCACTTCTGATTTTCAGTTTTAAATCCAAAAATATTATTTTGTAATTTATATTAGGTGATTTTGATAAATAAAAAGACTTTTTCTTCTTCTTCTTCTACAAGTGATAATGGATGATTCCCAGGGAGTCCAGAATAATATTCTCGGCCAATATCGCAAGATCCCAAACATCGATATCCAGTTCCTCAATGAAGCTCCTTGTTCTTTTTGGAATCGTTCCTCGAGACGCAAACCAGAAGCCTCTCACGCTGAACTCTCTCTCCGAAGGTCGAATGGGGCATTTCCCCAGCACATGGGCTGGTGTTTCAGAGTCTCTACGGCACTTACGACAGAGGGACCTAATTTCCTTCAACTGTCCATTGGCTCCTGGGACTCCACGCAATGGTGCGTGATTGATGTTGAGTTTCAAGTCGATGGACCATTCTGATCCCGAAAGCACTTGCTTTTGACATATGTATTTATTAGCTTTCGGGATTTCTTTAAAATACCGAACTCCAACGCCTTGCCACCTGCAACTGGCCCATTCTTCAAAAGAATTTCCTCTTAGCGACTGTCGTAGAGCTCTCACGTTTCTGTGGCTCCCAGTCTTTCTGCACATTCTGTGATTTCCGCATTATAATCAAATGTGGACTTGAACAGGGCATCCGGTGCATTGGACTGTCACTGGGCAATGGACCAATGCTGCAAAGGAGCCTCCCATTTACAGCGGATCAATAAAAGATAAAAGCGCCAGCCTGAACTGTAAATCTTCGATTCGGCCCTTGGATTAACATTATAGGATTTTTATTTTTTGACTTAGCGATGATCTCAAAAAAACATAATAAATTCTATGATGCTTTGGTTACCACAGAGGTACCCTTGAAAGCCCTGAATATAAGCTATTTACCTAGGGAGTTTCTTGGTGCAATTTGTTGCATCAGAAGAAGGGGGACATATTTCGATAGGGTTTTGAATTATCGAGGGGCGCAAATTTCGACAGAATTATGAATTTTCGAAATGAAAAGTTTCAAACCAGAAGGTAAGAGGAAAGCATAGAACAGACAATTGAAAGTGTAATGGTATATGACCTATGATTTTTGCAATTATACTTTAACTTACAGTTTTAAGAAGAAGAGAGCAATAAAATATCTTGTTAGGGGGGAGGAGGTTTATGCGGCACTGACCTTGGGGATTGGGTACCCCTAGGTTACCAAATAGTTTTCAATCTACAATAGGTAAGTAATAACACGAAATTCCATAATCTGACGCAGCATCCTAACATAAATATTTATTTTATTAATAAAAAAGAAAAGATATTTGAGCTGTTGAGCGAATTTCAGCAAAAAGTACTAAGTTCACGTTCGGTCAAAACCAGTACGAAAAATCTCTTCCTCCATCCACCAAAAACTCACCCTATAACCCTTTTTACAAGTTAACACATAGCTAAATTATTTAAGTTAGTGGTTGCTAAATAATTAGCAAATATGCAGTTCTCAAATGTTATTTTATTCGATGATGATCAAAACACGCGACTATCAAATTCAACGTACTTGGCAGACTTTTTTTTAAATCAAATTGTTTATACCAAAAATTCTATCAAAAAAATGAAAAGGGAAAAAAATTATATATAAATCATAAGTGGCTATCATCGAGTTAATATTTAGCTAGTGTGTATATAGGTTATTTTTAATTTACTCATCTTTAAGTTATTTTATTTTTATTTCTTGTATATATTTATTATTATTTTTTTTCTGTTTATTTTATCTTTTCTGTATGTATGGTATGAATATGTTCTTACCTTCCTATAATTATTTTCCAAGTGATAGGATATTTATTACTGAATAAATTTAGCTGATTAAAATTTTTGGCGGCTCACCCAGAGTGTCAGGATTTCTGGCGCTAAAATGAAAGAAACCACTTTCCGCATTAAGAATCCAGAAGTTTTTAGGAATGACGCCTCTTTTCCCATGATCTTGAAAAACTGCAGGAATTCGAACTGCTAAGTACATATAAATTATTGAGTACCATGACACTGATATACACATATTTGAATGGTACCCTAAAACTCTGAAATATTAAATCAACAAATATTAAATTATAATATTAATTTTGTGTATACTAATATTTACAAAACGTTTAAAAAAATGCCTGTCTTAATATAGATATGAAACAAAGCTATGACTAGAGACCAGATTTCCGTGTTATTGCATATTTTATTCGCTTGCTTGTAATAACTTCGGACTCGAATGTCTATCCGTGTCAGAATCTGTAGAATAACATATTTAAATTTTCGACGTTACTTTTAATTTTTTTTAAATCTCTTATATCTCTTGTTTGACTCAAGATCTGATAAAATTTCGATGTATCAATATTATAAATTATTAAAAACAAGTTTTAGGTGTTGATTACACATTTTGACGTGTTTTGGGTTTTTATTGCACGAATTTACAAATATTGAGTATTCGCTGCTGGTTTTTCGGATTTTTACTGCACGAAAATCCGGTCTGTAGCTATGACCTATTTGATAAAAGATCTCCAATTGATGATAGGTCTACAATGAAATAATAAAATAAAATAAAGTTCCTTTTTTAGGATGGAATCCTTTTTTGGCTCTTTCATCATCAAAGAGAACCTCATGTTCATTCACACACGCACATACGTTCAAGCACGTCACTCTTTAAAGATTATTATTTTTAGTAAAAAATAAAAAAATTATAATTTAAGTAGTAATAATTAAATTTATATATTTTCTAGGTAATGTTTACAAATAAAATAAAAACATTCTCAGACATGCAACATCGTTGATTTAATAAAAACACTAGCGAGAAGCATTTTATTTTCATAAAAGGGTGCTCCCCAATTACATTGGGTTGATTAAAACACAGCATAGTTGTTAATCACTACAGAATTTTTTTTTAAACGAATATACAAATATATAGTATTAACAATATATATTAGCATAGTATGCATATATATTTTTCCCCTTTATTATTATTATTTTTTTTGGACAATATCTTTCATTCATTTATTAGCATACTACATCTCTTTCTCTTCCTTCTCCCCTCTTACACCTTTTTCCTACTCCTTCTCATATTCTCTTCTCTCTCTTCCAAACCTAATTCGTAAAATGCATACAAATACATAAAGTACAGTGGACGTGCTCAATAAATAATATAAAAATGCTATAACACACGCATGCCTCTCCCCCCATGAAAAAATCTCTCCCTATCCGCTCCCATGCACATGGTGATGGATGATTCCCAGGGAGTCGAGGATTACATTCTCTGCCAACCTTGCCACGTCCTTTATGTCGACACCAAGGCCCTCCATGAAGCTCCTTGTTGAGTTCGGTATCGTTCCGCGAGCTCCGAACCAAAGGCCTCTCACGTGGAACTCTCTCGGCCCGAAACTCTCGCGGAACTTTTCATTAAGGAAAGCCTGCCAGATCGAGATCATTGGTCTCATATCTCACGGTAGGATGCAAAATCATCGCCGACCTTCCATATAGGGTGGATCCATCCTTATCCATGCAATATACTTCTTCGAACCAGGCGTAATCTCTCTCTTTAAGGAGCCTCATCAGCTCATGTTTGACTTTGTGGTGACAACGTATTATAAGGAGGGAGTTGTTCGGGCATTTTCCAAGCACATGTGCTGGTGTTTCTGGCTCTCTGTCTCATTTGCAACAGAGAGACCCATTTTCTCTTACCTGTCCGCTGACGTTGAGGTGGTCCGGGAGGTTTTAGTTGATTGAATAAAGGGTTAGTTACATTTTTTATTGATTTTAAAAAATTGACCCTTAAGGTATATTTAATTTCTCGTGGAGTTTTGACACTTTATCTCTTTAGATGGCTGTTCCTTTGACGACTTTTCTTAATATTGCATTTTGAAACGACTGCAGTTGTTTTTCAGTTGATTTGGTAATCATTAGAAATAATAGTGTACCATAAAATAGAGTAGGACGTATTATCGTTTCGTAGGCAAAAATCTTCAGATGGATTGAAAGATTTATGGAAGTTAATAGATAACTTAAACGGTATGTTTTATATCTGACGTTTTTAATTTTATTTATAAAAATGTCCCAAAAAACTTAAATCTCTTTCAAAAGTGACTATAAGTTAAACAATATATTTAGATAGTTTATTTTGAATTTCAATGGTTACTTCTTCTTCTCTTTATTGAACAATAATAGTATTCCCTCAGTTTTATCAGAACTATCCTCAATGGTTGATGTGTTCAGTTCATTATTTTTTGAGCAATATGTTGTCAGTGCTTCTATGTATTTAGGATTTAGACTACTACTTGTGGCAGCAATACCATCAGCAAAAGCTGTCACTTATGCATTTTCGTACTTATTCCCTACTACTAAACAAAGACAAGATAGGAAACAAAAACTTATATATACATATTTACAAAATCTCAATGCCGAACTTTGTCCGATTGGCATATTGATTTATCTGAGGAAGCGGGAACTTATTCCAGCTAGCGTCATCAGGGGCTCCCCAGTCCACCTCCTCAAGCTGTGAAAATGTTCATTCCCCAACTTATAAAATCAAGCGGCACTCGTCACTGATAATCACAAGTTCATGGATACGAAAAGAAAATCCGGTGTGCACCGTAAAACTAAAGCATTTCACAAACAAAATTCCTTAGTGTGCCTCGCGTACATTCGCGAGGTTCCGTCAGATTCCCTTTTGTTTTTCTCCCTCATATGTTGGCTGTTATACTGACTTAAAAATAAGATTTATTATAAAGTAATACTTATTATTAAAACTAATACTAATTACTTAATTTTATTTAACCCTCTTCGAGGTAATAAAAAAAAACATTACTTTACGAACTAATTTTTTTTTTGTATTTTATTTTTCGTCACAAAGTCGTTCTTCAGCCTCACTAAGGAGTATTCTGTACTTACAATAAGTAAAGAATACTTGAAACCTCATTCTGTAGTCTTACTAAGCAGTATTATGTACTTACAATAAATACAGAATAATGCTTAGCGAGCAAGAGTGTAGAACATGAATGAAGTTTTAAATTAATTTTCATTCATTGGTGGATTATAATTACCTAGGGAAACAAAATATCTCCAACTAATAGTACATGGCACTAACTTATTTCCATTTCTTTACTGACCAATATACTATGCTTATTATTCGCACTGGCCAACTAGTTATTTAATATTTTAAATTTTACTTAAAAAAAATTAAAGTATTACATATCTTTAAAATAATTTGTTATATTTGATATATTACCTTTCTGATTGTTAAATGATTAATATAGCTTACCGTTGTGGAAATAAAATTGCTTGGGATTGACCTATTAATGCTCCAGTATCCGCTGCATGGATGAAGTACTTTCTAAATCCTAACCTTAACATGAGTTTATCAAATATTATAGCGATCTTTGCAGCATCAAGACCAGGCACTTGCGGAGCATCTGAAAATCCATTACCGGGGACCGAAGGAGCAATTATTTCAAATACAAAATTATGAGATTCCATTGGAGTGGTCAACAGAGGTATTAAATTATACAGTCCTCTTAAAGAGCCAGGCCATCCATGAATTAACAACATTGGCAAAATTTCTTTACCTGTAAACGAAAAACATAATTGAGGATTTGTGTTGAACTAGCATTTAAACATGACAATGTCCAATTAAAAAATAACTGCTACTACATAATATGTTTTTTACATGATGATTTTTTTTCAAATTTTATTTTTCCACTCACAACTGAGAGAAATACCGACAATCAGCAAGTGTAATATCGAGAACTAGAAATTGGAATAAGTCGTTGATAGGTCGTTAACTGTTGGCATCTCTAGGTCTTTATGTAAAGTAGGTAGGTTACTAACGTACCAGGTCTTGGTGATAATCCTGAAAGTGTTTTAGTGGAAAGTCTGTAATTTAAGTATATTGGTCTTTTTAGTTGCCCGGTATATAGACTAGAAGCTACCGACCATTTCATTTAACTGAAGGACTATAAGCTAGCTATAACCACTTTAACCACTATAACCACTCCAAGAACTATAACCACTTTAAATTCTAGGTAAACATCATCTGAATGCCAAACTTCGGTCAGTCGTTTGAAAGCGAAAATTTAAATTAAAGAGGCGAAATATGCCCCTAAAAGTCACCTTGACTGACGATGTACTCGGTTGCATTTTGATAACTGAAGCGTCATAGTCATCAAATCAGGCCAATTGGATTGTAGTTGGATTAGGATTAAAATGTTATTTTGGGGGTTTGAAATTTATTCGGGATGCCACTGGATGATAATTATAAAGAATTATTTAATAAAAAATAATAATAAACAAATTTGAATCTACAATATACTGATTGGTCCATGGTAAATTAATTGAATTCTTCCTCAAAGGCTGGTTTGTGTTTATCATGCTTTCTAATTACCAATATTACCTGTGATCATCATGATAGAAATGGGTGGCAGAATTAAAATAACTTTTACTAAAAAACTTATTTTATTCTTATGTTTAATAAACTATGTGTACACATTATAATTAAAAGTAACTAAATACGTGATTCAATGAATTTAGTCAATGACTGTGATTTTACATGGACTGTTTTGAGAGTTTTATTGACATGAAATATTCTAACATTGGTAAATTTATTATTGGGAATAAAACTAAGGCTATTGTATATGAAGTGGCGTAGTTGGTGGGTTTCATCGCTGCATCTGCTGATCCGTGGTCATCAAATCAAGCCCAGATCCAAACTCTGCCCTTCTGTATAGGCCCCACTGTAGGTAGCTACTACATGATTAATCAAGGTCGAAAAAAAGATTTTGGTAAACGATGTGCCGAAAGATACCGAATTTTATAAAGGAATAACGAATCCCGATTCGAGATATATAATTGGCCAACAATAATAATGTCAGTACCCAGTATACGCAAAATTTGATGCTCTACAACTTTGATTCTATGGGTTTTTCCTCTTAGGGAACTCATTTCCAAGTTACAGGACCATTTATAGTCATTTGTCTCAGTTTTTGACAAATTTGGTAAAACTCAACGTTTGTTGACCGTGGTTTTATTCCTTACCGCGAAACCAAATTTTATAGTTTATGTACTCGTTTGACGCAAAATTTAACATTCTTTAATTTATTAAATAACACATTTTTCGCTTTGATGCATTGTTTAGGACTCATAGATGAAAAAACCGAAAAAATCTGTCTTTTTTGGCTGTAAAAAGTTTTCCCTTGGTGGCCTGCGTTAGCAATTTTGTTTTTTACATGTATAAACCCATATATACCAGTTAAAATAAAACTTTTCTCACATTTTTCGCAATGGATTTCTCGTTTCGATCCTCAAATTATTGGCCTAATATTCTTTAAATCAGCCACCATTTTTGAAAGCAGCGGCTCCGGAACGGCAGACAAGGTTTTTTTTACTCAGAATAACATTCACTTTCGTAATTTACAATCAAACCTTCGCCTGCGATCAGGTTGATTTTTGGGCCCTGGCTCCAGTGCTATCAACATATTTTAAGTTTGCTTACAGCACCTCATAACAATTATAAAAGTTTATTCACTATGTTCAATACATAGCAGGATAAATTTTAAATAGTCGGTTTGCCTTCGATTTTTTGGGATTTTGAACCTGAAGTTGACGTTCCCGAAAGAAATTTTCCATTGCGTTCCGAGATATATGTAAAAATCAGCGAAATTTCCGATTTTTTTTTGTTTTTTACGATTTTCTAACTATGCATTTTATCGAAATTATTATTATATAGATCCGACTACTCCAACACTTACTAGACAAACGCTCTAAACTTCCCCTTAATTACAAAAGACTCATATACTTGACTATAATAAGACCTATTTCGACTTACGGAGTTGAGCTATGGGGCTCCACTAAACCATCGAATTCCTCTCGCATCCAATCCTTACAATCCAAAATCCTTCGTAAAATCCTCAATGCTCCTTACTTTGTCACTAATAAAATAATCCATAAAGACCTCAATGTTCCATATGTTTCCGATTTGGCCAAATCCAGATACCTATCCTTCCATAATAAACTTCATAACCATCCGAATCCTCTTGTTTCTAACCTTGCTTCCTCTTCGATTCCTGATAACCCTCCGAGGCGTCTGAAAAGAAGATGGCCTCGTGATCTTCTCATGTAGACAAATTATTAGAGTGCTACCAGTGGGTAGTTTCTCAACTAGCGTGTTTCATGTAATAATATTTCTCTGTACAAATTTACTAGATGTATTCATACTAATACAGTTGTAAATATCATAATAAAAGTTAAAAAAAAATTATTATATAGGAAGTTAAAGTAAATAAAATTTACTAGAAATTTTATAGTTAGCTTTTACGTATAGGCCCGAAGGGGAGAAATTTATTATAACCAATATGAAAGTGAATCGAAGCACATGGAATCGAAGGCATATTTCACTCGTTGTATCCGCCACTTTTAACTTTAGTGATTTTTATCTTTTCAATGAATTTTATTCGGTTAATTTAACTGTATTTATTTATCCTGTTATAAATATGGTTAAAATAGCCGAATCAAACTCATGAAATGATAAAAAGCACTAAAGTTGATAGTGGCAGATACGTTTTCGAAATACGTTTTCGATTCCACGCACTTATCCTCTCACATATCAGTGACTTAACACGAAATTCATAGGAAATTTAATGCTCTTTAAAATTCATTATAATAAATTACTCCGAGAGATGCATAGATCAAGAGTTTTGGGGGAAAAATCGACGAAAACAGTTATTTTTTTGTGAAATAAGCAAACTGTCAACATTATTTAACTCCTCACCCGTTGGGCCTACATAAAAAAACTATATATAAAATAGATAGGAAACTATATTTACTTTAACTTTGTATATATTAATAATTTCGATAAAATGCATTGTTTCGGAGCATAGTCGTAGACTTTCGATTTTGATTGCTTGGGGAGAGGGGAGGGAAAGTGGGAGGGCAATAGACCGAAAAAAAAATGGCAGAGGTTTTTATTATGTGTAAAAATTCAACATAATTATTGTGAAACAATTAAATATAATATTGAATGTTTAAAATTAATTTGTTTATATATTTGTATAAATTTGTAAGGATTTTTATTTATTAATTTTTTTGGTTTTACATAGTATGTGTACTTGAAAATATCTAAAAAAAAAAAAATACACTTGCATATATAACGTATTTGTTTAGATTAAACATAGGGAGGAGAGGAGACAGCCTTCATAGCATTTGTAAATTTCCAGCTAAAAATAAATGATCTAAAAAATATATTTAAATTAAAAAAATAAAAACCAACTAAAAAAATTGAGAAACTTCTATCCACCTTAAGAGAATATACTTCCATATCTACTTAAACATTTTGGTAAATTGACATCTACGAACATTTAAACTTAGTTGGGTGCCTTTCACTACAGATTATTTCGTCCCATCTATCGGTGCAAGTAAATATCCACAAATCTTGAGTTTTGTTCGCGGGAGGAAGGTACTACTACATCAATCGACCTAGTACATCAACCTTCCGGTTCGCTAGGCCTTACTATTATTATTGTATGATTTTAACACTTTGCTGATTATGGAAATAGGTTAAGTCAATTTGAGGTCATATAAGGAATGAATTCATCATGATTAATATGATTCTGATTTCAGAAAGGGTAAATTCATCAAAGATATAAATAAATTCATTACTTATTTAAGGTTATGAAAAGTCACTTCCTAACTCGATTTCAAATTGATATTGACGATATTTTGTATCCGATATTTAACTAATATCGAAATAAATCCCCGACATCGATATAAATAAGAAATAACGGAACCTAACTGATATATCAACAATCCTATGCATGCAGGGAATAGAATGAAGGTAGTTTTTGTCTATTTTCCTTCGGAAATAATAAACTATTTACACTGTATCGAAAGTCGTCTGTGGAAGGCAGTGTTGCGGTTTCTATCCGTTTTGGAACTCCAAGAATACCATTCTGTAATTTTTAGAGGTGTCAGAATATATATATTTATATATATAAAACTTGATATACATATATATTTCCCCGCTACATTTCGGCTTTCCCAGCAGTCTCTGTTGGACCGAATAAGTTGAAAATATAGGATTGGTTCTCAAGCGGAAGAATACTAGTAAACTTTGGAAAAATTTCGGCATGTAAGAAGGTTTCCTGTTTTTAAAATAGTGTGCATCTCCACAGCTAGTCCTAACAAAGTTGGAAGGTTGAAATTTTGTATCTATATTAAGTTGGTGGTGGAGAGGTGCTTTCGGAGAATTTGATCACAAGCTGCCATTTTCTTTCAAGATTGCGGCGGAAACTCCGTTTCTCTATAGACTACAGCAATAAAACGGCTGTAACGATATTGATAAAAAATTTTAAAAAATATTCTTCGTATAAATACTATAAAATTATGTATATAACATACTTTTTTGAAAAAGAACTAGAAAAGAAGTTTTAATGGACATAAAGTTTATTTGCGAATAACTCAAAAAGGGTTCACTTTTTACCCTTTTAGGGTGAAGACATATTTTGAAGGCATTTAAATTTCCTAAACGATAAAAAAGCTATCGTAAAAATCCGTCCATTAATTACAAAGATGCATCCGTCATGCAATTTCATTAAAATAAAACAAAGGTCAGCTTTCCTTTGAAACATTTGGTAAATATTTAAAACAACATAACTTTTTTACCAAATCGTCCGATTTTAATGATTTGTTTTAATTTTTTAGACAATTTAGTAAACTTTCAAATGACCGTATACAATATATTTTTTGTTTTTGTTTTTAACAATATATCTATACAATATCAACAAAAAAATTAATAATTTTTGTGTTTTCGGATATCCAATGTTAACGTCGTAATTAATTTTTTCAGCTTCTTTTGGGCGAACTTTATTGTAGACGTAAAGTTAAAGTCCTTAGATGAGAAGACTTTGGCCTTATTTCATTAAAATCGGTTCATCGATTTATGCGCAGCATTGGTTTTTATTATAATTTAAATCTCAAACCTACCTGCAGAGTTCTTATTCTGGTATACCAGTTTTTATAATTATATATATAGCTTATTGAAAATATGAAAAATATAACAATTTAACTACTTTCTATTTTTAAAAAAATTAAATATAAGTGGAAAATAGAACCTTAGTGACGGAGCTCTGCTGCTCACGCCTTTTTACTTTCCTACCTATACTAGGTAAGGAAAGTATTGAAGTAAATTTAAGGAAAGTAGGAAAGTATTGAAAGTATTGGAAAGTATCGGGTCAAATTTTCGACATGCGGTTTTCGACGGATCTATAAGTTTTGAGAGCCAGCCGAGTCCGAATAACACATTTTTAGCCATTGGTCTGTTTGTCTGTGCCAAGATTTTTGAGGAACTACTGAACCGATTTGGTTGCTTCTTTTTTTATTTTGTAGGGTTTTGACTAATGATGCCTGTGACACAAATTGAGTGCTTCATGCGCAATAAATGAAAAACTTGTTTTTCTATAGACTGTTGCGCGAAAACGGCTCTAACGATTTTGATGAAACTTTCCTATAATGTTCTAATAATTAATCAATTTTATTTAAATTTTCGTATAAGGACTAAATTCTCCAAAAAATTCAGAAAAAATGTTATAATGAAAAGAAAAATCTTCTCTTGGTTAATCCTAAGTGAGATACTTATTTTCATATATTAATAAGTTAAAAAAAGAAAAATGTTTTGGGGCCTAGCTCGCATATATATTCTATGGTAAGATTTATTATATAACTTTTGAAAGGTCATTAAATTACCAAAAAAAAAAAAAAAAAAAGATTATCGGAATCGCACCAATATTAGCGATGATACAGCGTATTCTATTTTCTGCACATGTTTTAATTTATTACTTTCCTACGTATACTAGGTAAGGTGATTGGGTCAAATTCCTGTGATCGATATGCCTTCTTTTTTGCAAGGTAATGAAATTCCCTACAGAACTATTTAAAAATCGTTCATTTCGGACAACTATTAACGAAGTTACAGCTATTCAATTTCCAATGTAAGATTACGGGTACATATCCTGTTGTCAGAAAGGGATGAATGAGACAAAAAAGATAACTTAGTAAAAGTAAGAAACTCTGTTGCCTTCATCACACAAGCTTCACTATTACCTATACTTTTAACAGAAATTCTTGTTCGACAAAATTAAGCTATGGTAAAATGTTTTTGATCAGCAATATTAGAGGGTATTGAAATTTTTACACTGATCTACCTTAAGCCGGTTTACATCGCTTTAGTTTATCTAACAAATCTAATTCAATTTTTTTTTTTGTTTCTTGATGGACATATATAAAGATATAAAAACTTTTCTGAAATAGGTAGGAAAGTAATGTTAGTGGACGCGCCAGATTTTTTTCTTTTAGAGAAGAAAGGGTGTTGTATATTGTACAAGGAGCTTATAGCAAGTGTTGTAGGAGCGTATGACCATGTGTTGGCAAAGTAATATTTGTCATGTAGTATGACCTACTTCAAGAATAAAGTAAAGTAATTAATTGAATAGAGCTTGATAACCTACCTCTTGCTTTTGCTTTATTTGGTTTCGAGTGAATGAAATGTATATTTAGCCCTGCGATTTGGGTTGTGAATTGAGGAAATGAGTTGAGATAATCCTCTCTGTTTTTCCAGTTGTATTTAGTTTTCCAAAATTCTAAAAAACTCTTCAAATATTCAGAATTACATCCATACTTAAAGCCGACACCCATGAATGGAGGATTCAATTCTCTTGTATTTGATAACTTTTCTTTGAGGATAATCAATTGCTAAAAAGTGAAAGTTTAATAACAGTGACGTATTTATAATGGGAGCCAAATGTAATTTAATTTTACATGTACGATACACGAATATAAAATTTTAGTATAAATCTCTTACAAAGTATTACTCACAGATTCTGGAATTTTTATTTTAAATGGTTTAACATCTTCATCATCACCAAATATTTGTTGTTCTGGGCCGAAGTATTCTAATTCAGTAGGTGGTAGTTCAGAGTAATCTTTGAACGTCCAGACCATTAATCCCAGAGACGTTGATGCAAAAAAATCAAGAATGATCCCTCCAAACGAGAACAAAAATATAGCTGGAAATGACACAATGATAATTAATAATAAAGAACAATAATTAATATCATCATAGTATGTCATTATATACATCTCTCTCTCTCTCTCTCTCTCTCTTTTTTTTTTTTCTAAAGAAAACATACTGTACGAGTCAGTGGCTTTTGAAACAAATGCTTGGCACAAAACACAAAAAATACATTTGTGCATTCTTAAGCGAAATTAGTGGATGAAATATAATATAATTGATACTGTAATATTCGTAGATTAGTTTCTAAAACATGAGGAAAACATGTCTGGGCGCGGGTAGAAATTAAATAGAATATTATTAATTATGTCAAGGATCGTCTACGTACCATTATTCATTATTTATGCTAAATAATGAGAGTTTCATGCAAAATTATTATTTAATGCAACATGAGTATTCCAAGTATAAGTATTTCACGTAAAATAAATATTGTAAAAATATTCGCAGTAGATACCAATAGTTGTTTAAAATAAAGGTCTTGTAGTTTGTATTGTAAATATTACAATGTTCAGATATTTTATAATTTATTACCTATTTAATAATGACATATTATACTAAAATATAAATATATAAAGTTACATGTATGTAATAATAAAAAATATTTTTTTATATTTTCAAACTTAACTGTTAAACTCGTCATATGTTTATAATTTGGTCAGTATAGACAATTAGATGTTATTTAGTCAAAAACTGTCGATGGTAACTTGAATATAAGTAACATAAATAAAATTTAAAGATAGTCACTCATCCTCAATAACTTTCGGGGTGGTCGGCTGTGGCAAGGTCTGAAAACTGTTTTTAGAAGTTCAAACCTTTGTAGTTCAAACAATAGTGTCTATCTACTTTTTCGAGGGATTTCGGTTGATTTGCGAAATGGGCCAAAATTGCTTGAAATGTCGTAACAACTACGTTTATTTATATAAACCGATGTTTCAGCGGTCTTAGAATTCACTAGAAGTACCTTATTCAGCCCAGTATAAAAAATGTCGGCAAACCACCTCTAAATATAAAAAAGATGGTTTTCATTTCTTCTCCTATTATCTCACATCAAGGCATTATTAATGCAACAATGAAGTTAAAAATTGCTGGGCATGAAGAGGGAGGGATATTAGTTTGTCATTAATGCAGTCAAACTTCTACAGTTTAACTTTTGTTTTTTCTTCCAATGTCCAACTGTTAGCTCGGCCCAGTAAGCAACGTTTCGACAAGATTTTGAAGGTCTTCTTCAGAGTTAGAACGAACAAGATACAAAAAGATAAAGAAAATTGTGAAAGTTATATATTATTAGAATACAAATTGTAAACAATTCGAATAAACTTATTAAGATTATAAACAGTATTGATAGAAATTACATAGAAATATTAATAACAATAAACTGAGTAAACGAAGTATTGTATAAGTAACATAAGTATCAAGATCCGAAACTGAAGTAAATAATTGATAACAATTGTAGTTGGAGAAAAATTGAATATAATAAGGAGGATGGATTATATATGTAATAATGAGTAGAATCTTTCGGATCATAAGAAAAGATTAAAGAAAAAGGAAAAATAATAGTTATTGAGGATGAGTGACTATCTTTAAATTTTATTTAGTAAACACAAAATAAAAACCGGAAATATTACAGTATCTAAAATTTGAATATATTAATGGATACAAGAAAAATTACAATATCTAGGAACTAATTAATTATAAATATATAAATATACATACAAGATATAATTAAGAAATTATAGACAAAAGTACAATGTATTTGAAAAATAAAAAAGGAAGATCGTACATAGAAATAAAATATAAATATAAAAATAAAAATGAGATACCATATATTGCAGAACTAATTTTAAAGGTATAAAAAGAGTCTAATATAAATAATTATAATATATATTTATAATTATAATTATTAATATAAATGTATATTAAGAAAATTACATTTAAATACAAGATTTTATTATTTCACGACTCTTTAGAACACTGGGTCATATGTCGTCACCAAATATAAGTTTTTGCCATCTTCTTCTATCCAGCCAATCTTCTTCACGCATGACCATGTTCATCATTCCTTCCTTTATGCCCTTACAGTTTCTCTTCAAGCGACCTTTTTTCCGTCTTCTTTCTGGTTTCCGATCCCAAATTCGCTTAGGCCATCGTCCCTCTTCCATCCTCATCACTTGCCCATAACACGTCAACCTCATAGTTTCAATGATGTGGAATAAATACAAGATAGAGTTGAGAAATTATAAATATAAGTACAATAAATACAAAATATAAACGGATGATCGTTTATAGATGTAGAATAAAAAATAAAAATAGTATAAAAATGAGAGATCATACAATATGGAAATACTTAAAAATTAAGGAACGATTAAATTAATCAATAAAAAGTAGAAATTGAATAAATAAATAAACAAGAATAATAGACGATATAATACAGAAGCTATTTTCGACTAAACAGATTTAAAATGTGTCTGTATGCTAAAGAAATAGTTTTTAACCACTTTATAATTAACTGGATTCTGTTCCATATGGATGTGGATGGATCCGGAAATGTGTCTTTTTCCATGGTTAGGGACTGTGGCAAGAATGGAGGTATTTTTCAAAATCAAATGAATGGTTGAGGGTCAAGGCATATGATAGTTTGGATGCAGAAAAGTTCCGGGAAGTTATAGATGTTTCATGTTGAGAAATACGGCTTTTGAGATGGTTTTTAGCTTTGCCAATTTAGGAACTATTACAATTAGGAGTAAGGTATCCGGTAAATGTATCGGGTTGTAAATGTATAGGATCCTTCAAGTTTAGGAAAAGGAAAGAGAGTTTATTATGGGACTTAAGGCCGAGACGTAAGTTGGTTATAGTCAATCGAACTAAAGTTAATAATTAAATAAAAGGTAGGGTCCTGGTTACCCGAATAAGACGGGCTCAAGGAAAAAAAACAGCTTTTATTTATTTGTTCCACTAAGATTCCTGTATATTAGTAATAAAATATAATTCTTTTCAATCTCTAACGTTTATTCTATTTAAATGTCTTAATAATTTCGTAACGGTAAATCGAATCTGAGAGTATTTAGTTGAACCTTTATGACTTAATTTATGACCACCACCCCGGACCATCTCCTTCCTTTATTAATGTGTTATATATTATATTTATTAACCAACAGTTCTATTGTCAATTAATTAATTAATATGTAGCAGGCTTATAGCAAAAAGATATTTCATTACTTTAATTAATTAATTAATCCATTTATGGATTCAGAAAATTGTGCACTTGTTGTAACTGTATTCAATATATAAACGGATTTATGTTATTTCAATGCATTTACAATGATTTTATATCGAAAATATAAAGTCGAAATTCACAAAAAGCAATTTTGAAAGTTTACCTATATCAAAAATACACTTTGTATATTTACAATAAACCACCAATACACATACACACACACACACACACACACACACACACACACACACACACATATATATATATAATATATATATATATATATATATATATATATATATATATATATATCTGTGTATATATACACAAGTATAGATAAATCATATTTGTGAATATTAAAACAATAATGTGATTTGTTTTGTTTCAATATCCACAGAAAATGTATATTATTAACAGTCGAGAAAGTGTATTTTTAATTTGAACTAAAATTTTATCTGTGTTTGGTTATTATGGATTCATTTTCATAATCAATTCATTCCATTCAAATAATTTTTTAAACAATTCGATACTTGGCAATTGAGAAAACCCCTTTTACTCATGCCACTTCGACTCTAGTCGCAGACACACTGGCTGCTCTGTACCTGTGACTGTCACAGTTGGGCCTTACTGTTACTCTTGTCAGCGGCACAATCAGCTCCACTACACTGTTCCAGTGCTCAACCGCTGTCGCACCATTTTTTAAGAGCAATATTTATATATTGATTAGTTTACTATAAAAATCGAAAATTGGCATAAAAGGTAAGTAAAATTAGGTGTCATGAATTTATAAGTTGGTGAATTTATAATGGGTAAGCATAATTAAATATAAAATCGTAAAGACATAAATTAATTGATTTTTATTTCAAGTACAAAAAAAAATATATATATAATACAAATCTAAACATTAGGTAATATACAAATGGCAAAAAATAAATTGAAGAAGGATTCCAGGCTAAAAAATATATTTTTAAAAAAATCACAGGAGGATTTTCAATATTTAAGTAAATTTATTATTCTTATTATTGATTTGTAACACTTTTGGACAGAGCAAAATTGAAATTTTCAAATAAATTAATTAATTCAGTATGTGTAATTTTTATTTAATAAAATAACCTTTATTTAATAGAACTTTTGATATAATGGTTCTTAATTATTTTAATTTTTGCTCAAATCACTAACTAAACTGATTGTTACTTTATACTGTTTACGAACTACAAACATAATTTAATTTCAATACTATGATTCATATTTAATTTAATATTATCAGGATAAATGCTATGTTAGCTTCACTCAATTACCATATTTTTTAACTATTAATGTAAATGTAATATTAACTGGAGGACATTTAGCAGAAGGAAACCAATCTATAAAATATTGAAACATGAGGTGGTTTTAGTGCTTAATATTTTCTGAAAAAAAGAATATCATTTTAGTTTAGACATCTTAAAGGAGTATTGAATATATATATATATATTTTTTTTTTAACTAAACAATGCAATAAAGTTCATTTCTAGTCGGGAAATTTTACAGAGATGGGGATATTAATAGCTTCATTTTAAGTTGCTTAATTGACGGGGGTAGGGTGGCCAAATGTGTGCACCTTTGTCCGGCTAGATAATAAACCTTAAACCTTACAAATAATTTGTAACAATTCATTAAGGACATTAAAATAATACAAATTCTATTTATTATATTGATGATGGGCAGTAAAATATTCATAACTTCATCTGTTTTTGTAAACTATTTAACTTCAGTCTCTGAGCTGTATATGCCTATAGAGATTTGAAAGTATACCTGCACATTTAACCTATAAATGATTATGGATTGTACAACTATTAATTATTAAACTTACTAAAATGGAGTTATGTGATTTTTATTGCCTACCATCGATAAGTCAAAAGTTGCAACACTAATTGTAAGTGGATAATGTCGTGATTTCATAGAGGAGAACTACATAAAATTATTTACTAATTTAATTTTCTAAAAAGTTACATGATGATTTTTCGGAAGAAACACATGATAAATACCTAACTATTTAAATATAATATCAGATCTAGAGTTTTCACTAAATTTGTATTCACACCTGTAAATATAAATACCGCCATATTCACCCTTGTAAAAGTGGAAATGGCTGTATTTACTCTTGTAAAAGTTGTAAATGCATCAACAGTAGTTTAATAATTATAGATCTTATTATATGGTCAATACATTGTGGAAAAATTCTAAATAGGATCAATTTAAATTGTGCCTACATTAATATCTAATTACTCATGATATAAAATTTTGAGTTTACATTAACATTTATTTAATGAGGTTATTGAAAATCATGGATTTGATTTTTAGTTTTTTTTAAAAATCACTTATTTGGTTTCGGAGGATTACATTATAATACAATGAAGGTAATAGTTAATCTCTCAAAAAAACTTGTTAAAGTTATAAATGAAGTGTTTTAGTGAATACAAGAAATTGTATGCAAAAAATCCCAAAACATACTATATCGTATGTTGAATATCGTAATAGTTGAAAGTATTTTCAACATTTGCTTTCTAACATGAAAAAAAAAAAAAAGAAGTATTAATGCAATGCTTACAATAATTCTTTAAAAGTAGAAATAAAACAGACAAATTCAAAATTATACAATATTAGAAATAAAATGGAAGAAATATATAAAATAATTAATTATAAATCACAACTCACTAACATAAAATAATTTATAATAAACAACTAATGCAATCGATAAACGAAGGTGTAGATGAAAAAAAAACTGTGTTTTTAAAAAAACTACACTACCCGTGTAACGTAATAACAGACCCCTAAATCAAAGAAATCCGAAAAGTTAAAATTAATCAATAATAAATCAATATGGAGAGACTATCCTCGAATACCACAACATGGAACTGAATATGTAAGAAATTTTAAATGAAAAGTATATTTTTCTTATTAGTGATGGCATAATTGATTTTATTTTAAATGAGATAATTTTATTATTATTTGGAATTTTCTTCTAAATAAAAGTATTTGTTAAATCATAAATAACAAATACAATTAACTTTATTTATATACTCTTATTTAAATAGATTTATTCAGGGAAGTTAAATATTTAAATAAATTTATTTATTTGAAGGTTTAATTAATTTTCCAGCTTTGATCGAAAATAGGCATATTCTGAACTGGGACGGCTCTGAACTTGGTCATCTGATGCCCCTCTGCTTCATCTGCACTGCTCTCAATTTAGGGCTGGCCTTAGTCTCAAAAACATTATATTTTAAGGCATGACGTCATTGTCAAAATCATAAAAACACAATTCATCACATCTTGAAAAGTCGACTTTTGAAAATATCTGAGTTTTACAACCTCCCATTTATTTTAATAATTTCAATATATTTTTATTATAGTTTTAGTAAGTTTTAAGTCATGAAATTGGATGAAGTCTGCTTCATGCAATATAACAAATAAGTACAACATACATATGTTTATGAACTTAAATAAATTTACTGTAATTTGAGTCAAAACTTTAAGCCAGATTGAGGATTTTAACACAAGTAAACACAAATAAACAAAAACAAAACATAAAGTTATTAGACATTTCTATATTTCCAGAGAAACAAACAAGGACTTTTCAAATCACATTTAAAAAAAAAAAGAAAAGATGACATAAAATTCGTCAAATGCAATTATGAATGAAGAAAATTCCTTTAAATTGTATCTAGAACCATTAAATTCAACATCACTTGAGCCAGTAATGGATTCAGGATTTAATTTTGGAGAAAATTTTTTTTTCTTATAACAGTAATTACTCCTGAACAAAAAGAAAACAAATATTATTTAATATTTAAGTGGTATTACATTTTGTAGCCTATATCCATGGCTATTTAAAAAGATAATGCATTGTAATTGTTTAAATATTTAGCTTGGATCACACAAAAAAACAAATATGGACCAATGAAAAAAAAAAAATATTTTTCCATTTTGGCTGGCTTCAGCTCAAAAGTCTCTTCGTTGGTCTGCCAATGCCTCAACACCAGAGCAAAAAAACAATAAACAAAAGTCTAAAATCAATACAGCTCAGTCTAATTAGCACAAAAACAGAGATCTATCTTGCAAAAGGTTGGGTACCAAAATTTTGTTATTGTATCTTTTGGTGTATGGTAAATATAAAAAATTCAAGTTTCTGACATTTAAAGAATTAGTGCTCGAAAATCCATTGTGATTTCGGACATTTTTTTGGTTTACACTAAATATCTTCATTTTAAATTGATATAACTAAGATACGAAATGTTATAAAATGATAAAAAATATTTAATCTTAAATAGCTCAAAATTCACTAATATTTCTTTTAAAGATATTCTCAGAACATTTTTTTTTTTTTTAAACCAATATGAACTGAGCTACTAAGCTTTCAAAAATTAAAAAAATATACATTATTAGTTTTGTCTAAATATTTGTTTTCATAAGAAAGGTAGAAGTTAATATTTTATTAGACAAAGTACGATAATATGAAAACTAAAATTTGTATAAATATAACTATTCTATAAAAATAAACACAATGATAAAAAATGTTTCCTGCCTATTCATGTGCTATCTCAATTTTTTTTTGCCTGTGCATCCTTATCAGGCTGAAAAGATTTAGCAGCATCTCGCAAGACTAAAAGCATGGCACTCTTATAACTAAATATATAAATGTATGATAAACAACTTTATTTTGTATGTTATTTTTTGTGGACATTTATTTAATTATTAAATTTGAATTGATAAAACATTTAGATTTTAGAAGGACCAATCACTCACACAATTATTATTGCTGAAATATAATTGTGGTAGTATCACATTTTTTTAAAACCTTAATGTATTATAGTATGAATAAATGTAATAATGAAATAATTTAAATATACAGTGACAAGAAATGCATTAATTTGATAAATTATATGTGTGATAAAAAGATATGGTAAAAAATAGTTTTAGATGAATATGTTATATAGTATGTAATTTTTACATTTACTTCCCATTACGTGAAAATACTTATTTCTACTCAAAATAAGATGGTAAGCAAAAGATTTGTGACCTTAAAATGTATCGAAGATACAGTACAAGGAATGCGTTAACCATGTGAAAGAAACAAACCTTTATGGAACTGAGGATAAGAAAAAAAAAAAAGATTTGTGTACATGCACTGCACCAGATTTTTTGAAATGCTCATTAATTAAAAATGTTCCCATAAGTATTTATTAATGCAGTTTAGTTGTTAAAAAAAATTAATTAAAAAAGATATTTCTGGGATAAGGAAATCTTGACTTATTTTATCCACACATTTATAAATAATAAACAAATACCACATAAAGTGTCATTTATTGAGTGCATGTACTTTTAATTTACACTGTGTTACTAATAGTTAGTTTCAGTATAGCTAAAGTTATTTTGATGACAGAAATAGTAAACTCTATAAAAAAAATTAATGATAAGACATACTTATAAATATAGTGAGAAAGGTCCATTTGTTAATGTCATACCGTTCTCCTCTGATGATCACCCTAGGCATAGCTGATTACTATATGGATTTTAAAAGCATCTGATGTACCCTGAACCCTCTGACATCAAGTCTAATATAAACAGATGTCAATGTTTTGTTTTTCAGAAATTGGACTATATTTAAAGAATCCAGTAATTTAACTTATAATATATTTTGATTGAATTGTATTTTTCCTAGTGGAACAAGAAGTTACAGAAAAGTAAAAAAAAAATATTATTAGATAAATAGTTTGAGAAAGAAGTTAATTTTGTGTAGCATTTATTTTTAAAAATGTAATTTTTTGAAATATTGGATATTGATAAATTAAAATAGTAATAATAAGTATGTGTCATATTGGTCATTTAAAAAAAAGCAATCATAATGTAAAAAATTCTAAAATTCAATTTTTATTTTAGAAATTATAAAATATAAATTCATAATAACATCAGAACATAACAATAGATTAATGAATTTACAAAAAAAACAAAAACACTTCAAATATATAATTATTTAATTTAAAATCACAAACTGTCACATCAAAAGAAAATTATAGTTCATGAAACTATAATTTTTATCAAATTATTAACATCCGCCTAAAACTTCGTAAATACCTTCATCTCATCGTAACCTACAAATATTTTATTTGTGAAAATTATTGGAATTGGGACATTTGCAATTTGGAGGTCGGCAAACTTTGTCTACTTAATTAGGTACTAAAATTTCATAAATACCCTTTGCTTTCCACATGAATTGTAAGATATTATTACAAAAAAAAAAAAAAAAAAAAAAAAAAAAAAAAAAAAAAAAAAAAAAAAAAAAAAAATGGTGCCTTTCAAAAATATTAGGCTGTTTGGACTATATAATCTCATTAATTTGACATTCTGGGAGTGGAGGTCAAGCCAAATGGCCCAATATTTTTATAGGTCACCTTTTGTTTTAGATTTTGTGATGATATTATCTTAAAATTCAAGTGGAAAGCAAATAGGAATTTATTTATGAATTTTTAGTGCCTAAATAAATAAAAAAAGTTTGCCAATCTCCAAATTGAAAACACCTTAATTCTGAGATTAGTGAATGATTTATTCTGTAGGATGGAAGATAATTGTTATTATACTACAAACATGCCTATTGTGTAGTTATTCCTAAAAAAACTTCAACAAAAAAATATTGAGTTAGATCCGACCCATATTTATGATGGTGTAATTTAATGAGAACTCTATCAAGATAAAAAAAAAAAAAAAAATGAATGGCCTTAAATAATTCTTAATTTAACGTTAGAAGCAACGATTAATACAGATTGTTTCTCCTTAATTCAAAAGCATTTATACCTGATACTCATCATTCTTTTTATTACAGTTATACATAGGTTCTTTGATATCTATCCTATAGTAAGAAGCATTATTTTGACAATGCATCTCAGCTATAATCCCTTAAGAAATGCAAAACAGTTGCCACTTGGCAATTTTGATACCAAAACTGGTAAAAAAAAATTCTCAGCAAAGCTAGTAACTGTATTTATATTAGTAACCTTTATTAGGCCAGTTTAAATTAGATCAAGATGTAAGTGACCCAAAATGGAAGAGCTCATGGGAAAATTGAAAATAGCAAGCTATGAACTATCATCCTGTAACTACAAATGAACCAACAATTACTACTTGACAGGTTGGTAAGTTTGATATCCAAAGCAAAATTAATAATGGCAGTGCAACATTGTTACAGAAATGTAATGAGGAATGGTTTTTCTCTTGGATTACATAAACAAAAATTGTGGCTGCAGAAATATCCTCTTGCATGTAACGTTGAATTGAGAATTTTTTAGGATCATTCATTTTTTTTATCTTCATAGAGTTCCGATTAGATTACACCATTATAAATAAATTTAAAATCCATGAAGATTTGGTGAAAAATGATTTTACATTCTTAACTCTGATATAATATCATTCTCAAAGTAAATATATGGTCAGCACTAGACCTGCCTCATCCAAACTCTCTTTTAGCGAGAGAAATAAGTTTTCTATGAGGATGTTCAATAGCATTTAATATAAACACGAAAGGACTAAACCACAGTAATTACTATATTAATGTTTATCTCTCAACATATTATTGTTAATGTTTGTTTCTTGGGGATTTTTTTGTCTTCCTAGGTGAAAATGAGATTATGAACCTTTAGAATGAGATAATGAGAAGAGATCGCATCCAAAGGCATCATACTGTTTTAGGATTAAATACAATATTCAAACATTCTGAATCGCCTAGAAAATAAGAAATGATGATAATCTGCTATCTTTTGCCTATGGGGAGAATATAATATGAGCAGTTAATTGACCCATAGTACTGGGACCAATGGGTTCAAGGATCCACATAAAAATTAATTCCATAATTTAAATTTGTCAAGTGCTTTAGAGATAAAAAAAAATTGTTTTCATACTATTCCATTCTATTTTACAATTTTTTTAGTACCTCATTTAAAAATAAAATAGTGGGGAATATGGCTCATTTATTTATAGTGTCCTTTCTTTTCTAATTATAAATTGATCTAAAATCTCTTTGGTTTTCGCTACTTTTATTTTGTAATAAGAGTTTTAACAAACTTCCAAATATCATCTGCTACTAATTTTGGCTCCTCATATCCAGAAAAGTGTCCACCTTTTGGAAAATGGCTGACTTGAACTAAATTCTTATAAGAAGCTTCTAACACAAATTTTGGATAATACAATAATTCATTCTTAAACCAGGCACATGCAGTTGGAACAGTATTTATATTTCTGAAAATGAATTTAGGAATTAATAACTTTGTAATTAATAATCTACATAATGTTTGCATAAAATATGAAAACTGGCCAATTCATTTCCACACTTATCAATATTTAAGCTTTTTTTTTTGTTACTATTTATTCAAGATATTTACAACTGTTTTACAATATAAATACATCAAGTAAATGTGTACACAACAATATAATCACTTGAAAACGATTGTTGAGAAATCACCCACAGGTAGCACTCTAATAATATGTCTGAATAAGGAGATCACGGGGCCATCTTCTTTTCAGATGCCTCGGAGGGTTATCAGGAATCGAAGAGGAAGCAAGGATAGAAACGAGAGGATTCGGATGGTTATGAAGTTTATTATGGAAGGATAGGTATCTAGATTAGGCCAAATCGGAAAGATATGGTACATTAAGGTCATTATGGATTATTTTATTTGTGACAAAGTAAGGAGCATTTAGGATTTTACGAAGGATTTGATGGTTTAGTGGAGCCCCATAGCTCAACTCTGTAAGTTCAAATAGGTCTTAGTATAGTCATGTATATTAGTCTTTTGTAATTAATTGGAAGTTTATAGCGTTTGTCTCGTAAGTGTTGAAGTAAGCGGAAACGGCGAGCAGTTTCTTGTCATTTCAGTCTTATATGAGGATTCCAGGTGAGACGTTTGTCCAGGTGGAGTCCAAGATATTGTATTTGTTCAACAGGGATAAGTGGGGTGTTATTAAAGGATACTGTAGGACAGGAAGTCATATGTTTACGATTTAAGCTTTTAAAATGAAAGAGAGTTGTTCCCATTATTGTAATGATTAATTAATTAATTAATTTGTATTGATTAATGATTTATAAAAATACAAAAAAATTTCAGGCTTAACATCTATTAAGAAATACATCCTTCAAATTATTCAGTTCATAGTATTTAGTTCAAAGTGAAAACAACCATCGGAGGGGGGGAGGGAAGTGGTAAATGGGTAGGGTAACAGGAGGGCTGGATAGGAAGATGGGTGAAGGAATCTCTCCCACTACTTTTGGAATGATCAAGCAATAATATTGGTCTACCACAGCTTGTGACTACCCAGTCCTTCTTATCCCTATCAACGTCTACTATCACCTCCTTGTGGTGTTCCTCAGAGAGTCTGATTGGACTTGTGGACGAGTGAGAGGGGTCTTTGATGACCAGCTGGAGGAAACTACAAGGAGCTACTGGAGGCAGTAAAGTGACGATTATTGCTTGTGAATATCTGTCTATTATGATAGCTAGAGATCAGAGTGAGCAGGTAAGATTCTAGGTGATCAGCTTTATTTGTCAACTGGATGTGGGTGGCATCGTTCCCGAGTTTAGTGGCTCAGTCTTGGAGGGTTGTATGATCGTTTGTGATGATCAGGCCACTAAGGACTAGATTTCCATTGTGGTGAAGGGCTTCACTATCAGTGGGGGTTCAACTTAGCACTGGTAGTTGGGATGAGCTCAAACAAAAAGGCTCTCAGGGCTAGGACATACTTCCCTTGAGAGAAGATTCCAGAGGACCTACTCTTAAGGAGTTTCCAGATTAAAAATAATAGGGCCTCAGATGTAGATAGTTGACAGGTGTTGAGAACCAAGGCAGAAAAGAATGGGCTATACAGAATCATTTAAATTCTCGAGTCCAGCGTTCAGCACCTTGAGAGCAAGAATCTGATGGTGACGTACGGCATTACCAAGTTCTCATTCAAGGCATTTGAAAAGAATTAGCCACCCTAACCTGATGTGCAGAGCGCAAAGGTGGGCACTATGCTGAAAGTTCCCCAGGTAGAAGATAAGTAGGGAACAGTAGCTTCTACTTGCAGAGGAAAGGAGGCAGTGTCAAAGCCAGTTAAGAAGAGCCTTCTTTTGGCGAGTGCTTGGGAGATCTCTGTACCCAGGCAGAAAAAAACGGACTGGAATATCCTCTCAATGTCCGCTGGAAGCTGGCTCTCAACAATGATGAGAAAGCTGCTGCTGATGTTTGCTCTTGACTATGAAAATATTAAATGAATTTTATTTATCTAATTTTTGGCCGTTATATTTTTGTTTATATGTATATGTTTGTTTTTCTTTAGTCCTGCAATAAAGTTTGCTTTCTATTCTCGAAAAAAAAAAAAAAAAAAATGAACATGACATAATGTATACTTGCCTATCAATACCTAAACTCATAAATTCTCTACTAAACTGTTCACTGTACAACCTCATCGATGTTGTAATGCTTTTAGTAAACCAATATAGCATGATATTATCAATCAGTTCAACTTTGTTTAAATTCTCGAGACCGCCATTTGGTAGAGATCGCCAGTTTTTATTGGTCCAAGTTGAAAACTTTTCAAGAATATATGCAGCTAGACCTATTGGAGAATCATTCAGAGCGACACCTAAATGAAAAAAAAAAAGAAATTGTACATTTATTCATTTTTAGTGAGGAGAATACAATTTAATTGTATAAGCATTCAGTATTAGAAATGATTTTGTCATCATCTTGTTAATAATAAAAAAAAAAATTATAGAAAGGGAATCTTCCTGTTTTAAATGAAATGAAAAATATCTATCATTTTAAGATGAAGCTCATTTAACAAATTATATGTACATATCCTGTTGGCCATGAGTGTATTTTCTTTATCCTCAAGATAAATAGAATTCATTAGTATTACGTGTATAGAAAAAAATGATTTAATAATATATCATAGAAGAAAAGACTAAAAGAAAAGAAGCGAAAATAACAAAGACAATACAAACTAATTTGAGTAATGAGAATAACATTGTGCAAATGAATAAGCTTATAACATAACATTATTCAGATGGGATGAAGAAATGGAGGTCGAAAATAAGGGATTTGAATGAGGAGGCAGCTATGAAGTATGGTAGGTGGGATAGAATTCCATAGAGGGGGAGGAAGCTTGGGTTAGGAAGGACACAGTTTGATGGGAAGGAATGTAGAAGACAGAAGGACGGGAATGGATAGGATAGATTTAAATTGCAAGTTCTATAGGATATATAAGGGGTGAGGTGTTCTAATCACTTGGAATTGGAAGAACACAAAGAAATGACCGCCAGTAAGATGGGTAGACTTTAACTCTGCATAATATTGTTTCATGCACATCCTTGCTGTTCTTGAAAATAAATTTTATTAGGGTTCAAAACAAGCCCGCTATACCCCAGACATCGATAGTCAAAGTGGGAATAACTAAGGAAGCAAATCAACTGGTCAGTAATTTGATGCTCGAAAACTTTTTTGTTTTGCATCTTAACTTAAAACACAATAGTAATTTTCGGTTGTACTCATGGGGGAAGGCAGTTAAAAAACCAATCATAATAATTTTATTCCGAGATAAATTTTCATCCCTTCAGACTAGTGTTCAAGCGGGAGGAGATAATGAGAACATTGTTTGAGGCTTGATATGGTTTGGCAGGAAATATGGAAGTTTTAATTTTTCCAAGAAACGGTCTGGTCAAAGTTGTTACCTTGGCTTTTGATAGATGTATGGAATGAGGTGGTAGTATTGTTGAGGAAAAGGTTAGAAGGTCCAGAGATAGATTTAAGGAGAGAGGAGGATAAGATCATCAAAGCTTTTGTCTGTTCTGAATTTGATGTGAGCTTATTGAGAATGACACTTATTCTGTTATTTGTTTCCAATCATTGTGTAGAGTGAAATTTTGGATAGAAAGAGGAAGATCATTGATGAAGATTGGAGAAGCAATAGAAGATATGGAGGAACTTTGAGGTACACCTTAAGGTAAAGGTAGAGTACTAGACTAATCTGTATTTAAATAAAAATTTCCAAGTTGAACTTAATTGAATGTTTTGGAAATGGACATTACATATCTGGTATTCCCTGTTCAATCAATGTAGCATACATCATCTGAGGGATAATTATTAAAAAAAAAAAATAGTATCGCAGAATTTTTCTGCTCATATTCTTGTGATTAAATCAAATCAGATTTCAACTAATTTCCAAAATTATGACATTTCAAAATAAAAAGTTGAATTCTTATTAAATAGATCAAAGAAAAATCATTCTTACCTACTGTATCAGGTTTTGTTGCTTGAATATGAAGAAATCCTGCCTCTAAGAAAATAAAATCTGTAAATTGTCTTGTGTATTGCTCTTGCATCGATTCATCAACAAACAGTTTTGGAAATAAGTAAGCGATAAATGTACGAAATCTTGCTCCTGGAGTATTAGCTGCACATAGAGTGGAATGGAAACCAAGAATCCTTACAACAAAATAAAATATATTGTGAATAATAAATAAATAAATAATATATTTCAGAATTGTAAAATAAAACTCTTCAGATTAGAGGAATATTTGCTTTTTTACAAAATTTTCTTCTTGATATGATATCACCTTTTTTTTTTTTTTTAAATTTAATTATGTTCACTTTAATACCCATTCATGCTAGTTTGCAATTTAATTTTTTCATTAAAAAACAAATAAATATTATTCTATTAGTACCTAAATGTTGTTCAGATGATGAAAGGAATAGCAGAGAGTGTTCAAGAGATCACAAAGGAACACAGGGTCATTCATGAAAAATTTGACAATCCTACTCTGGAAACAAGTCTAATTGATTGCACTACGCATCATGACAATATAGTAATAATAATATTGGTTTATACTGGGACAAGTTCTTTTTGAACAAAATTATGGAAAAGAATTGTAGACTGCAGTGTTTCAGAGTAAAAAATAATAATAAATTACAAAGTAACTGCTATTATCAATATATTTTTTAAAAATTATATAAATATGAAATAATAATAATTATTTCACAATAATAACAATACTACCATCTCATTCCATACATCTATCAAAAGCCAAGGTAACAACTTTGACCAAACCAAACTTGGAAAAAAGGAAGAAATCATTAATATAAATATTTAAAGAGACAATCATTACAATTTTTAGAGAACTGGATGGATGGGAAATGATTAAATATATGGGATAAAAAGGTGGGGAAGGTATTGGAGGGATGGATGTAGGAAGGGGTGGAATATACAACAATAATTTAATAAAAAAAAGCCAGGCCTGCCTTATTTATAAAATCAACAGTTGAATAGTTGAAGGTATGAACTTTTGGCCAAAGGGTTAAGGAAAAGATGGAAAGAAATTCCTTGTCAGCTATATAATCTTGTAATGATTGTGGTTTAAACAACAGTGTCTCAGGAAATATTTGATATGCCTGTATCAAATACAATCGAAATGTCCATGTCAAGACTAATTTTATTTTAATTAAATAATAGTCTGTGAGACACGTGGAATGCAAATATTTCACTGGATTTTTAAGCATCTTTAAGGCCAATGTGATGTAAAGTAACAAGAAAAGTCAAATGGTTAGAAGAAATTAAAGTTTTTTTAATATAATAAAGTAAGAAATTATCTTCATTGTTGAGGTGAGCAGTTATAAAGTTTGGGATTTCCACAAGTTTCAATCATTAGATGAAAAACTAACATTGAAGTACGTTCCAGACTTTATTATGTTCATATAAAGAAAAGAGATTATTGGGCTGATAGCTGGTTTTCAGTTCCTGGTTTTAGGTATTAAAGAAAATAAAAATAATTGATTTTAAAAGAAGAACATTAAAAAAAATTATATAATTAAACATACTCACTTATTAGGATTTAAAATAGCCATACTGTTTCCAATAGCAGAGCCCCAATCTTCTCCGTGGACATAATATTTATCATGATTGAGCCTTGACATAAGTTCATCAAACAAAACTGCAATGTGTGCTGAAGCTAAGCCAGGTTTGGTAGCTCCTTGTGAAAATGTGTAGCCAGGAAGGGAAGGAATAACTACTTCAAAGACAAAATTAAAATCTGGTTGAGGTGTTGTTAACAATGGAATCAAGTGGTAGAATTCTCTAACTGCACCTGGCCATCCATGCATTATAAGCAATGGCAGAACTTGTTTGCCTGTAGGATGTGACAAAAAAATAATAATTAGTTTTTATTATAACTTAATTTAAAAAAAATGAAAATCACTTCAACATATGAAAATAAAATACTTAACTAAATGTAAACATTACTAAATGAAAAAAATTGTGAAATAAATTGCTCTTAATGATATTACCGATGTATTAAATAATCATACTTACCTTTTGTCGTAACAGGATCTGGTTTTGCATGCAAGAAGTGGATATCCAAGCCTCCAATTTCTGTTGTGAATTGAGGAAAACTATTAAGATAGGCCTCTCTCTCTGTCCAATTATACTTAGTTTTCCAGAATTGAAGAATATCTTTCAAGTAATCAGTATTAAAACCATATTCGAAACCAACACCTTCCAGTGGGGGAGTGAATTGCCTTGTTTTGTCTAATTTTTCCATTAGTTCCTTTAATTCCTAATCGAATGCATACAAATATTCATCTATACTTTATGCTTTCTATAAAAACAAATTCTTATAACTTATTATCCTAATAGACTTACTGATGCTGGAATGCTGATTTTGAATGGCCTTATTGTTTTATCATCACTTTTTTCTTTACCTGGTCCCCAGTACTCCAATTTTAATTTTGGTATTTCATTGATTTCTTGAAATTTGATAAATATAAATCCTATGACGACTGCCAATACCAAAACTATTAATGACAGTTTCACCAAACAACCCATTTCTAAAACAAATATTTAATGTTAATTGGCATATGAAATGTGGCAGTGTATGTCTGTGGGCATGTGTTTATGTACACATTGGGGCATGTGAGAGCAATTTAAATATCAACATAAATTTCTATCATACATTTACTAAATAGAATTTGATTAAACATTATTTAACAATATTTTGTAATTATAAATCTAAATGGATAAAAAAGTGTATTAAGGAAATCAACCTCTCTTGATTCACAATTCTTTTTGGCTCATTGAAAAAATAAATGACAGTTATATTTTTAAAATTATTATTATATCTTTCTATATTATACAAAGATAAGATAGGATATATAATCTAAATTGACCCATTCCTCAAGTGACAATTAAAAATATTCAGAAAAAATATACTTGTCATCAAACACAAGTGTGAAGGAAAAAATACAAGTCATTCACTTGAAATATGAAATAATAAAATTGTATACTCTTTCTAGGATCAGATAGAGTGTCAAGGTTATGATCAAAAAATAAAAGTTGCTAGAATTTTTGTAAATATTCCACAATTTTATCAATCTACAATTAATTTTCTATATGATAGATAGATAAATAGGCAGATAGAAAATAACTTTATTCTAGGACACAGTTTCTTGAGAATAATAAAATAGAACAAAATTAAATCTGGCCTAAATAAAAACAATAGAAAAAAATAAATAATGTAAAGAAAATATAAGGTGAACATTCTATATACAAAACAAACGAAACTATACAAAACAAACACACTTAACACAATGACAAGACACTTAAAACTATTTGCAGTGATAGACCAGTATACACTTTTAAGAAAAAAAAAAAAAATTCAATTATTCATTAAAACAAGCTTTGTGTTTCTGTTGGGAAAACAGAAAGCTGAACCTGACAATATAAAGTACCTGATTAATATATAAATACATTATCATTTAAATGTTGAATAATTCATAAATACTTCATCATCATCATCATTTCTTAACGTAACGATAGGCAAGAATTTAGTCGTGTATAAAAGATAATAGTTATAAACAACCAATAGGTGCGTTCAGTGACATCAAGAGTAGGAAAATCTTTAGCCTATAAGAAAATTAATATCCCTAGCAAAGAACACCATTGGTATTTGGCAATGAATGTCCTGAACTAAATGTATGTTGTTGAATGGTTAGCAACTGTCTGACTGTTTTTGGGATAGGAATTGGAATATGAGGGTTTTGAATGTGGATATGGAGAGAGAATGCCGAATTTTGAAAGAGAGGGAAGTCCAGAAATTGACAGAGCCAGCAATAAAGGAGTTTCGGAATAAGGCAGATCTGTGAGAAGGCATTTATAAAGGTTAGAAGATCGAGTTCTTGTGGAAAGATAATGGACTGAGGATTTGAATTGGAGAAGGTTGTAGGCTTAAGAAGTACAATGATTATTGATGATTTGATAGAGGAATATACCTAGGAAATATTGTCTTTGGGAGGAGGGAAAAAGACACCTTAACTCAGTGTAGTGGTAAGAGACATGGATGTATCTTGGGGCCCCAATTGCAAATCAGCTATTCATTAGTCTTTTCAGTCTATCGCGGATCTCCACAGAGAGGTCATCATATACCACACAGCTGTAGTCAAATTGGGTAAAAATGAGAGAGGAAACTAGGATTCTAGGCGTATGTTAAAGTAGGAGATGGCGGAAGCGATGGAATAGTTTGAGGGTGGAAATTATCGGTCGAGAGCTGTGAGTCTCTATTCGTGCACAAATCTTCGTGGTATTGTGCATGAGTTGTGCCGAAAATTCTGATACAAGTGCTGGGAGTGTTAATTTTTATGCAGATAACAAAAGTGCTGTTGCTATGATAATCACATACGAAAATTCTAGACGTGCAAGGCATATAGATATTCGATATCATTTTATAAAATAATTAGTTAATAAAAATATTATAAATATTGAATATGTTAACACAAATGATAATTTTGCCGATATATTGACAAAGTCATTATGCAAAGAAAAATTTGTTAAATTTAGAAATATAGTGTTAAATATAAAAAATAATTAATTAATGTTTGCGATTGAATCTTTAGTTATATATTTTTAGTTATATTATATAGATGACTACGAAGCGTTCAGAGTACTCCGGAACTTGACGCAAACAACGATCAGGCAAGCGAAAACCAATTACTTTCATGAAGCCTTCTCCTCAGCTCCCGATTCTAAATCCAAATGGCATTTACTCCGAAAGCTATCTCTTTGCAAATCATCTTCTTCCACAGCTGTTCCAGTCTCTCCTGATGCCTTAAATTCCTACTTTTTATCCTCCTCCTCTAGTAATATTTCTCCCGCCTCTTCTTATATTCCTGTATCATCCACATTTAATAGTGACAATTTTTATTTTTCCTACATCACTCCTACGAACCTCATTTCCTCCATAATGAAATCCCAATACAATTCTACAGGAATTGACGGAATACCTGTCAAATTGTTAAAATTATGCCTCCCTGAAATCCTTCCAGTTCTTCTATTCATTTATAACTTTTCCCTTCAAAATTCTGTTTTTCCTACATCCTGGAAAAAAGCCTTAGTCCGTCCAATTAATAAAATCCCTAACCCCACCTCTCCTAAAGACTATCGTCCAATATCCATCCTCTCAAATCTGTCAAAACCCCTCGAAAGAATAGTCCAATCCCAAATTTCCAATTATCTCGAAGAGTTCAAACTTTTAGATCCTCTCCAATCTGGCTTTCGCCCAGGCTTCTCCACTCAATCCGCTTTAGCTAAAATTACAAATGACATACATTCTGCAATTGACGAAAGAAAACTGACTGTATTAGTACTCCTGGACTTCTCCAAAGCATTCGACTCCTTAGACCATTCTATTCTCTTCAATAAATTAAAATCTCTATCCTTTTCCAATAGTTCTATCCAATGGTTCCAATCCTTTCTTTCTGACAGGACTCAAGCCGTTAGTATTCCAAATCAACCCTTATCTTCTTTCCTCACTTTGTCTCATGGAGTAGCCCAGGGTTCAAGCATTTCTCCTATCCTTTTTAATTCTTACATCAATGACCTTCCTAGTTCAATCCACCATTGTTCATACCATCTATATGCTGATGACTCCCAAATTTATTTTTCCTTTCCGCCCACTGAGTTATTAGAAGCGTTCATGAATATTCAGAGAGACCTAGATAGGATAAGTGCATGGGCAAGCTTGAATAAATTAAAGTTGAATGCAACGAAAACTCAGGCCATTCTTATAGGTTCCAACTCCCTCCTTAGATCTATTTCCACCCATCCTTTCTTGATTATTAATGACCAACCAATCTCCTTCACCTCCTCTGTAAAAAACTTAGGAATTACCATTGATCAAAACCTATCATGGAAACCCCATATTGCTCAAATCTCCAGAAGGTCTATTGGTACTCTTAAATTATTTCATCGTTCTCGTCAGCATCTCCCACAACCTATCCGCAGGCTCCTCGTTTCCTCATTGGTTCTCCCCTACTTTGACTATGGCTGTGTGGTATACGGTGGAATCTCGTTGGAGCTTGAGGACAGACTGAAGAAAATCATGAATTGTTTTTTAAGATTCGTCTTCGGCACTTCGAGATGGTCTCATGTGTCCCACCTATATGCCGAGTCAAAGTGGCTCTTTCCCTCTTCCCGCCGCCTATACTTCCTTGGAAATTTCTTATACCAAACGATCAACTCCCAGCACCCTTCCTATTTCTGTTGTCTCCTCCAGCCTAAGCCCTTAGGCCACTCAATAAAAACGAGATCCCGTGTTTTTGACCTCTATATTCCACAGGATAAAAACCTATGAACGTTCCTTCTTAGCCCGCTTCGTCTCCTATTGGAATTCTTTGCCGCATAACACCCGCCATGCCTCTTCCCTGTCAACTTTCAAATACCTCCTTTTCCAATATCTCCTTACATTCCAAACAGAAGATTTACCACCATAAATTTCATTTTATGAACTGAATTTGCGTGAAGTAAATAGTGGTGCCTACTGTTTAAGTTTTAACATAAAACAGCAATGATCTTTGTCACCTAGTTTGACTATTATTTTTACTATTTATTTATTTTTCTCTTCTCCTCAGGTTGTGCTTTTTTTTTTCCGGGTATATATTTTCATATTTTATATCTTTGTCTTTATGTGTGCCAATATGAGAATGTACGTATAAATAGTTCCTTTTAGTTATTTATTTATTTTTTTTCCATTACACCACAAGTATCGTAAGACTTCATTTTATCTTAGTGTCTGCATATTATTATGTAAACCACTGTAGATATTATTTCATTTTGTATTAAGTTAGTTTTCTATTAGATAGCCTATTGTGTAGTTATGTATATATAAATATGTAATTTCTCTTCTTTTTTTTTTTTTCCATCACAATTAAGTAATTTTGAGAAGATTTTATGTTCATTTGTATATATATTTTATTTTTTATGTTTTACTGGTAAAATACTTTTTAAATAATGTATATTATATTAAAATTTTTAGAAGTTAGTTTTTGTCCAGATTTGTACTTTACTTTGTATTAACTCATCATTGTTATTCTAAAGGGACTTAGTCCCAGAATAAAGTTTAATTTTCTATTCTATTCTATTCTATAAATTTCTCAATTATGTAAAGCTTCAATCGAGGGAGTGTGTTGGAATTAATTAATTGATGTTATTTGGTATTGTATATTCTACCTACAACAATGTTACTGGCAACACTGTCATATGTGACGTCAGTGATCACAACAATGTATACTCCCTCGATATGGCTTCTATGTTTGTAGTGTTCTTCCACAATAAACGTTTCTGTATAGTCAGTGTTTGTTTATGGTTAAGAAATCCTAACCATTATTAACAGTAAGACCTTGGCGGTCGTTGGCGCAAGATATTTTTGAAATGGAAAAACGAAATCTCGGTATGAGTTGAGTAATAACTTTTTCTACAAAAATTATTAAGAAATAAATAATTTCAGAACTCAACAAATACTCCAGAAATATTTTTAAGGATATATAACAAGCTGCAAAATTAGTTTAGTCGAAACAGGTTTTTTATTTGTACTTTATTGAAAATCCTAGAAACTATAATTTTTATTCATACCTAATATGTAATGTTTGAATTAACTATGTTGATCATTAATAACATAAGAAATATGAATCATCAGATCACCTGGTAAATAGGGATTTCTGCCGCTCTTATATTACTGTGCGGTGTCCAAATCCAATAAACCTAAATACAATCTTCTCACCTTCATTTCGGCCTAATCCTGGGACGCTTACTAATCAGCAAAGCGCATATTAATTCTTTTGGAATTCTGCCGTTATTAAATCCTACAATTTTATATGCCAATTTTATTCGTCTCAACGTAATCATCTTATTTTACATTAATAGAGCACAGTTATTGCAATTCAGCGTTGTGTAACTGCCTAAATTCTCCGGTTGACTCATCCTTCTTCGGTCCTAATATTCTATGAATACTTTTTTTTTTTTTTTTTTCCAAAAACCTTGATTATACGTTAATACTAAATTCATACTTCCATAAATGTTTCCATGTATTGAGCGATTTTATTTATTATTTTATACGTAATTTAAAGTTTACTACGGATTTCTCTTTAAATGTTATTTCTCAAAAGATGCTTTTTTTTCGGTACGCCATATCTTTGTTAATTCTTCGTCAAATCTAATGATTGAGCCCTCCTTTGTTTTTTTTTGTTTTTTTTCCGAAAATTACAAGAAGTGTGATGAGGTTCAATATTCAATGACTGCACCTATCCACATGAAAATTAGTTGGAATTTAGGATCACAGAAATTATACAAACCAGATCACCGTAAACATTTTTAAACTGGAGATTTAAAATAATAACGTTTGAAAAGTTTATCTTTATGTATTCTTTATAAAGCCGTTAAATCTAAAGTATTTATATGGTTTTAAATAACAATAATTATAACACTGGATTAGGAGAGAATCATGAGGTGCCATGAATGTTTTCTATGGTCCAACATAGCGCTACTATGTTTATATACTTTTCCTCTCATCTTTGCTAATTCTTCTTTGAATCCGATTGAGCCATCATTATGAAGATTTTTTTGGGAAAAATAGTCACATTTCCATGAAAAAAAAGTTATGATGAAAAGAAACTTTATTTGGGAATAACTTACAAATTATACTGTCGATTGCCTACGAAACCGAAAAAAAATCAAAGATATCGGACCATTATTAGGAAAGGCACTGCTAATTATAAGTTGTAAACATGCCGTTTCAAAACGTGGATGGAGTACTAAAATAATTTTAGAATATACATATAACAACACACATTGAATCAAAAAATATTTCCTAGAGGGTACATAGAATCGAAAAGCTGACTTAAATAAACATATTTTTAAATTATTTTACATTAAATTTGCCACTGCGTTGTAACGTAATGCCACTGCGTTGATTTTTGGTACCATGTCTGTGTGTATAGTGTGATTTGAAATAAACCGAGGAGCATTGACAATTTTACGAAGTATTTTGGATTGTCTGGTTTGATTTTTTTTTTATGTTTGTGTGTATTTTGCGGAACCTCAAAGTTCTGTTCCTTATGTCCAAATAGGTCATAGTGTGGTGGTGTACATTAGTCGCTTGTTTCGTAAGTTGAGTGGAGATCTGTAGTCCAAAAGATGTGACAGTTGTTTGTATCGTCTGGTCAGTTCTTGTTTTTTTAAATTGTGTGTGTATGTTCCAGGTGAGTTTTTTGTCCAAGTATAGTCCAAGATACTATTGTTGTCTGTTGTCACTGAAGGGCACGAAATCTTCCTTAGGGAGAAAATAACATTCTGACATTTCTGTTGATTTTCTATTTGTAAACCACATTTCAAGGTCGTGGGGTTGATTTTGAAGGGATATTAAAGTGATAGTAGGATTTTTGTGAGAAAAAAGAATTGAATCGTCAGCGAAGCTATAAAGAATGATGTTATGGTGCTCACTAATATCAGACGTATAGAGAGAAAAGAGAAGAGGGCTTAAAACACTACCTCGTGGTACGTCCGCAAGTTGAGGAAAGAATGGAGAAGTAGAGGAATCACAGGAATACAGAAGAACCTGCCTAGAAAGAAACATTGAAGTACCACAAAGTAAGTTGAATAAATGATCAGGTCATAGTCAGAACCTTTTTTCTTTGAAAGTTTGTTGATTTCCTCGATAATCTCTTTTGGGTGAAATGCTGGCGGAGGTGGTGATTAGGGTAGTGGAGTTGTCTAGTCATCTTCAATCTCGATGTAGTGCGTGTTGTCCTGAATATTATTCGTCCCAAAAACCTGAGCAAGATGTTTTGCAAATTCGTAAACTTTTTCTTCGCCTGTTATTTTCTGATGGTGTACAAGGTCTTTAGTATACGTTACGTTACGTAATGACCCGTTTCTATTGTTCATGGAATTTAGGTAGCCCCTTCATCTGTTATTTTTTAATGCTGACAAGTCTTGTTGAAGTTTTCGGATTTGTCTGTTAGTTTTATGTGATTGGTATTTGAATCTTTGCCACAGAGCTCAAGTACTGCATTTTTCTTTAATGGGATTGGCTATAGCCTGAGTCAGGTAAGTATCTATTTTGGTTAGTTACCTCATTTGTGTAGTTGAATGCCAAATCGCATTGTGTATGCATTCTGTAAAGTCGTTGGCTGTATGGCCAAGTTCGTCGGCTGTAGTAATGGAAGTATTTTATTAAATTTTTTGTTCAAGTAATGTTGAAAGTCATCCCAGTTTATGAAGCCATTAATTAGTTGTAGGTGTTTAGATTTTGCGATAGGATGTTTTGATAGTTGTAGTAAAATTGGGCTATGATCAGATGATCAGATCAGATCATATAGAAAAGAGAAAATGTTAGAGTATGGGAATGGCAAGGAGCATGTGACAAACAATTGACAAAATATATTTCGTTTTTGTTTTTAAAAATCTAATGTATTAAATTATGTTACCCTTTTTAAGTTAAATGATATGAAGGTTATTTATTTCAGAAGTAATAACATAAAATCATTGCCCATGTGGTTATCATTTAAGAAAAAGGATAAAAATATGTTGTTTTTTGCAGAAACAACTACAGATTAAAATTTTCAAAAACTGTTTTTGATTATTTAATAATATATGCGTTTCTAATACCTGACATAAATAATGCAAAATTTCGTTATTGTTCCTTTTTGACACTTTATATATTTTTTAGATTTTACCCGCTAAAATGTTAGTTTAATACAGTTTTTCTCAGCAAAAATCGTGGTTTGTGTAGGCATGTACTACGCTACTACCTTGCGGCAGTTTGAGAACTCTAGTTCACTACATTTTTTTGTGCTGTTAGGTTTTATTTATTTTCATTCCTTTTTTTTTTTAATTCTTGTCTTCATAAAACTTTCGGTTGTGCCTCGAGAGTTGTATGCCGCCAGGTTGTAGCACAGTGTATTCACCACAAACTAAATTTTACCAGTTGTTCCAAAGTTACCCCACTTTACGGTTTAATTTCGAATACTTAATTTTCCAAGAATTATAAGAATACGTGAATAGGAGAGTAAAGCTTCATTAGGGACCAAAGCAGTGCCTCAACTGCTGTTCAACTGATATCACCTATACAACATGATAAAAATCTGTTGATGATAAGATATCTTCCCCCCCAATCCTAAATCGGAAGGTAGTGTGAGTTCGTACCTGAGCGACAGCAGCAGTGAGCTAATGATATCGAGCAAGTTGCCATATTTCTAATAGATATCGATGTAGGCCAAAGGTATCGATATAAGTATAATATATTTATCCTCAATATTAAACGATATTTAGGGTAAATGCACCTCAAGTTAACATGCTTAAGGAAATTTCCTTGAACTTTTCCGTGTTGAAACAGAAATATAGATATTGTTATATTTTTCTTGGATCCATCTTATAAAAATACTTCTTACCTTACCAAAACACTTGTCAAATCAATGAAACATCTACATAAATTTCATAAACATTGAAAATTTGGAGATAAGTTTTGTTGCACCTGTAGCTGCCACTGTTTGCTTTGCTATTTTAATTGCCACTATAACCGACTGGAATAAGAAGTAATTATGAGAAATAAAATATTGAAATTTTAAATTCTTCATTTTCGAACATATATTGACAAAAATTACCTTCAACATATTATAAAACTAACTTCATTTCGTTCCCCAACATTTTTAATGAACCAGAAACTTCAAAATCGAAAATGTTACCTAATGACTTTTTGCAATAAACTAATGATATTGTCTAAGTTATGAATTTAAGGTAGTTAAAACACAAAAACCACCACGCTTAACATGTTCTCATGACATAGAATACAATTTACTAGGAATCGGTAAGGTTTGCATTTACATTTTTTACGTAGTAGTTCACTTCTATATACAATTATTAGTTAAATATTGTTTAGAAAATATAAATATTTAAATACTCTAACATAAGTGAACGTATATCAAAAATTGTTTTAACATTTTACATGTCATTGTTTCAGAAGTGGAACATATACACTGACAGGCAAAAAATAAAAAACTTCCACCCACTTGATTTTTTCATGTTTTCATCTAAAAATATTTCACCAACTTGTAAAAAAAAGTTGTATTTGTATATAATACATGGCATTTGTAGATAATACTTAGTATTTATGGAATTTTATAATCTTATTTACCTTTAATAATCAAAATGTGATTGGGTAAGAAAGATTAGAGAAAAAAAAATTGAAAAACGAACTATTATTATTCTAAAAGAAATTAATTAAATCATCGTTTAGTAGGCCGTGTTTCCTCCTCTTGCCTTCATTACTTCTTTGAAAACGCTTCGGCATACTTTCCACCAGTCGGGAAATGTCCCTTTGCTGGAGGATAGCCCATTCCTCCCGAAGAGCCCTTTCAAGGTCCTGCAGTGTATCAGGAAGTGTTGCACGCGCTCTTATTCGTCTTCCGAGGTTATCCCATAAATGCTCAATGGGGTTCAAATCTGGAGAACGTGCTGGCCAGGCTAAAACCTCAATATTGTTCTGTTGAAGGAACGTCTGCACTATGCGGGCGACATGTGGGCGTGCATTATCGTGCATTAGAATAGAACGATCGCCGATTTCGTTGAGGATAGGCAACACATGAGGTTCCAAAATCTCATCTACATAGCGAATGGCCGTCAAAGACCCTCCACGAACAAGAACCAATTCTGTGCGGCGCTCCATTGAAATCCCAGCCCACACTATTAAGTAACCACGTTGGAAAGGTTGGCTCTGAGAAAAATTACAGGCTGCATATCTTTCGTTTCTTCTTCTCCACACCCTTTCACGCCCGTCTGGAGATCGAAGAGCGAATCTTGACTCATCTGTAAAAAGTACAGCACTCCATTCGTCCATATTTCTACTGAAATTAGAGGGCGGCGTGTAAAAGGTTAAATAGTTTTATTTAATTAAATATAAATGCGATATCGAATTTCGATATTGGCATTTCAATATTACATATATTTTTAATTATTATTATATACGTGACTAGACTTATATATTAGTAACAATGATTATAATGTGCTCTATTTATTCTGGGACAAGTTCCTTCAGAATAGTACACTATAATTATGGGCTTTAGAGCCTGATAGATTTAAAAATAAAATAAGAAACCAAATAAATAGAAATATTAAAAATATATAAGTTAACTTCTAACATCAATGAATTAAAAAGGATACTTAAGAACAAAATAATAATTTATATACATGTTTCGACATATTTACATACATGTTTACATGTCCTGTTCCATGTGGCATTAGAACATTCCATTAGAGAGTTAATGCGTACCGAAGATCTGGGTGGGACAACAACTATGCTTGGCTATGCGGATGATCTGTTCCTGTTATGGGAAGACACAGAAACTATAAAACTAAATACGACAACGTTACTGGAAGCTGGAAAGAACTAGGGTTCGATATAAACACGGATAAGACAAAATATATGGTTGGCTGCAAAAATGGCGATATTGCCGGTGTAATCGACATAGAAGGTAATATGTTTGAACACGTAAAGAAGGTTAGGTATCTAGGGTATACGATAACTAGAAAAAAACGAAATTGATAAGGAGATTAAGGTTAGGCTGAAGGCGGGAAATGCTTGTTATTTTTCTGTGACAAAAATACTTAGCTCTCACCGCTTGTTCTGGATCTTAAGTACTAGAATCTATAAAACCATTATCTTACCTACAGTTCTTTATGGATGCGAAACGTGCCGTTTACATTAAGGGACTAGCAACGGCTTAAGGCATTTCGAAGAATATTCGGACAGAAGAAGGATGAGTTAACGGGGGTGTTCAGACGGTTACACAACGCTGAATTGGGTGAGCTGTATTCGGTTAATATGATTGAGGTGATTACATCGCAGCGAATCAAATGGCCTTGTAAACTTGGGTTTGGTAACGAAAGAATTCCTAAAAGGTTAATATTTGCTGTGCCTAATGGTAAACGTCCGAGGGGTAGACTGAAGCGAAGGTGGGAAGTTTAAGTTGTTGGCATCGAACCTTCAGGTTCGCTAAGCCTTTTATTATTAAACATATTTACATAATAAGCTATTGACAATTGTTTGGGAACTGGATGGATAGAAAGTGATTTAATATGCAGGATTTAAAGGTGGGTAGGTTATTAGAATGATGGAAGCAGGAGGGGATGAAATTCCATAGGGACGATAATCCAGCATATGGGCCGGAATCTATTTAGGAGAATGGACTCGACTCCACACTGCGGAAGGTAATCTCATTGCAGTTCGTTATGTTATAGAAATAAGAGAAAACTACATTACTCAAACCAGGGCCACAATTAGCACAGATATCCATTTTCTTGACGATAATACGTGACCTCATAGGAGAAATGTTGTTCATCAATGTCTTGAAAATGTGGACATTTCACATCTGCCCTGTTCCATATTGTGTCTAGATGTCAATCCCATTGAGCACATGTGGGATGAACTGCAGAGAAGTCTTATTAACCACTATCCGCCACTATCCGCAGCCTCTGTAGGTTAAGAAACTGAGAGCAGTATTACCATGTATATAGTATGAAATTGCTTGTGAAATCAGTGTGCAGAGAGGTATTGCGTAACAAAGGATATTACACAAATTATTAAATTTTACGAAATTCTTCCAATTCCCAACCATTACAGTAAGGTTACAAAAACTTTGATTTTTATTATTTTTTTAAAAATACCTTTTATAAAACTTCCCGAGAACAAATACAATCTTATTTTAAATATATTTTACAGTGATATATATATATATATATATATATATATATATATATATATATATATATATATATATATATAGGAAAAATAAATTATAATTAACTAATAACATCGCTATTCATTTTTTAGCAGTATATTATATTACGAGGGCCACAACTTACCACTATTGTACCTTGTTATTAGTCTTTTCTAAAACAAATCTTATGCCCGGAGGATATCGATTTTCGTCATCTTTTCATTTATTTGTGGCACACACATCTATATTGGGTAACAAGATATTGCTCATTGTAGCATAATTCTTCCAACCATAAATGGAGTTATAAAATTAAACCAGATTGACAACACCAATTAAAAAATAAAATATATATTTAAAAATGACAAAAGCTCTATTCTTATTACATATTTCGCCTGCAGCATATAAAATTGATAGTGGAAATTTATATTTATATATATATATATATATTTTCTCTTTATACAAATAAGAAACGAAGTTAAATCATACATTATTATACCAAACTTCTGCAATAAGAACAATTATATTGAAGTATCTAAATATATTATCTTTTTTGGGACTTTTCTTAATTATTGTTTTAGATTCATTCGCAAAAAGCCAAAGATCATCAGCTAACAGATGAGGATGCGTAATTGCTGGATAACGGCCACCTTCATCATGATAGCGGATTGACACCAAATAGTCGAAAGCATATTGCAGTGCAAACCTCGGGAGGAACGCCGGTTCACGTTTGAACCATGAACAACTGGACGGGATTTCCACGTTGCGCCTGTAAATTATATAACAAAATAAATTAATTAAAAATGCTTCTAAAATAAACAAAGATGGTAATTCATTTTTCTTATTTATAAAATTAATTTAAAAAAAACTTTGCAAATCAGTACACAATGGTTTATTATTTTCAAACAATTTCTTCCTACAGAACTCAATATTCCCTTCCTCTTGGAAAAAAGCCATTGTACTCCCTTTAAATAAAAACCCTAATTCATCCTCTCCCGAAGACTTTCGCCCAATCTCAATTCTTTCCAATCTCTCAAAACCCCTAGAAAGATTGGCGCAATCCCAAGTTTCCAATTTCCTCGAAAAGTCCAACCAACTTGATCCTCTCCAATCTGGTTTCCGCCCCGGCTACTCCACACAATCCGCCTTAATCAAAATTACCAATGATGTTCAGACTGCAATAGATAATAAACAATTAACTGTCCTTATACTTCTTGACTTCTCTAAAGCCTTCGATTCCATTAACCATCCCATCCTTTTCAACAAACTAAAATCACTCTCCTTCTCCAATAGCTCCATCTCTTGGTTCCAATCTTTTCTCTCACAACGCACCCAAGCACTCTCCATTCCTAATCAACCACTATCTGCCTACCTGCCTTTATCCTCTGGAGTTGCCCAAGGATCTAACATATCCCCTCTCCTTTTTAGTTCCTATATTAATGACCTCCATGACTCAATTCTCCATTGTTCCCACCACCTTTATGCAGACGATTCTCAAATATACCTATCCTTTTCTCTCTCTGAGCTATTGGTAGCATTTACTAAGATCCAAGCAGACCTAGATCGAATCTGTGCCTGGGCAAACTTAAACGGATTAAGGTTAAATGCTTCAAAAACTCAGGCCATTGTCATTGGTTCCAAGCCCCTCCTTAGATCCTGTACCGACTTTCCCATACTAAACCTTGGTGACCAGCCAATCTCCTTCTACTCCTCTGTAAAAAATTTAGGACTATTTATTGATCAAACCCTCTCCTGGAGTCACCATATTTCTAACATCTCCCGACGGACAGTTTCTACCCTCAAACTATTCCATCGCTTCCGCCATCTCCTACCTCAACATACGCGTAGACTCCTCGTTTCCTCTCTCATCTTCTCCCACTTTGACTACAGTTTTGTGGTGTATGATGGACTCTCGGTGGAGCTCCGTGCCAGACTGAAAAGATTAATGAACAGTTGCGTGAGATTTGTAATTGGTGCCCCGAGATATTACCATGTCTCTCACCACTACACTGAGTTAGAGTGGCTCTTCCCCTCCATTCAAAGACAATATTTCCTAGGTACATTCCTCTATCATATCATCAACAATCATCGTCCTTCCTACGCTTACAATCTTCTCCAATTCAAGTCCTCAGTCCACTCCCTCTCCACAAGATCTCGACCTTCCGACCTTTACATTTCTTCTCACAGATCTGCCTCGTTCCAAAACTCCTTTATTGCTCGTTCTGTTAGTTTCTGGAATTTCCTTCCTATCAAAATTCGACATTCTTCATCCTTATCTAAATTCAAAACCCTCCTATTCCAATTCCTGTCTCAAAAACAGTCAGATGGTCCGGATCTCTTCTCCCTTTATAATGCAACGGTCAACTACTAAATATTCAATTTGAAACATCTGATTATAAAAATCACAAAATAGTGAATACTTGTTGGGTTATTCGGAAATCCAATTTGACCATCCTTCGTAACTTTTTTCATTTACTCATAACTTTATTTAAAGGTCATCGAGAAGGTTTTAGCCAAGCTTCGTTGGAATCAGTATATTCGTTTAGGTGCTACAATCTATAACAAACCATCTTGAAAGGAAAGAGCGGATTGCAATGTCGACGTAGGAGGATCATCGTTGGGAGACCTCTGACTATAATTTCAGATTTGGTGCAGTATTAAGTATCAATCTTTATTTGTTTTAAGGGAAGAACCTTATACAAATGGAGTCTATCACAAAATAACAAACATCATTATCCCTATGGAAATACAAATTGCTTTCTATACTGTACAACACTCTTAATCATAAATTAAAAATTATATTCGTTGAAGGTCAGACAGCTCATATAAAATCTAAAATTGTCCACAATATACATAAATAAATACACATATAACAATAAAAACAATAAATACACATTTTTTAAATAATATTAAACTATGCTTTAAAATTAAATTAAAAGATTACCCCTATACCTAAGAAAACAGACAAGAAAAATACCCGGCCAGATTACATGCTGATTTACAATATGGAATTTTTGCCATATTATGCGGAGGATAATATTCAAGATTACCCTACCAATTCTCTATAATTTGATATAATTGAGATAAAAAAAATATAATTTTCTCATGTCTTCTGCACTGGTTGGCTTAAATATTTATATACCATCAAGATTTTTCATACCCTGATAAATTCTTACCCTTAAAGTACTGTAAATTGGGCATTTAAATAATATATGATAAAGTGTTTCCTTTTCTTTAGTGTTGCACATTTTGCACAAAAGCTTTGGAGTAATTTTCACAATTTTATTATTAACAGAAATCTTGGTCATATATTTTCCGGAGAAACGGATCTGCATTAATAGTTTTGTATATTTGAAATTAGTCGGTATCAACAAACACTTGGGAATCTGATCAGTATAAAAAAAGTTTGAATGTTCACTATAAGATGAGCTATGCAATGTTATTCTGTCTCCGTCTTGCAAACGTTGTTTGTATTTATTTAATATCCTGTTAATATTTGTTCTGATTATGGCTGGGTTGGTTTCATACACTAGATTTCCTTCCCCACTAGCAAAACTTTTAGGTGAGAACACCAATTATATTTCGATAGAGGAGGATTAGCTGAGTGATATTTATTTCGTAGCTTTTCGAAACATATTTTTGGTGCAGTAGTTTCGGAGAAAAGTCAGAGACGGCTGATGGACAATATTTTATTTTATTTGATTTTCAAGTTCTACGTATCCTGAAAAGTAAAACTATCCTGAAAAGTATTTTGACTGATTCTTAACTATATTTAATTAAATTCTTCTTATGGGGTTAAGATTTTGAATTTTTTGGTCGATTATAATGGTTCATTATTAAAATTAACGAATCAAAAATGTTGAGAATAGCCAGAAAAATTAATAATAAAAAATGTAGAGTCTAGTTGTGAAATGAGATTATCAATTTCGACTTACCAAGTTATTGTACCTTTCATATACGCGGTATCCTTCAACAAGAATGTCTCTTTCCACCATCGGACGGACGGTGTGATGCTTTTTGTAAGCCAGTATGTCATGATGGTGTCAAGCAGTTCATTTTTATCAAATGATTCCAGCCCCCCATCGGAACGATTTTTCATACCATAGTTTGAGAGTGTTGCGATTCTATCGATCATCATAGCAGCAAAACCAGCTGGCGAATCTGTCAATCCGATCCCTGTAAAAATGAATTCCAATCGTGCAACTTCGAAACTCCAATACAACTACATAGATGATTATTTTAGAATAAATTTGTATACCTTAATATATTAATTATTATGAAATAATTTCTACATACTTCAGTAATAATTCTTACTGTATCACTTAAATGTGTTTGTTTTCCGTAATAAAAAAAATGTATTGATACACAATGAAAATAAAAAATAGTTTGTTACCACACTAAAAAACTGGAGTTAAAAGAAAGAAATTTATTAGAACGTTCAAAATTATTGAAGTGAAAACTTGTTTTGGGGCCTTTACCACTTGCTTGGTGAGCAGTACTGCAACTGAGGGAAATGTTCACCATTTCATCCTCTCCGTAATGACCTATTATTCGAAATTTTATTTTGACCTGATGTAGTGTTAGAGAGTTCAAAACGGAAAAAGAAAGTGACAAAAAACAGTTTTTATGGTCATTTGGATTAAAATATCTGAAGAATTAAAATTTGAACTGGCAATCTGTAAACAACGGAGATGTTCAGCATTTCATTGTCTTTGTAATATGCTATTATTAAAATTTATATTTTGACGTGACATCTGGTTAGAGAGTTGGAAAGCGCTATAAAAAAATAAATAAAAAATTAGATATCATTTGGTTTTTGACTCTATCTTTTTCCCTTTTTGGTTTTCTAACTAGGCGGACAGTCTGTGGTCTGAGAGCGACAGAAACCTCTACTTTCAAAGTATTATGATAATTCAAATTTCTAAATTTTTAATGTCTGACAGAGTTTTCTCATAAATTCCTTAAGCTTGGGCACGTAATAAAAATAATAAAATAAAAAATAATAAAAAAAATAAATAAAAATACCAGTTTCCAAGATTTTCAATAAAATAAAAAGCTAGTTCCTACCACATTAATAATACAACTTTTTATAAATCATTAAATATATTTTAGTTTTTTCAGAATATTTTGCTCAAAATATTTTTTGTTGTGTAATTTTTTGAAATAAGTCAAATAAGTTCTTAAATAAGTTATTTGTTAATAAATTTAAAAAAATCTTATCTTCATAGGGTTAGTTATCACTTAACAGATCCTGGAATTTCGTTTTTCCATCGGAAAGTACCTCGTGCCAACGACCGCCAATGTCTCACTGTAATCAAACTGTTCTTTAAACCCTTTTCTAATGATGAATACAAAAGTCAGCTGCGGTAACTTGAGGTTTTGGTAATTATCATTATAAAATGAACAAGAATAATAGCGGTTCGTCCTTTTTTTTTTTTTTTAGCTTTAATGTTTTATTCACACCTGTCATAATGGTAATGACAACCAATGAATGTGAGATCGATTGCTGCTAAATATAATTTCATGAAAGGCATGAGGAGGATCAGTGCCCAGCGGCACCTCACTCGGCGTGATATCTACATTAGGCGAGGAGGTCCCTCATCCAGCTCCTCTTCAGTCTTCTACAGACGTTACCTGGCATATTCGTAGTGGCCATGTCATTTATAAGTGTATTAGGATGTCCTTGTAAGTTCTCATGGAATCGTTTGTAATGAGTACGTATGTGTTCGTTAACAGTCGGCATATGGAGGTCAGTATGTAAGGTTATGTTGCTAACGTACCAAGGTGCTTTTGTAATTGTTCTGAATGTTTTTGCTTGAAAGATTTGAAGTTTGTTTAAGTGAGTCTTTTTAGCAGTTCCAAATATCTGTGATGCGTAAGTCCAAATAGGTTTTAGTAAGTAATTGTATGTGTTCAGTTTTAGTTTTGAATTTTTCGAAAGAAGTGAACTCAGAATTCTTAATCTTTGATTTAACGTTTTTCGTTTTTTGATTATATGTGGGGCCCACGTCATTTTTCTGTCAAATGTCAGACCAAGGTAGTGAACAGTGTCTGTCTGTGGAATCTGTGTATTGTCAAGGAAAACTGGAGGGCATGTTTCATGTCGAAGCGTAAATGTGATGTGCTGTGATTTGTCTTGATTTAGTCGGATTTTCTAAATTTCGAACCAGTCATGTAATCTTGTTAAATACTGTTGTAGGGCGTGTGTTGGATTTTTGTGTCTTGCTAAAATTGCTGTGTCGTCTGCATATGTCGCTGTTAAAATGTTGGGATTACAAGGTATGTCATGGGTGTATGTGATATAGAGTAGTGGAGCGAGTACTGATCCTTGAGGTACTCCTGCTGAGATAGACCTGATGGAAGATAGTTCTGACCCGTGTCGGACCGAGAAAAATCTATCGGAAAGGAAGGATTGTAGAATTAGATAATATGTAGGTGGGAGTATTGTCTTAAGTTTAAAGAGAAGACCCTGGTGCCAAACTCTGTCAAACTCTTGAGCAACATCCAGAAATACGCCAGTTGCATATACTTTCTGCTCTAGTGCTGTAGATATGTAGTCCGTTACTCTCTGTAGTTGGTGTACAGTTGAGTGATGTGCCCTAAATCCAAATTGATGGTCAGGTATTATTTGGATGTTTGTTAGTATATCAACAAGTCTTTTGTTCAGTAAGCTTTCAAAAATTTTGGAACAGATAGGTTGTAAGCTGATTGGTCGGTATGAGGGAGGTGAGTTTTTGTCCTTGTTAGGCTTTTGAATCATTATTATATGTGAGTATTTCCACTGTAGTGGAAATTGAGTTGTCCTCATTATTGCATTATAAACAGTTGTCAAAAGCACTAGAGCTTTTTAGGCATTTGTTGGAGCACTTCAGCGTTAATTAAGTCATATCCAGGAGCTTTTCTTTTAGGCAACTTTTTGATTTGTTCAGCAATCTGGGAAGGTGTGAATGAAATAAGAGGTGAAGTTAGTTTTAAGGGCACGTCTAAAGTGTTTAGTACATTGTTATCGTGCACAGTGTTAGTGAAGTCTGTGTGTGGTACAAAAACAGAAGAAAGATATTCGGCTAAGAGTTCTGATTTTTCTCCGTCCGTCACGGCCCAGGAATCATCTTCTCTTCGAAGGGGTGCTGACACTTCACGATGCTTAATAAGGTTTTTGGTACGTCTTCATAAGCTTCCATCGTCGGTTGAGAGATTTCTGATGTAGTTGTCATAGGTTGTTCGTTTGAAATTTCCAATCTGTCGTTTGAGTTCATTATTAAGTCTGATGTAAGATCGTTTATCTGATGGGAGTCTGTCAGTCTACCATATTTTGCGAGCTCTCCTCTTCGCTCTGATCAAGTCCCTTGTGTATTGTGGGTACATTGGTAGGAACTCATATTTTTGAGGTTTTGCTACTGATGAAGACCATGCTGCTTCTTGGATATTTCGTGTGAAGTATTCAACGGCATCCTAAAGTTCTTCTTTGTTTTTAACGGATAGAGAAACAGAGAGAGCAGTGTCCAATTGGTTCTTGTACCTGTCCCAATCCATTATGCAATTGATCAGTTTTTTTGTAGCTTAGCAAGGCTCTTCAAACAATACCAAATGCAAAAGGGAATGATCAGAGCAAAGATCTGAACTCGTTGTTATGGTGTGAGGTGTTGTTCGGAGTCCTTTAGTTATGAAAAAACAGAGTAAGTCTGGTGTTTTCCATCTGGAAGTTGGCCAGTACCTTGGTGAATTAGGTGATATTGTGTCTAATGAAAGCTCATAAAGAACATACCTAAGATTCCTTCCTCTTGGAGTAGATCGTCTGGATCCCCAGAACTGATCTTTGGCATTGTAGTCGCCTCCTGCAACAAAGCATCTACCAAGACGTTTAAAGAAATTACTAAACAATGTGGGTATCAGAACATACCTCGGAGGGCAATAAACCGCAGCAAGAGTAATGTTTTGTTGTTGTATTGATAGTGTAATGGCTGTAGCTTGAATCTCTGGTGTTATGGGTAATTGTAAAGGATTATGTTTTAGAGTTGTTTTGATAATTATGGCAGTGCCTCCATGTGAAGTTCCGTCTGGGTGGTGAGTTCTGTAGGTTTTGTAACCACGGATGTAAAATTTAGAATGTGGTGTCAGATGTGTTTCTGTTATTAGTGCAATGTCAATGCGTTTCTCGTGTAAGTATATGTCTAGTTCGGTTCTATGTTGATTCAGTCCGTTTGCGTTCCATAGTATAATAGACATGGAGCCCACAGTCGTCTGATTACGGGACATATTTTTGGGTAAGAGCGAGAGTAGCCTGAGATAGCTGTTGTAGAAGACTGAAGAGGGGCTGTATGAGGTTATTGAGACAGCTAATTAAATGTGGAAGGCAGTGGATCAGCTGATGCGAAGAACGTGTTCTGAAATCTTCTCTCAGTTGTTGCCTATTTTTCAGCGGAATCTCTTTGATTATTTACTGAATACAGTTGAATTGTACACCAGAGCAGTTGTTATTTACAGTTTGCTACATTTTATTTTTTTTAATTTTTTTTCTCTTATGATATGCGGCATTGTCAGCCAGTGATGTCCAGTAAGGTGCCCACTGGGAGGACTCGGTCAGACGGCGTTAGTACCCCTCGTGATTCACCAGTGAAACAAAAAACTCGTCGCTGCCTGCGAGAAATAGCTCCAATAACCATAGTGAAAACTTCAGATACAGAACCTCAGCCTCAACCAGGTACCTCTTCGCAAGAAATGGTTGAAGAATCTCCTTTCTTCAATCCAAACCCGTTCCAAGTGCTTCATAATGACAGAGAAGTGATGGAGTCAGCAGCAGTACCCAGGGAACCAAGGCCTCCTCCGATATTTGTAAAAAATATCAAAAATTTTCAACTACTGTGTACACAACTAAACGAAATCTTCTCCGGCAGTTATTCTTGCCTCAACAGGACCAACGATACAAAAATAACACCAGATACTGCAGAAACCTACCGAAACATTGTGAAGTACCTGTCAGAAACGAATGCAAATTTCCACACGTGCCAGCTGAAACAGGAGAGATCGCTACGAGTGGTGGTAAGAAATTTACACTCTTCAACCCCAACTGAAGTGATAAAAGAAGAACTAGCGACGCTTGGTTTCAAAGTGCGTCAGGTAACCAACGTTCTGAAGGAGAATAAGGAGCAGCCAGGAGTGAGTAATAAAGTTCCACTACCTTTATTTTTCGTGGATTGAGAGCCATCACCTGGCATTGAAAAAATATACGATATCAAGAGATTGTACTACACTATCGTGAAGATAGAGAAGCCATACCCCAAGAAGGAAATTGTGCAGTGCTACAATTGGCAGGCGTGTTGCCACACGAAAATTTATTGTCACCATCTGCCGCGTTGCGTGAAATGCGGTGAACAGCACAAATCTGTGGAGTGCACCAAACCAATACAAGATCCTGCAGTGTGTGCACTATGCCAGGAGGGACACCCGGCCAACAACAAAGGCTGCCAAACCTATAAGAGCCTCAAATCCAGATACCAGAAGAATCGGATTCAAGATGAGACAACCAGACCAAGAAGAGAACCTTCTAGAATTGTTAACAATAATTTATCATACTCCGAACTACTTGGAAGTAAGAACCCCAATAATACATGTGAAGCCCTGCCGCAGCAACTACCTCAGCCCCAATCTCAATATTCTGTTCATCCTAACACACATAATCATCAACAACCTCAAATTCCTCATATTCCTCCTCCTTCAAATGCAACAGATCTCACTAGTTTGTTAGCATCTTTCCTCACCGATTTCAAATCCCTAGTTACTCCACTCATATCACTCCTTACAAATCTCGTATCTCACCTCATCCCTCCTTTAAAAAGTCTTTAATGACCCACATCCCAAAACCCATGTCCATTCTCCTTTGGAATGCGAATGGTGTTAGAAATCACGGAGACGAACTAACAGCTTTACTACAAGACAAGAACATTGACGTAGCTCTAATTACAGAAACTCGACTGACCGTAAAACAGCATTTAAAAATCCCACAGTATTTAACATACCGTACTGACCATCCTGACGGCAGAGCACATTCCGGTACTGCTGTCATCGTACACCAATCCCTCTCCCATCACTTACTCCCATTACCTACTCAAGATTTCCTACAGTCAACCGCTATTGTAATCAAAACCTTCTCCTTTCCAGTCACCCTTGCATCAGCATATTGCCCTCCTAACAGATCCATATCCAAAGTCCAGTTCAGTTCTCTCCTCAACTCTTTAGGTCATCATTTCATCCTGGGTGCAAACTCAAATGCCAAGCATCAAGTTTGGGGTTCAAGAACCACGAATTCTCGTGGCAGAACATTTCTGTCTGCACTCAATACCCAACGTTTCAGTCTCCTTCCACCCAACTCACCTACCTACTGGCCCACAGATCCTAACCGCAATCCCAATATCCTTGAATTTTTCATCCACAGTGGCTTAGGTCCCCTCAATCATTCCCTTACCCCTCTTGCCGAACTATCCTCAGATCTTAGTCCATTATTACTCCAATTATCTCTAGAGTTATGGCAACGAACTATGCTGACTTGACATTCTGAGCAGCCTCCCTCTCCTCTACCTATATATACCCCCATAAAATCCTAGGCTAGTCAGTAAGTAAGAGATCTGTAGCAGTAGTACTTAGCATGTCATAATGTTCATTGTTTGATTTGTTTTCTCAATAAAGTTTTTTTTTCACTTTTCGACGGTTGAGTTTCATAATTGGCGCCCGAACAGGGACCGCATGCATATTTCATCGCGGTTCTAGACTCGAACTCTGCAGTACCAGAAATCAAGATTTGATCTACCTTTCGAGGATATCACACCTGTAAGAGGCTGGCACCCCGCTCTGACTCTTAGATCTTGAAGAAGGACCTGCTGCTGAACTGAAATCGTCTGATCACCCCGACAGACATTGAAACTCTTGGAAGAAAATTGTGAGTCAACTTTATTTGAAATCATCAAAACTCATTAAATTTTTTTAATTTTTATTATTTTCTGGTTTATTAATATTTAAATTATATAATTTTTTTTTATTTATTATATATATATAAATTAACATTTATATTATTATATTGTTATAAACATATATGTACTAACAATTTTATGAGTAAATTAGCTGAAAGGTTGGAACACATTAGATCTATTCGCATTAACGACTGTAATAATTTAGACGAAATGGCAACCACTTTTGCAATTAAATCCGCTGATTATGACCATATTCCAGCATTCAATGGGGATCCACATAATTTGCTTAAATTTGTAACCGTTTGCCGACAGATTTACACTATAGTCTGCAAACCCGATAACAACCTCCGCGAACTGAATGACCAACGCTTACTCAGTAAAATCCTAGCTAGACTTACAGGAGACGCTGACTACATTAATATGACGTGTGAATTCACTGGGGTCACTGAACTTTTACAATATTTAGAAAATACTTTTAGGGATTCTCGTTCTATTGAACAACTAACATTTGAACTCTTTAATTTAAGAATTCGTCATAAAGAGCACCCTCTAGATTTCCTTCAACGATTAGACAGAAGTCGAACACTAATTATTTCAAAATACCGAATTCAGAACACTCCGGAAAGAGCAACTATAGTATCCGCATTAGAGAAAAATATATTATACCACTTTTTCACAAATATGCCTCTACATATTAGGACATATTTGATGACTAAAGCCGGTCTAAAAACTCTTGATGACCTACGGAATCTCATACAAAATGAAAATCACCTTCTATTTGAAGATTTGATCAATTCTGGGAATATGAGGAAGCCCGGGGAAGCTCAGGAAGAAAACAGAAGAGGTTATGATAAGAGACATGATAAAAGACATCATAATAAAAACTATCACCAACCAAATTTCTACGGATCATGAAATGATGAGCGTCGACACTCCCCTAGGAGAAATTATCACCAAGATTACCATAACAGTAATCAAAATAACCACCATGAAAGGAGAGATTACCACCAAGATTACCATAACAGTAATCAAAATAATCATCATGAAAGGAGAGACTACCAACCTCACAAAGAGCAGTGGAAGCCCGAAGACCAAAGAAGGTACTTTCGAGGCTCAGGACAATCCAAAAATAATAAGCCCGCAGAGAAAGGTGAATCATCAAACACAGTCTCAATGCGTACCGTGAGCGGTTTTCAGAAAAACAACTCAAGACACCCAGTATATAAAGTAGAAGAAGAAGATCCGAGAGATAAAGAAATAAGAGAACTCCGTGAACGATTAGAGAGGCTCACCGCAAATAAAACAGAAGATCATTTTTTAGAGGACGACCTAGATCGGAATTTCAAAACATAGAAATTCAGGAACTCCAGACAAATAATTTCCATAAACGACCTTATGTAATTGACAAAAAGGACCGTAAATGGCTACTCGACACAGGAGCACAAAAAAACTATATAAATCCAAAAATAGTACCTGCAGGAGTCAAAAGAGAAAATGAAAATTTCATCGTGTTAACTACCGCAGGAGAAGAAAAGGGAACAGAAACTATCACCACCGAAATCAAAAACACGTTTTTAAAATGTCCCACTAAAGTTAAATTTTATTTACTAAATTTTAGTCCAAACCATGACGTTCTGATTGGTTCCGAACTCATGGATGACCTTAACTTTAAAATAGATTTTGAAAATAGACACATTAAATCAGACTATAGTGAATTTAACTTTATATTGAATAGGGACTCCCTTCCGATTGAACTCAAGAAAGGAGAAAATATAGCAGAAATACCTAAGGGAAAGAACTTTTATATAGATTATAAAACGGACGGACTGGAAATACCTCCAGGAATATATAGGGATAAAATAAAAATTATTAGTGATAAAAGCGGAACAGTCAAATTGCCTCTAATGCATTTCCAAGAAGTGGAAATAGTGAACCCACCAATAGATAAGGAAGACAAAAATATAAATGAGCTGGTTAGAGTTGAACATATTCCTCCGCAACATAGGTCTGAATTATTAAAACTGTTGGAACAATATTCTGCCATATTTAAAACAGAAAAAGATGCATTATCAGCGACGGATCTAGTGGAACACCAAATAAAAACCAAAACGGATGATCCAATTTATTCTAGAAATTATAGATACCCGCAGCAATTCAGGGAAAAAATAAGAGAAGAAATAAATAAAATGCTAGAAAACAAAATAATTACTCCCAGTAACTCACCCTATAATTCACCCGTTTGGGTAGTTCCTAAAAAAGCCGATGCATCAGGGCAGAAGAAAATAAGAATGGTGATCGATTACAGAAAACTCAACAGTGAAACGATCCCAGACCGATACCCCCTGCCGAATATTGAAGACTTACTCGGAAAATTAGGTAAAGCCACTACTTTTACAGCAATGGATCTTTGCTCTGGTTTTCATCAAATTAAAGTTGATAAGGATTCAGTTCATAAAACTTCATTCAGTACTGACCAAGGACATTTCGAATTCTTAAGAATGCCATTTGGGTTATGTAACGCCCCTGCAACATTCCAAAGGGCGATGAATATTATATTTTCGGATATGCCACATGTATTGGTATACATGGATGACATTATTATATTTTCTGAAACCTTCAATGACCACTTAAAACACCTAAAATCTGTTTTAGAAAAATTGAAAAAACATAATCTTAAAATCCAACTTGACAAAACGGAATTTTGTAAAAGAGAACTATTGTTTTTGGGCCATATAATAAGTGAAAAAGGAATAGAACCTAATCCAGACCAAATAAGAGCAGTCAAGGAATTTAAATTACCCAAAACAGAAAAAGAAATAAAAAGTTTTCTAGGCTTGACAGGATTCTATCGAAAAATGATCCCTAACTATGCAAAAATAGCTTCACCTATGACAAGATGCCTGCGTAAGGAAGAAACTGAAATCAACCCTGATTCCTACCGAGAAGCATTTGAACAACTAAAAACCTTAGTATGTAGTAGTCCCATAATTCAAGTACCCAACTTTGAAGAAGATTTCTGCTTAACAACTGACGCCAGTAATTACGCCATAGGAGCGGTACTTGCTCAAAAGAAAAATGGTAAAGAATTACCAATTTGTTTTGCATATAGAACACTAAATAAAGCCGAACAAAATTATTCTACAACAGAAAAAGAGTGCCTAGCAATAATTTGGGCATGTAACCATTTTAGGCCTTATCTATACGGCAGAAAATTTTTTATTTACACTGACCATAAGCCACTCGAATATCTTAAGACTTGCAAAACACAAAACGCCCGTCTTATCAGGTGGAAACTGCTTCTAGAAGACTACGAATATGATATCAAGCACATCGAGGGTAAAGCGAACAAGGTTGCTGACCACTTGTCGCGACATCCAGTCGACAAGCATGTTTCAGAGACACCCGAGTTCGACATGTATCATATTGCAGAAGAGGATGACTCATCTCTAGATACCCAACACTCTGCCGAGTCTTCAGATAACAGGATCCTTATCGTCGACGATGGTCAAAGACCTGTCAACGTAGAGAAAAATCAAATAGTCATCATGAAGGGATTTAATGAGGCTAAGATAGAAAAATTATTTAATAAAAATAGAACAATTTTAGAACTAACTTATCCATATAACCAAAACGCAGAACAACTAGAAAACAAGTTATTGGAAATACTAAAACCCAATACAACTTATGGCGTTTATTGTCTTCCCAAAATCCATAGAATTGAGAGTGAGACCAACTGGTACGAAAGATTGTATAATAAAGTCACAGAAATTATCAGAGAAAAATTTCCGACCAATAGAATAAAGAAATACTCTTTATTATTACCAGACATAACTGACAAAAACCAACAAAAAGAGTTGATTTTAGATCAGCATATCGGAAAATCATGCCATAGGGGAATAAATGAAACATATTTAAAATTGAAAACAAAATATTATTGGCCAAATATGAAAGACCATATCACCGATATCATTAATGCTTGTGATACATGTAATTCAATTAAATATGACAGACGACCTATTAGACCTAAATTTATGATTACACCAACACCTGAAAAACCTTTCGATTCAATCATGATGGACACACTCCATATGCGAAATTATTACGTTTATATAATAGCGGACACCTTCTCAAAAAAGATATTCACAAGATATAGCGAGACAGCAAACGCTATTGAATCAATGGCAACACTGAGGAAATATTTGGTCCATTTCCCAAAACCATTAGTAATCACGATAGATAATGGCCGTGAATACGACAACAATTTATTTAGAGACTTTTTAAAATATTTAAAAATTGAAAAACATGAGGCAACACCTAACTATCTAAATTCGTTAGGATTACTTAATAGAGCAAGCTCAACGTTTATAGACTTAATCAAAATAATAAATACTCAATCCACCGCGTCTGAAGAAGAAAAACTAGAACTAGTAACAATCGCATATAACAATTCAATGAACCAAGATTTAAAATTAAGTCCGAACGAAACAACATTTGGAATCGGTAGAGACAACTACAATGAAAATCCAGAAGTTCAGGAATATTTGGTTCAAGAATATCATGAAAAACTTAGAAACACCAGAGAAGCTATAAAAGCAAACATAGAAAAAAATAAAGAAAGATATATAAACAAAAGAAACGAAACTAGAGAAGATATCCCTAAATCAGAGACACCCGAGTTCGACATGTATCATATTGCAGAAGAGGATGACTCATCTCTAGATACCCAACACTCTGCCGAGTCTTCAGATAACAGGATCCTTATCGTCGACGATGGTCAAAGACCTGTCAACGTAGAGAAAAATCAAATAGTCATCATGAAGGGATTTAATGAGGCTAAGATAGAAAAAGTATTTAATAAAAATAGAACAATTTTAGAACTAACTTATCCATATAACCAAAACGCAGAACAACTAGAAAACAAGTTATTGGAAATACTAAAACCCAATACAACTTATGGCGTTTATTGTCTTCCCAAAATCCATAGAATTGAGAGTGAGACCAACTGGTACGAAAGATTGTATAATAAAGTCACAGAAATTATCAGAGAAAAATTTCCGACCAATAGAATAAAGAAATACTCTTTATTATTACCAGACATAACTGACAAAAACCAACAAAAAGAGTTGATTTTAGATCAGCATATCGGAAAATCATGCCATAGGGGAATAAATGAAACATATTTAAAATTGAAAACAAAATATTATTGGCCAAATATGAAAGACCATATCACCGATATCATTAATGCTTGTGATACATGTAATTCAATTAAATATGACAGACGACCTATTAGACCTAAATTTATGATTACACCAACACCTGAAAAACCTTTCGATTCAATCATGATGGACACACTCCATATGCGAAATTATTACGTTTATATAATAGCGGACACCTTCTCAAAAAAGATATTCACATGATATAGCGAGACAGCAAACGCTATTGAATCAATGGCAACACTGAGGAAATATTTGGTCCATTTCCCAAAACCATTAGTAATCACGACAGATAATGGCCGTGAATACGACAACAATTTATTTAGAGACTTTTTAAAATATTTAAAAATTGAAAAACATGAGGCAACACCTAACTATCCAAATTCGTTAGGATTACTTAATAGAGCAAGCTCAACGTTTATAGACTTAATCAAAATAATAAATACTCAATCCACCGCGTCTGAAGAAGAAAAACTAGAACTAGTAACAATCGCATATAACAATTCAATGAACCAAGATTTAAAATTAAGTCCGAACGAAACAACATTTGGAATCGGTAGAGACAACTACAATGAAAATCCAGAAGTTCAGGAATATTTGGTTCAAGAATATCATGAAAAACTTAGAAACACCAGAGAAGCTATAAAAGCAAACATAGAAAAAAATAAAGAAAGATATATAAACAAAAGAAACGAAACTAGAGAAGATATCCCTAAATTACCAGAAGAAGTTTTTATTAGAAAACCCAGTTCCAATAAAAAAGATCCAAAATATCAAAAAGGTAAACAATCTAATGGCAAATTTGAAACCGCTAAGGGTAAAAAGAAAAAATTACATGCAAGCCAAATAAAAAGGCCCAGGAAAAAGAAAAACGATTCAGGAAAACCTACTACCATTCAAGGCACAAATCAGAATGAGTGTCTAGCAGATAATGTGTACGCACAAAAATTAAATGAAGAAATCGAAAAACGAATTCAGGATTTGAGGGTTAATCCCAATAATCTTCCTGTTGCAGATTTTGAAGATGAAGGACTGTTTCAAGTTTCTTCTGATCTTAATTCTTCTGGCTCGAACCCTCCAGGTAGAAACGTTGAAAATCCAGACGCTGTCGAATGGCCCTGGGGCTTCGATCATTCAAATGAATTCGTCGTATGTGATGACGGAATGGTACACTTTCCTACATTACAAGAATCTATCTCAACTAAATGATGAAATCACAACAATAAAAACACATATTAATAGTTTAAAGACAGAAAAAGAAGTTAAAATGCTGCATCAAATATTAGATAAGAGGTATGAGAGAATAACTAACCAAATCACCCACCTTCTTAAGCGTAAATATATGAAAAGAGAAAAACGTGGTATAATTAATGGTTTAGGATCTGCTCTCAGTTGGTTAACGGGAACTATGGATGCAGATGACAAAGAAAAATATGACACCATCCTACAAAAGGTTGAAAGTAATTTATATCACATAGAACATAACGAGGAAGCTAGGCTTAGCCTCAACCGGAAATTAACACAAGAATTAAATAAAGATATTATCATTTTAAATACCTTCAAAAATAATATAGAAACCAATAATAAAGTATTAGATTCTACAATCATCAAATTATCATATCATGACCTTTTAGCATATTTAACTCTCATAGAAGCACAATTACAAGAAACAGAAGACGCATTAGTGTACAATGTAAACTAGGCATGACACACCCCAGCATTTTATCGTATGACGAAATTAAAAATATCAAAACTCCATATAAAAATTTACTGACAAGAGACGTAGAATTAAATTGGTTATTAAGTAAAGCAATTTGTTCAATGTCCGATTCGGGAATGATTTATTTCTTTATTAAATTACCACTAAGGGTTGCCCCTTCGACTACATATTACATACTGTCATATCCCATTATTTATAAGGAAAATATTGTAACTATTCCAGTTGAAAATACTTTAGTTATAAGACATAATAACCAGTTTCATAAAGGACAATGTTTAAAATATAATTCCAACTTTTATTGTAATTACAAAAGTCTTAGTTTAGTAGAAGATAAGTGTATAGTAGAATTAAGTAACAACCAAAAATTAGAACATTGTAAAATAATAGGAATTTCACAAAAACCATTTATTAAACTTATACCTAGCCTTAATCAATATCTCACTTTTAATTTATCTACTATTGAAACTAACATAACAGAAACCATGTTATATTATTTACCAATCACTGGTTTAATAAGCCTTGACAGAAATGAAATATTTGTAAATAAATCTATAGTTATTCGATACGAAGAACATGTAAATATACCCATAATATCTATGCATAATATTGATAATGTAATTTTTACTAATTATAGCTACGATGATGTAAATAAATTAGACTTAGGAACTCTAAATATAGAACCTTTAGAAGATTATTCTGTAATTACTCACTCTGACATTATGTTATATCTTACTTTGATAATATGTATATATCTATTTATTCACCATATATTATTTTACTATTATAAATTTAAAACCATTTTTAAAAATAAGACTAACAACCCCACACCTCTAACAAACATTGTAACTCCTGAACACCCACCTATCAGCAATCCCATCGAGCTATCATCCTTTTGCGACGCCAGATCTAGAGCGTGGCATTCCTACCTTACCGAAAAACAAGCATCCTAGTTCGGAGGACCTCACTTTTTAAGGGGGGAATAGTTATGGAAACGAACTATGCTGACTTGACATTCTGAGCAGCCTCCCTCTCCTCTACCTATATATACCCCCATAAAATCCTAGGCTAGTCAGTAAGTAAGAGATCTGTAGCAGTAGTACTTACCTTTTAGATCCTGAGACAACTCCCTCCTAAAGCTGTCATATTCCTTACATACATATATAATAGCATCCTACGAACCACCCACTTTCCTCTTTTATGGAAACATTCCACTATTATCCTGTTTCCGAAACCAGGCAAACCTCCCAACACCTCAACGTCCTACAGACCAATTAGCCTTCTTCCGATTCTCTCAAAAATCTTTGAAAAGATCCTCCTTAAACGCATCCTACCCTTTATAGAATCCCAAAATCTTCCTTCCCATCAGTTCGGATTTCGTTCACAACACTCTACAGTCCAACAAGGACTCCGAGTGGTTGATCATATTTCCGCAGCATTGGAAAGCAAGCAATATTGCTCGGGTGCATTTCTATACATAGCTCAAGCTTCCGACCGGGTATGGCACGCCGGGCTTTTTTCCAAGCTGAAAAACTATCTTCCTCAGTCCTTGTATCTTGTTCTCCGTTCCTACCTCTCAGATCGTACCTTACGAGTTCGTTGCGGTACTGAATTTTCGCATTGGTATCCAATTGAGGCAGGTGGTCCTCAAGGGAGCGTATTGGGTCCCGTCCTTTACATCCTCTTTACCGCCGATATCTCTGTCCATCCCGATACCTTCCTGGCAACTTTTGCTGATGACACCGCCATTCTATCATCCGACTCAGATCCTGATATAGCATCCTCAAACCTTCAAAGACACCTCTCCCTGATTGAGCACTGGTGTAATAAATGGCGTATTAAAGTAAACGAATCCAAATGCCAACACATCACCTTCACGCTCCGACGCAGTTCCTGTCCACCAGTACACTTTAATTCCATCCAGCTTCCTTTCTCAGACACAGTCCGGTACCTTGGCTTTCTCTTAGACAGACGACTAACGTGGAACCCTCATACTAGACTTAAAAGACAGGAACTAAACCGACGATATGGCCAACTATACCGGCTACTAAACAGGAAATCTAAACTTTCCATTGAAAACAAGTTACTGATCTACAAGACAATATTGAAACCTATCTGGACTTACGGACTTGAACTGTGGGGAACAGCAAAATTTTCGAACATCAAACGCATCCAATCCTTTCAATCCAAAGTCCTTCGAACAATAGTCGATGCTCCTTTCTATGTAACTAACAAAACCCTACACCATGACCTTAATATCCCATTTGTCCTAGACCTTATCCCATCAAAATTCTCCAAATTCCACCAGAACCTTACCCATCATTCAAATCCCTTTGCTCAATCTCTATCCAGCACCACCCATCCATATAATCCTCCAAGGAGGTTAAAACGGCATCGGCCCCGCGACCTTTTATAGTTTGTAAATATTGGAGTTCTGGCAATGGCCAGATTCTCCACTCACGACATGAGTGTATGTGGCTTAAGCACTCTTGCTCAATCTCCACTGGGTTTAGCCCCAGTGACGCGGTTGAGAGAGAAGTGCTGGGATCTCCTGGAGCCATACTTTTCCCTCCACACTTGGAGAGACAAGTCTGGTTTGGAGTTCACTCACCAAATTGTAAATATTGTATATAGGTATGTATGTGTTCTTTTTATTCATTTATTTTTAGTTTATTTTATTCTTATTTATTGTATATATATTATTTTTCTGTATAATTTATTTTCTTTACTGTACATAGAGTGTGAATGTGATCTGTGAACACTATTATAAATGTCCTTGAGATAGATTGTAATATTTTTCAATAAAAAAAAAAAAAAAAAAAAAAAATTAATGTATATCACCTGAGGTGGTTTCAATAGTAGGGAGCGTTTGGGCATTGCCCCTACTCATACCATTAGGTCTTTGTTCTTGGTTTGTTGCCGATGCTGGTTTTCGTTGCTGTCTCTGCTGCAGTAGTTCTGGTCCTGAGTGAATCGGATGAGGGTATTGAGGCTGAAGCAGTGGTGGGAACTCGTGTAGTTCTGGTGGTGGGGGTTGAACTCTAAGAGGTCTCTGCAGAATATGGTTTCTTTTGCGGGTCTTCCTAAGCTCTTTCAGAGTTTCGCAACCTCTATAATTAGCAGGATGTGGTCCTTGGGAGTTGGCACTGTTTTATGGTCGCTGGAGGTGTGGCGTGGTGTAAATTTTTAATAACTATTCGAGGCGTTAACTATTAACTCTTCCTGGAGTTGATATGTGTGAAAATCAGCTCCACCCCTTCTAGGACTGGTCACTAACCTACGGTATATTTCTACATTTTCAGGATACACGCTGACTCCTCTCATAGACGTTTTCAACCTGAAACTGTTAGGGCCACCTTCATTGTGAAGATAGCTTACTAATGCCATGTAGTCTTTCACATCGTTTATGTGAATAGGTGGAGGTCTAATAATAATGGGATTATTATTTGCTGGCTGTCTATCTTCCGGAGTATTTGATAAAACTTCGAATCGATTGTTAGTAGTAATAGTATCACTAACCTTTATTTGTTTATGACGTGGATCTCTGTCTGAAGATACATGTCATTTAGCGACCAACTTTTTCATCCAGACACAACTTCCCAGGACATAGATTCTGGTGTATTATCGTGGTTGACTTCAGCTGGTGAACCGTTTGAAGCCGAAGGTTCCGTCATCCGCTGCACCAGTAATTTTACTTCTATTGATTGGACTTATTTAACTCACGAATATGGAAGAGATGAAAGAAATTAACATGCAGTTAATTGATTTAAACTTGTGATAATTCTATAGATTTGGAGAGAGAAATAAATTACGTTTGTAACCTTCAATCAATAACCTGATTTAAATTGCGGTTTGTCCTATCAAAGTTTTTTTATTGTGTATTTATTCAGATAGCTCGACATGCTATAATAAATTCTGTTTTTCAAATATTTTGCCTATATTGAAAGTTCCCTAGGGTTTTTGCCGTTGTGTATTTTCCTACGATTGTGTATCGTGTCAAGATACAATTTTGTGTGATAGCTCATTACAAAGAATAATTTACAAGAGTAATTTATACACAATTATTATTATATTATTACTTTCTGAATATAGAACAAAAAATAATTTATGCACAATTATAATAGACCATATTATACAGGGTGTCCCGTAAGGACACAGAAATCGAATCAGTTGAGGAAGATGCAGTCAATAATAAATAAAAAATATCAGTACTTATTTTAATATATGCCTGAATATTAGGCCTTCATCAGGGCGATAGGTGTAGAAGTTACACAAAAGGAGAAAATTGAGATTTTATTACAAAATATAATTTTTATTTATATGTGTGTTTATTACTTCAATAATTACTGCACTCTCACAACAACTTCTCCTACAATTAGTTTAATGATCAATGATTCCTTCACAGTAGTTATAATATAATAGTAATTAATTTGATATTATAATTAAGTGAATAAAAAGAATTATTTATTAAATAAAATAGGACACGAGGCAAGGCTAAAAAAATGAACAATTTTTTTTTTCTAACCCTCCAAAATGTTTATTTAATCAATTTACATATATAGTATACATTACAATACAATATATACAAGTAACAAATTCCTTCCACTGCCCGAGGGCATTTTAAGGATTGGGGATAACTAAGGGTAACACATGTGGCAGAAGGCCTTGTGACTTTCATTGAACGGGGACGGAACGTTCTGCTAATTATCTATTATTTACAATATTTACACATTAATGGGTTTAAGAGTCCAGACCACATCCTTTGGCGAGTATGTCCACCAAAAGGAGTTTACCTTGCCACCTCCCAGGTCTGGGTGGTGGTGAGGTCTCATTAAACAGTGTTTTTTTTTTTTTTTCAAAAAATGATCAAGTCAAAAATCATTCAAAATAAAGATAACAAGGATTAAATTATTAGTGGGACTGGAAAGTAATGTCGTTTTCTTAGATTAAATTCAATCACATAAATTTCACAAGAGTTTTTATTTTTAATCACTGATGTAATCACCCTCATTATCAACAACCTTTTGCCATCTAGTCTGAAAATTTTCAATGCAGGATCGATAAAAAACAATTGGTTTTTGAGCAAAATGTAAAAAGCAAAGAATAAAGAAAATTTTAATAATTCCGTTAGGTGTTCTATTATGACTGGACAGAAGTTGGATGGAGATGCAGTCAGTAATAAATAAAAAGTTGAAGGTTTGTTGAAAAAGTTGAGGTGTGTTGGTTCCTCAATCTGATGCAAATGTTCTTGGATGGTCGAACAAGGTTGGCTAAGACTGACAATTCCTTGATTGTCTGACACGGATTTGCTTCGACTTCCGCCCTTAACAGGTTGTTGTTGGTCTTCCTTGATTGATACGAATCGGAAACATTAAAATTACCGGATTTGAAAAACCACTTTTGGCAGTTTCGAACATCTAGTGCTTTTGGATAAACATCGCAAATGTTTTTCGTAGCAACAGATACGCGACTACCCTTGCGAAGCTCAAATGAGCTTATTCCGAACGGCAAAGAAGTTGAGGCTAATTTTGTGTTTTTTTTTTAAAGGTGGTCACATTTTTTATTAAATAAGAAGGAATTGCTTACAAACTATTAAATTTAATTAAATTTTACGTACACCGCCGTAAAGTTGACAAAAGTTTCTTTGAGATAACAGTGATTATATTTATTAAGGTCAATGTACTTATATTATGTATATGTATAAACTACTTACCAATAGAGTCTGGATTATTAACATTTAACATAAAATAAGAGGCTTCCTGAGCACTTTCCCCCGCTCCTTCTAGAATATTGTTAACCCTTTCTTCTTCAACAAAAAGTGAGGGAAATTCAATCGCCATATACCAAGCCACAATTGGAACTAATCCCCCCGTTATGCATATGTTTGAATGGTAACCTTTAATCCTAAAACATTAAAAAATAATTATACCATCAATGTATTTTTTTTTGTTATTTATTGAGTAATATAACATTCTGTCACATGCACAATGGTTATAATTAATAATAGTAATAATAATACTTTATTTATTCTGGGACGAGTCCTTTTAGAATAATACAGAAAGACAGAAATGTGGGCTAAGGAACCTCGGAGATGCATAAACAAAAATACAGAATAATTAAATAGTCATAATAAAAAAAAATAGGTTAATACTAATTTTAATCAGTTAATAATAAAAAAAATGAAAAAACCATGGAGTAAAAAATAATTGAGAACGATCTAATAATTTATATACATATTTACAGTAGTGTATATTTAAAATTTTATGGGGACCGGACGGATAAGTAATGATTGAACAAGATGGATTTAAAGGTAGGAAGGGTATTGGGTTGATAGATGTGGTAAGGGATGGAGTTCTATTCGGATGATGATCGGATAATGAACGATCTGTCGAAAGCAGCGGTTCGGTTTATAAATTTGAAGACTGGGAACGAGTATTGCGGGAACGAATAGAGGATTTGCATTGAAGGAGCTCGAAGATGTATAAAGGACAGCGGGATTGGATGACATGAAAGAGGAAGGATGCTAGGAAATACTTACGACGGTAGGAAGGATAAAGCCACTTCAACTCTGCATAAAAACGGGAAACAGAAGCGTCCATTGGGATCCCAAAGATGAATCGTATAAAGAAATTTATCCAACGTTTTAGTTTCACCTCGAAATCCTCAGAGACTCCCCTCCCCCCCATATAACGTGCAACAATAGTCAAAGTGGGCAAATATTAGGGAAGTGACTAGGAGCCTACGAGTTTCAAGGGTAAATTGGTGACGGAAGTAATTTAGACGTTTAAAGGTGGAAAAGGTACAGAGGGAGATATTGGATACATGGTTTTTCCCAAGAAAGCATTTTATCAAAGGTTATTCCAAGATTTTTGATGGTGAGGTAAAATTTAAATGGGATTATCATGTAGGAACAGAGGATGTATTATATTAGAGGAATATTAGGAACAGTTTTAAGGAGGTTATTGGAGCCTATTAAGATTGCCTTCATCTTTTCCGCATTCAACTTCAAAGTGTTAGCTGTCGTCCGTTACAGTGTTATAGTGAGATAAGAGTACATTCACACTATATATCTGTATCCCGGAGATAAAGAACACCGTGTCCGTTTGGATATTTGTTGATGATAGCCAATGTTCAATAAATTTGAGCTATTAAATATTCTTAGTTACTAAATCTGTACTACGGAATTAAGTGCACCCTGTCACATTTTGGTATTCGTTCAGGTAGCCAATTATCCATAACTTGGAGCTATTAAAATTTGTTACTTAGTCCAAAAATTATTTTATGCAAAATGGACATGGTGTCGTTTGTCACCGGGGCACAAATATACATATAAGATGAAATATTCAGAAGCAAGATAAAAACTAAACAATAATAAAACATTATATACAACATTTTTTATTAAAGGTATTGAGAAATATTACAATCTGTCCCAATTAAGGACATTTATAATGATGTTCAGAGAGCACATTCATACTTTATGTACAATAAATAAAAAACAATAAACAACAGATTGATATTATACTAAAAGTAAATGTATATAAGCAAAAAGAAACTAAACTAATAAAAATAACAAGCATTTTTGTATACGATATTTACAAAATTCAATCACCAAGTACTCCGAGCCACGCCTTCCCCTCCCCCAATCGTAGATGGAAATTCAGGATCCCTGCCCCTTCCCAGCACGGTAAGGGGGTCTGGCCCACAGACTAACTGGTTAAGGGCCAGTAGAGGCACTCAGGAGTGCCCATCCCTCCCCTCCAAGGTCGATGGCGCAAGAACGACTCCCATCCTCTCCTTCCAATTTATTTTATTGTTCACCTTTTCTTTCTTTTCTCAACAAACTAACTCGAAAACTTCACGAAAAACTATCAACATTTAAAAACGACAGCTATAAAGACTATGTAGACACAATAAACAATAGAAATGGATCAATATGGTCAACAACAAGGCGTATACTAAAGAAAAAGATCTTGAACACCCTCTCCGACGTACAGACAACACCTGGGCGATAACAAGCGAAGAAAAAGCCAATGAATTTGCTGAATATCTTGCACAAGTATTTAGGACGAACACAATACAGGACAATAATTTTACTAACACAATAGAAGAAGAATTGACAACACCATTACCATTATCACTACCACCACCAGCATTCCATCCAAAAGAAATTTACAAAGAAATAAACAGACTACCAAACAAAAAAGCTCCTGGATATGATCTAATCACTCCCTTTATTGTTCGACACCTACCTCGAAAAGCTGTTCTCTTTCTTACACATATACATAACTCCATTTTACGCTCTACCTATTTTCCTTGGCTTTGGAAACTCTCCACAATTAAAATGATTCCTAAACTTTCAAAACCAACCACTACTCCGTCATCTTATCGTACTATAGTACTTCTTTCTTTAATGGGAAAAATATTTGAAAAATTACACCCGAACCATCTAAAGCCCATTCTAGAAAGTAGTGAAGTGATACCAAATCACAGGTTTGGCTATCGTTGTTATCACTCTACTGTGCAACAGTGCCGTCGAATAGTAGATGCTATCTCTGTTTCTTTGACAAAAGAGGAATATTGCTCTGCGGTTTTTCTCGACATAGAAAAAGCATTCGATAGTGTCTGGCACAAGGGTCTATTAAACCCCAAACTAAAAGGGGGGGGGGCTAAAACCCATTTACCTTCAACTTATTTTTTAATTCTTTAATCCTACTTTCTTAATAGATTTTTCTGTTTCTTCCTTTTTCACCCAACACATTGGTTTACCACAAGGTAGTGTCTTAATCCCAATCCTCTATTCTAAATACACCTCTGATATCCCTGCGCACCCTAGTACCACTATTTATTACTTTGCTGACGACACTGTTATTCTATCATCATATAAAAATTCTACTATCGCATGAATTGTCCTTTAAAACCACCTCCATGATCTTGAAAAGTGGTTTGAAAAATGGCAAATCAAAATATATAGTAATAAATCCACTCACGTTAGTTTCTCTCTTAGAAAGCCTCATTCCCACCCATAACGATTGCCAATAACCCAGTGCCTTCAAAGAACTATGCAAGGTAACCTGGACTCTACTTAGATAAAAGATTGAATTTTAAAGAAGAAAATAGTTTAGGATCCAACCAGAAATAGCTTATTATAATTCATCCACTCCTTATTAGACAAGTATAGTTGCTTACCATTCTGGATATAATAGGGCTTGGGCTTGACCAATATGTGCGCCCAAATCTGCTGCATGGATATAGTATTTTTCATGCCCTACTAAGTACATGAGGCGATGAAAAATTGAAGCAACATGTACAGGATCAAGGCCTGGTATTTGCGGAGCCTCTGAAAAACCACTACCTGGTATTGATGGCGCTATTACTTCAAATACAAAATCATAAGATTCCTTGGGCTTGACCAACTGTAGTATTAGTTTATAGAACGAAGATACAGAGCCAAGCCAACCGTGAATCAACAATATGGGTATGATCGTTTTACCTGTGGACAAAGAATGTTTCATTTTTTTATTTTTATAATCACAGTTTTCAGTTCTTTTTTTTCCCTAGTAAAGATAGGTTTACACAACCTTTATTTCACAAAAAGTTTAAAGGTTTATAGATCTAAAAAAATGATTTTTATCCTTAGTTTCTCAAACAAATACACATCAGAATCATATGTAATTCATTTAAGACAAATTTTAATTCCAATTACTGTTTATTTTTTATTTTACTGAACTTTTTTCAAGAGCATGAATAAATACAACTTCAAATTTTACCATAAATCTGGAACTTTATTACAAATGTTCCTTAGAACTTTTTTCTTCAAAGTTTCACAGAAACTGTTAAACCGGATTTATTTTTTCCTAAAACAATTCACATTTAAAATGGAACTCTTTAAAAAGGTTCCATAAACGTTTCAACCCCTTGTATATATATATATATATATATATATATATATATATATATATATATAATATATAATATATATATATATATATATATATATATGTTAGGATTAATTAATTGATGTTATTTGTTATTGTATATTCTACCTACAACACTGTTACTGGCAACATTGTCAGATGTAACGTCAGTGATCACAACAATGAATACTCCCTCGATATGGCTTCTATGTTTTGCAGTGTTTTTCCACAATAAACATTTCTGTTTTGTCTGTGTTTGTTTCATAAAGAAACTCTAAACATTATTAACAGGTTATGGGCCCAGTGTACTGACAATTATTTATGATCCTCGCGTAATCGTGTGTGATTATTAGAACAAAGAAGTAATGGCCAAAGTAAGTCCTGCAATTCCTATTATAGTCGGGTCAAATTATAGCAATTGGAAATTTAGAATCAATGCAATATTGGAAAATGAACAGATTAACGATATGTGAACAAAAGAAATTCCGAATGATGAAAATATCAAGAAAACATTCCTGTTACAAGATGCCAAAGCTGAAGCTATCATTATTGAAGGATTTTCTGACAAACATCTTGACTTAGTGGAGGATTGTACAACTACAAAGTTAATGATTAAGGCCCTAAAGGATGATTTTGTGATAACTACAGCTTTTTCTAAACTGACATTATGGCGTAAGTTACTTAATCTAAAATATTCTGTTGTTGACAGCATGGAAGATCCTTTCTTGAAATTTGATAATATTATTAGAGAATTAGTGGACATGGGAACACAATATGATGAAACTGATAAAATATGTCACTTATTCTTGACATTGCCTGAAGAATTTGGTACAACTGTGACAGCATTAGAGTCAATTAAAGATGTAAAAGTGGATTTTGTTAAGGCGAGACTACTGGGTGAAGAGTTAAAAATTGAAGGTAATGCACATTCATTGCAAGATGAAACTTCTTTCATAGCTAACCAGGATCGAGGTGGTGATAGAACTCACTTCAAAATAAACTGTCCCAAACTCGCAGGTTCAAATCATTATAAAAAGACAGAGGGGTTAGAAGAGGTCAGCCAAGAACACCAATTGAAATGTAATCAAAAAGGTAATTAGCTAGAAGAGAAGTTGGGTAAAATCATAACTAAAAATAATGATCAGAGAATTCCCTTTTCTACTATAGATAATCAAACAAGTGACATTGAAAACGTTCAAGATCAAGGTAATGAAAGTCTTGAATATAAACAGGAACCTATTGTGAGTATAGTTGACGAACCTGTATTAGCCGTATCCTCCTTAGGCAAGTATAGAAAAATTGAATAAGAAGGAACTATCTCCGAGGAGCAAGAAAACGTAATCTCTACATTAAATGATGAATCTGAAAATCTTAGAGGAAATATTAAAGAAATCGGTGGAAAAGAAACAGGAATTGGAAAAGGCCAAGAAGAAACGATAAAATGTTTTGTATTAGGTTCCATAAAGGCCAAGGAAGTATTTTTCCAGTGCGGTAAGAAGATCCATGAGCTAATAGCCAATAAAGAAGAATATATAGGCCCCCCAGCTTTAGTCGAACCCTCGATATCAGAACGGACGTCTCCGAAAGTAGAAGGTGATAGAACCAGCTAAAATAGAAGGGTTGTTTATTATAGGAATACAGAAACAGAGCCAATCACATTCCTATTTTAAAAGATGATGTATATATACAAGGGTTATATGGCTCTGAACCATGTTAGGGCAGGCCGTTTAATATCTCATTTTAAGACACGGTAGTCTTTGTCCCATTCCAGAGGGCAAAAAGGGGTTTTTAATTTAGCGCCCCTTCCGTTGACGAGCTAATGGGTCTTGGCGAAACCATCGTCAGGTTACTCATTCTGGATAAGTGTAAATAAATTGTATATAATCAATTATAAATATAATTTTGTAAATAGGATGTTAGGATTTGGACTTTAATGACAAATTTCTAGGGCTGAATGTAAGGAATCTCAGGCTGAATCGACCAAAGTAAATGTATAATTGAATTAGTTATACGATCTTATGATAATTGTTAAAATAAAAGTAGAATCAAAACCTTTTTAATAATAGATTTGAGTTACTAAACTTTTATTAGAAAAAAAAGGAAATGAACGAAAATTAATCATTATTGAATAAAGTTTTCATTTTAATATAAATGCATAGTGGCCAGATTGATGGGAGTAAAATCTAGTTATAATTAAAATACCGAAAATGGCCGTAGTTCAAAGTTAGCGCAGACGAGCACTCCAAATTAACATCTTAAGAAAAATTTGTTAAATTTAGAAATATACTGTTAAATATAAAAAAAAATAATAATTAATTAATGTTTGCGATTAAATCTTTAGTTATATAAATTTCTCAACTATGTAAAGCTTCAATCGAGGGGGTGTGTTAGGATTAATTAATTGATGCTATTTGTTATTGTATATTCTACCTACAACACTGTTACTGGCAACACTGTCAGATGTGACGTCAGTGATCACAACAATATATACTCCCTCGATATGGCTTCTATGTTTGTTGTGTTCTTCCACAATAAACGTTTCTTTATTGTCTGTGTTTGTTTCATAAAGAAACCCTAACCATTATTAACAATATACACCATACAAGGGATTGATATATATATATGTATATATATATATATATATATATATATATATATATATATATATATATATATACATGAACGACATATAGTCCAAGAGCCCCTGCAAAAATATTGATATTAACTGAAAAAAAATTTAAAGCTTTTTTAAATTTTGTTTTGAATTCCTTGAGAAGAAATAGTATACACACTTCCTCAAAGTTTATTGCCTTGATTCGGAAGACTCAGTGAGATTTGTAGATATCTTAGCCTTTAGTGCGAAAGGAAAATAGGCTCTGATAGTTTATCCTATAATTAGAGTCGAAACGAAGGATGAATAGCACAGTAATCTTGTCATGTAAAGGGAGGATCTAAGTTGCATCGAAGGAGGTAGAAGTTGGAACTCTGGAATCCCAAAACTGGGGATTCCAAAAACTACATTTTCGCACTTTTTTTCGTTTTTTCCCCTCTCCCCCCCGTTTTGGCCATGAACGAGCACCTTTTCGACAAAAAACATTCTATACATTTTTAAACTAGATTAAATATGCTACAATTTAAGACCAGAAACGACTCGGTAAATTAAATAGATTACGAGATACAGGTTTTCAAGTTTGGAAAATTTGATTTACCATTTATATTATTTTTCATGTTTGATCATATGCTATTGTCTTTTATCTTCAATAACCTGTTGAAATATTATGTTTTTAGGGGGAGGGGGAGAAATTTATTTCGGAATGCCACGGGATAATTATCCAGAAATGTTTAATAAAAATTAATAATAAAAATAAAATTAGTTAAACAAATTTGAATCTATAATATATTGATTGGTCCAGGATTAATGAATTCGATTTCATTTCTCAAAGACTGGTTTGTGTTTATCATGCTTTATAATTACTAACATTACCTGTGATCATCATGATATAAGTGGGGGGATGAATTAAAAATAACTTATTATTATTATAAAAAATGATTTTATTCTTATGTTTAATACACTATATATACAAATTATGTATTAATCTTAATGTGCAAATACTATTTATAATAAACTAAATACATGATTCATTGAATTTCATAATTGACTGTAAAGGTATGATTTCAGATTTTCAGATTAGTAAATCTATTATTGAGAATAAAAACTTAGCTATGGTTCTAAATATGATGTGGTTAGGTTGTATTGGCCGTTCCATATCTGCATCTACTGGCCCGAGGTCATCTTGTCAAGCTCAGGTCTAAACTCTGCCAAGACGCCCTCCTCCCCAATCTGTGTAGGCCAAGCTGCCTCTTCAGTCCTCAAAGCCGAAAAAAACACATAAGACCTCGAGCTTTTTCAACCACGAGATTTTATACAAATATTCTGGGTGGGGCAAGGATGATTTTGATTGGTTCTTAACTTTGGGGGGTGTAAAAATAATTTTAACTGGCCACACCCTAAAGGGAAACAGTTACTAAGCCCATTACTCGTTACCAGTTACTCTAAGTCAAGGCCTTCACCAGCCCTTGTCCTTAAGTTACCTGTTCTCTCACCACCGTGAAACTGTCTTTGGTGTTAGCATATTTTAACTTTGTTTTCGGCACCTCATAATAATATTAAAATATTATTGTTCAATACATAGCATTTTCCACGGCTACAGAATTTAAGAAGGAATAATGGCGATAGGAGATTGAAATTTTTTCTTCAAAATAAAATTGTCAAAAATAATTTTTAAAAATACCAAATGTTAATGCCGATATTTTTTCTCAACACAGTCCTTACATTTTAATTTCCATCATATATATGTACAACTATTCTACCTAAAAGCTATACAATAACTGTACATTGAGATTGTTGCCCATTCAATTTATGTACAATAAGTGAGTGTAATTGGCAATTCGGCTTCTACTAGCAAAGGAAGCATAGTACTAGTTTTATTAAATTAGTATTTGTTGCTATATATAGCATTTTTCTATGTTTTTAAATGTCAATAAACCTATCTATGATTGCCTCTTAGCAAGTATGCTTTTACTATTACAAATACCTATGAGTATTCTTCTTGTAAATTACTATAATTCATATATGCAAATATTTCACATTAAAGTTATTAATTTACGTATTTATAAACTGTCTTTAGGGTCTCTGGTAGCAGATAGGCCTTTCCCATCTCAATATGTTCCACTTTTCTACCTCTCTCTGTGTTACAATGCCAAACATGACTACTATTCACATGCTTAATATTTTATATTAAAGTAATATTTTGTGACAAATCCTTTTCAATTCTCAATAATAATAGTAAAAAATATATTTATTTATAAATTAAAAGAATATAGTAGTTTTGAGACATGGAGTTCCTTTTTTATAAACAACAACCTATTGATTTTGATTTTTACCCTATGAAAAATACAACAAAAGCTTAGTTAATCTGCTATTATAATACAAATTTTGATAAGCCTGCTTAGATGTAAAGCTATGTATTGAACATAGCCTAATGATAATTAATAATATTTAAAAATAATTTCTAACACCTGGGTGGATACCTGAAACCCCCGACCCAACCTTTTGTAAGTGGTTACTTAGATAGTGGTCGGGATACCTAATAATCCTCTGAGGTAACCTTTTAGCACTCTTGAGAATACTCTTAGCACACCCACTAGCAATAGAAGTACTTGACGACACATGTCGGCCAAAAACACCAAAGGACCGTTTAAAGAGGATCAAAAAGCTTTTAACTCTTAAGCATAGGAAGAAACGGTCGTGTACCTGCTAAAAGGGGTGTGTTCAACATAACACTGGGGGTGTGGTCATCCCTTCTGCCAATACTCCAACCAATAGGAACCATGCTTGCCCCACCCTAGATATGGAAAACAAGATCTACTGAGGGGGATAGAAGAAAAAAGTGAAGACACTTCTTCTTGGGACTCAGCTGAAGACACTTCTTTTTGGGACTCAGCTGAGGACAGCTGGATGAGGAGAGGCTGATAGAAGAGAGGCCTGATGTAGCTGCCCGGCACTGAGGAGGTCCCTGATGTTTTTATCTGGTTGGAGGACTGTTGAAGACCTACCTGAACAAAGATGATCTCAACTTCGCACCTCAAATAACGTATTAGATAAGTAATTCCCAACAATTCCTTTCTAAAGATGTATAAATATTTAATGGCAATGTAATTTTAAATTCCATCCATCTGAATCATGCCTTCACAACCAATTGTATAGTTCATTAATTTTTGTAAATATAATGTGTATAACATTCTTTCTTATATCATTTGTAAATAAACATAATTTGTACATAAAAGTTATTTTAATCATGCCACCTATTTCTTTCATTATAAGCACAGGTAATGTTTGGTAATTAGAGAACAGATAAACACACAACAAGCCTTTGTGAGAAGTAATCCAATAAATTAATCAAGGACCAATATGTCAAATGACATAATTTGTTTAACTAATATTTTATTAATTAATTCTGGATAGTTATCTTCAATAATTACCAGTGGCATCCCGTTAAAAATCTATCAAAACCCCATTTTGATACGTAGCAGTAATATGCGCAGTAAAGTCCCACAGTAAAAACAAGTGTGCTCCATTAATTTTGATGATCTTAGTTATTTACACCTTGGATCATTACAACACAAACTCATTCACCGTGAGTATCATAGAAGATCTCTTTGTCTTCTCAAAATAAAGGTTTCTTACCTTATTATATATAAACAAATTATAGTACCTTTCCTAGTTTAGGGATGTAAGAAGGAAATCTGTCTATACCTACTCAGGGTCACTATTTCCTAATGACTTCAAAATAAATCTACTTACGATAGTAAAAAAAAAAAAAAAAAAAATACTTGATCCAAACTAAAGATGTGTTCTCCAGGAATGATCTTCTATAAAAATAAACTGACTTTTGATTGTGGTATTTAACTAATATTTATCTAAACATCTAGTTGGTACTTATAATCTTCATAATTTAAAAATATATCTAAATAAAAAGTAGGTAAAGTTCAACGTTATGAAGGTCAATATTTTTGGTAAGTTGTTCTTAATTCTGCATTTACCTTTTAATAAATTATTATTTAAGTATTTGGTGGACTAAATTTACTTTTTGTGTTTCTAACAATGATTTTTTCACTTACCTCTTTTAATTATCCAAAATTCCGATTCCGTATCCATTGTCCATTTCCTATTAGTCTTTAATACCAAATGATCAACCAGAATTTAGAATTGATTCCTTTTTCTCACTCCGTTCCATAGAAATAGTTTTTTTTATTTTAAAGAAATGCTTTATTCTCAAATTGTCTTCATACTTCAGTTTCCTGTTCTTCAACCTCTTTCTATTTTGTATTTTCTTTATCTTCTGTGTGATATTTTTAATTGGCTTTTGTTTTTAATACATATCTACAAAGGAACACAACGATATGCAATTTATAATGATATGGGGGGAAGGTGCACAGGAGGGGGTCTGGCCCACGGATTATCATCTTCCACCAAATCTTTCTCCCCTCTATGATACCTCCTTCAAAATATTAAAATGAATAAATATTAACTTCACTGATTCATATCAGACAGGTTATTGAATATAAATGACAGTTGTATATGATCAAACATGAAAAATAATTTAAATGGAAAATGAAATTTTCCAAACTTTGAAAACCTGTACCTCGTTAATTATTTCATTTACCCAGCCTTTTTTTGGTCTTAAATTGTAGCATATTCAGTCTAGTTTGGAAAAGTGTACAGTGGTTATCGTCGAAAGCTGCTTCATGGCCAAAATATTGAAAAAATGAAAAAAAGTGCGAAAATATAGCAGTTTTTGGGATATTCAAAAGTGATCTGGGGGGGGGGGTGAGCGCCAAGGTCGAAAACTTTGATTTTAAATCTCAGCCATACCCTATTTAAGAAGATGAAAAAAAAAATCATATATCCCCATTTAATGCAACTTAGGCTGTACAAGGTTACTGGTCTAGAAGATCAAGATCTCAAATTACAAAAGGAAAGAGAGGATATCTATAAAAAGTACATTCCGTACTTACAGCAGAAATATAGAGAGGAATTTGGGAAGAGAGAATTTTCAGTTCAAGGAATTTGGTTCGGAAGTAGAGGGATGACTTCACTTTTAACTGCTGATTTCTTAGCAAAGCTAAGGGTGGAAAGGAGCCATCTATGGAATATAGTAGAATCTATTATTCTGGACTCAATAAGAACTTTGCACCATCACTTGTATTAATTCTGGTCATCTCTATGGACAGATGTGGTATGGAGGAGACAATTATAGCAATGAATGAATAAATTATAACGTTCTGTACTTCGGATGATGGGCCCACAGATCATTATCCCTTTTCTATTCTCTCTTTCTAAATATTGTCGATTAAGATTTATCAGCATGCTGGGTGTTTTAGCAATTCAAGAATGTGCAGCTGTACAGTTTTATTGTACTTTTTTCTTCATAACACTTATATTAAAAAACTGAGAGTCTATCAGTCAGATCATGCTACCAGAAAAAATGGTAGCTGATTTAAAGAATGATTAGCCTAATATTGTTAAAATTAGTTACTATTTTTTAATGTAGCATGATACTGATTGGCACCCTCAATTTGTAAGTATAAATGTTATTAATATTAAAAAAAAATGCTTTCAAATTTTTTTTCAGATGTTAATTTATTAACATGAGCACTTGGACTAATATATACATGTATGAAATTAAACTCATAATGAATACTAATTAGTATCTTGAATAACGCTCAAATAGTTATCTTGTTATATAATTTAATTGAAAAATACTGAATTCTTAGTTATTTAGTTTGATTTAATTTTTTAAAAAGTATTACTGAAAAAATGTAAGCAAATTTACATTTTTGAGAATTAATATTTCTTTATATCCATTTTAATTGATCTATGTTTCCTCAAAGTAAATTATTTGATTGGAGAAGTCATTGTCAATAATATTTACAATTTTACCCAAAGAAAGTTTTCTAATAATCTAATTAGATAATAATATAGTTCATGAAGGACTTCAATTACAAATAAAATAGTAACCTACCTTTTGCAACTGTTTCATTTGGTCTCACACGAATGAAATGTATATTTAGACCTGAAATTCGTGTTATGTATTGTGGTAATTGGTTGAGATAACGCTCCCTGTCTCTCCAATTATATTCATTTTTCCAATATTCTATAAATTTGTTTAGATATTCGGAATTAGCTCCATAATTAAAGCCTACATCTTTTATTGAAGGTGGTAATTCTCTTGTGGTTAGTAGCTTTTTTTGGAGTTCGATCAAATCCTATAATATTGAATACCAATAATAGTAATTTTCGATTCAAGTATAATTTAATTTCACATTTATTATTTATAAATTTTACATTTTAAAATGAACTCTTTATAAAAGATTACTTACAGATTCTGGAATATTTATTCTGAATGGATTAATAATATAATCATCATTTTTTTCTAGGTTAAATTGTTTAAATTTGACTTCTGGTTTACGGAATGCTGCAAATTTCCATTGTAGAAATAATAGAAGTATTAGAGTGAAGGTTACCTTTATAGGATAAAAGTAATTGCCACACATTTCTGTAAAAAGTAAAACCTGAATTAGTTATCTATAAGCCTATCTAAAGTTAAGTATAAGGAATCTGAACATAAAACATGGTTTTATTATCAGATCTTAACATCCTTTGTCAGAAATTCATAATGTTATATTTGATATGGCAACTCAAACTTCAAATCAAGTGACTTGTTTAAAATTTAATGTCTTCGTTAAAAAACTATCTGTTTCTGCCAATTATTTTTTCTTATTTTGTGAAAAAAAGAGAGAATATTTCGAGTGCCTGGAGAAAAATTCATTAACAGAACCTTTGTTTACTGTTCTCAAACTGAATTTAGCTGAGGATTGTTATAACAGATATTACGAATTATGGAAGCAAATAAAAGAAAAAAAAATAATCAGTCTGTTATAAAAGTTTATAGTCTGTATCATAATCTTTGTTGCTGTTATATTATAATTACAAGAAAATATTTATGAAAAAAAAATCATTTAAAGTACCATCATAATATTTTGTTTAATGTAGACCACAGACTGGTAGACATGTTACGATACTTCAATTACATAACACCTGTTAAGGTACAGTATTTGAGCATTTTTAACTCAAGACTCATCTAAAAGTCAATTGCTCATAAATGTATTCATTGTTTGTTGTAATTGTTAAATTATTAACAAAAATTGACAGAAGAAAAATAACTTCAGATTATAACATTAGTACATTAAACACAAGGAGAAAATGGATAGGAAATTACAAACCTTCATGAACACCTAGAATAAATGAAATTTAATATAAAGTGTAACTCTTAGCTGGAAATTAATCTATTGACTTCACCAATAAGAGACTAATGCAAGAAATAAGCTATTGTTTACATTTGAAGTAAATAGGCTTATGTATTTACCAAGCTGGTGATAACATTTGAAAATTAGTATAATTCAAAACAAAAAGGAATATATTAAAAATAGAAATGTTTCTAATAGAAAGTTCTTATTTATAATTGTACAAAAAGAAAAATTGATCAAACTTTTACTATTTTTATGTTTCCATACATTTATTTATGATCAGGGCCCTGATTTGTATCCAGTAAAAACCCACAAAGTATGCCACATAATATGCAATAAAAGATGTTCAGATATACAGAAAGTTATGCAGTAACATAACATGAAATATGCAATGAATAAATCTCTAAATATGCAATAAAACATCTATAATATTCAATTACACTAAAGTTCTAACAAAATCTTAGTAACTAAAAAAAGATAAATAAGTAAAATCTGATCAAATTTAATAAATGCATTTCTAAATTTGTTTGTTAAAATCTAAACTATACCACTTCATACATGCTATCTAATTCTTTAGTCTTTCCTTTTCGACAGGTTTTTCTCTGTCTGACAGAGTTTAGAAATTTCCTCAATTCAACCAGTGTCGGCAGGAGTACCTCAAGGATCAATATTGGCTCCTTTACTTTACATTATCTATACGCATGACATGCCTACCACTTCCGAAACATTGACTGCTACTTATGCTGATAATACAACACTTTTAACAAATCACCATAACCCCAGATTAGCCTCACTGAATATACAAAATCACTTACTAAATTTACATTTACACTTCGACGAGACACATGCCCACCAGTTTATATCGGCGACAACCAGATTCCTCAGACTGACACTGTACGTTATCTAGGGCCATTATTCGACAGAAGGATGACCTGGAGCCCACATGTCAAACAAAACAAGTGAAAAGAAAGACTTTGAACAAACAACAGAAAATACTATAGTCCTTTTTTTTCCAAATCAGAATTGAAAATCAGACAAAAACTAAATACGTTCACTAATCTACTCAAACCCATGTGGACATACACCTCATAAATTTACAGTTCTGCAAAAAAGACGCACTAACAAAAACTACTACCATTTGAATCAAAAATTTTAAGACTAGTAACAGCAGTTCCCTGGTACCTAAACAACAAAACTTTACACACCGACTTACAACAACCGACTATCAATCAACACATACGTACTCTACTCCCGATTTCATCTTAAGCTACACAGACATCACAACGGACTTATCGGACTATAACGACATGGCCACAGCTGACATGCCCATCAGGAGACGATTAAAGAGGAGCTGGATGAGAGATCTCCTTTCCTAAATTATGAAGTAGACCAAGACCAGGAAGAGGTACTAATCTTCCTCATGCCTTAAATGCCAATTTTCTTTACAATGAGATGACATATGCTTATTTTCAATACTATGACAGGTACGGATAGAAGTTTGAAGAGAGAGAAAAAAAAGTTTGTTAAAATCTAATCTTCTATTCTTCAAAATTGAAAAAAAAAATATTACAGATGTGACAGAAACAAGTTTGTATTCAATTAAAATTATTGACTTGTTTTCATAGAAACTTGCTTTGAACAATAGAAGTAAAAAGGACCTTGCAATGAATTAAAAAAGTGTTTCATGTTTGTAATCGTAAGGGTCGATCAAATATTTCAATTTTGAAGAAATTAATTATTACTTTTAAAACATTACTTTTTACTTTTAAAAAAAGTGAAATAATAAAACTAAATCTGGAGTTTAGAAGTTAAAAGGAATGACAGGAAGTGATAAAAATCCAGGGAATGAAAAAAAAAAAAAAAAACATATTCTAAGAAGTCAATAACTGAAGCTAATGTTATTTTTTGATTGAAAATGAACCTACAATGGTATTACGGAATTTCATCTTTGATGTTTCAGTTTAACTCATTATTTCTAATTATTATTATTCTTTTTATTTGATTGCAAAATATGCAATATAAAATTTGTCTAATTGCCTCTGGGTACACTGATTAGTAAAAATATTTGATCAACAATTTAAAAACTGCTGAAAAACAAATAATGCAATATCATAAAAATCTAGACTTTGATTAGGAGAGGAGAGCAGCTGGAGTTGCCTCCCAGGTAAAAATAATCCAAAGTTGTATTTGTTAACTTCTAAATCCACATTAAAATAAAGTTTCATTAACATGGCTACATTATATAATAATTATGCAATATACTTACATAATATTTTGTTGCATACTTTATGAAAGGCTTTGGTTGGACTTTAGTGGTAAATTTAAAACTTATCGGGAGTCTGATAAAATTATCCCTGGGCTCTTTTGTTTCTCCAAGCTCTTGTTGATAATATCTATAGAAGTGCCTTAAAATCTGAGGTGGAATATAAAATTTACTATTTTCAGAAATATGATAAAAATCCAATTAAACTTATATATCTTCAAATAAAACCAATGCTGGTGATTTTTTTAAAATAAAGTTAAAGTGCAATTATAGATCAGTATTGGTTTAATTTGTAGCTAGACTATAAAAACTGTTTTTTTCTCAACTTTCCGAAAATTACAGATATCTTCCTTTGGTATGAAGTAACTCCTAAATACGTACATGTTTTTTTTTCAGTTATAACTTACTGGCTTTTACTGTTCTATAATTAAACTGCAAAAGTAGTATAAGTCAAAAACTGGAACTTTGGGATATTTAAGACTTCAGAGAAGTTCTATAAAGATAAGTGTAGATAGAATAACAATAGGTATTTCTTGGTAAGAAATGTCATCTTACTTTTTCTGTTAAAAAAACAAAAAAACTAAATCATAGCCAACTATTTAAAAGCATAAAGTTAATGCTTTTAATAATTAATTAATTATTTGATATGAAAATGACCTGCATTCCATTTACATTAAAAGGCTAAATAGTATTCAAAATATTTATTAAAATGTCAATAAAAAAAAAATGAAAAATATTTATATTATCCTGGAATCTAAAATATTAGTCAAATCATCTTGAAAATTACGGGCTGTTTACAAAAATTATGGTAGCTGTGATTTTTTTTAATATGTGGTTTGGGTTGGTATAATGTTGAAAATCCAAGTTTTCAAACAAATATATTCTTTACTTATTTCGAATTATCTAAATTTGAGAATGGTACAAAACTTGTAATAGAGTAGAAGAATCAACTTTATTCTGGGACAAAGTCCCTTAAGAATAACAATATTGATCATAAAAAATTAACATTAAATCTGGCCAAAATTCATATTAAAATAAAAGAATAATTAAAACTTGAGTAATAAGAGAAGTATTTACATAGTTATATAGATATATTAAAGAAAAGATATGAGCAATAAGGTCACAGTACTGCAAAATAGCTACTACAAACAATAACTACAGTGATGGAAAAAAGTATTTGCACAACACGTTTTTATGAATAAAGTAGTTCAAAGAAACAAAAAACTTCGCTTTCCTTTGCAAAAATGAAAAGTAAATTTATTAAAAACTGAAAAAACCTTTTTACAAAAAAATAAAAACACTTCATAATCAAACAAAATAATTAAAACAATAAAAGTGCTTGGAAAAAAGTATTTGTACACTTCCACATTTACAAGTTTATTTTAAATTTTAATATTTTGTAAATAGGCCATTGGCGTCAATAATTGCTTGTAGACGTCAGGACATTGAATACACTAGGTTTTTAATTAAATCTACGTTTATTTGTTTCCATTCTTGAACAAGAAGTTGTTTAAGGTGATGTCCACTGTGATATGTGATATGGTATTTTCTTACATTTTGGTCAAGGGTGTGCCATAAATTTTCAATGATATTTATATCTGGTGATCGAGGAGGAGTTTGGAGCTGTCTTGGAATTAAATATTAACCACTCCTTTGTTCTTCTCGCAGTAGGTTTTTGATCGTTGTCCTGCTGGAAATAGTACTGATCCTGGATTCCCATTTTTTCGACACTAACACGCAAATTACGTCGCAAAATGTTCACATAGCCTTCAGCATTTAAAATGCCTTAGATGCTCACAAGATTTCCTACGCCATGGTAGGAAACACACCCCCCCAAACCATAACATGTCCTCCACCATGCTTTACAGTTGTTAAAACATTTTGCTTCTTTAGGGCTTCATTACGATGTCGCCATATCGTCTTTCTACCATCTGAACCAAACAAATTAAATTTGCTTTCGTCAGAAAAGATGACATTTTCCCAAAAGCTTAAGGGTTTCTGTACGTACTCTCTAGCAAAAGCAAGGTGCTTTTTGCGATTCGTTTCAATGATGTATAGCTTCTTTCTTGGAACTCTACCATGGAGCCCTTCCGAATTCAGGGCATATCTAATTGTTCTGCTAGTAATCTGAACTCCATACGTTGATTGGACCATGGTAGCCAGCTCCCGAGAACTTATCAGAGGATTTTTAAGAGCTTCTTTTCTGATTTTCCTCTTCAGCCTGGGAGTTAACTTTTTTGGACGCCCTTTACGCTCACTGTTTTCAGTTAAACCACGTTCTTCATACCTTTTTATGACGATGACTGTAGAAAAATTCAACCCTAAGAAATCGGCAATTTGGCGATATGTTTTTTGCTGACTCCTCAGTAAAAAAGTTTTTTCGCGAGTCGCGGCAAACAGTTCACTTGTCTTTGGCATGATAATTTTCCATTGACTAAAGGAAACTGATTGAAAGACTAGAGAATACTGGTAATAAACGATTAGAGATAAATTAGTAAACAAACCTATGACCTATGGACGCAGGAGGATTAATGTCAAAGTAAACAGAGCTTGTGAGTCACTGTGTGCAAATACTTTTTTCCAAGCACTTTTATTGTTTTAATTTTTTTGTTTCATTATGGAATGTTGTCATTTTTTTCCAAAAGATTTTCCTCAGTTTTTAACAAATGTAATTTCCATTTTTGCAGAGGAAAGCGAAGTTTTTTGGTTCCTTGAACTCAATTATTCATAAAAACATGATGTGCAAATACTTTTTTCCATCACTGTAAATGAAATTGGAAAAGAATGATAAATTACTTTTGTTGGCGAACCCTTCCAATAATGAAAACAATAATAATATTAAAAAACATTAGTAAATATTTACAATAATTGATTTACATCTGTACCTTAATGTGTTCAAATGAGTACTTATAATGGTGTTGTAAACATTAGAAAAGTCTTATGATCTATATACTATATAAAATAAAAAAAAAGATAATATACATATAGAGGAGTGTGCTCAATATTAGTAAAAAATTAAATAAATCTCAAAGAATTAGAAATAGAAAAAAACAAAAAACGATTTGCAGTGAAAAGTGACTGAAAATCTTTTCCATAATCATAAAAGAAAAAAAATAATATAAATGATGTATAAAGAAAAATGAAACTTTGTTACATAATACACAATGTTTGATTGGATTTTAAGGAGGCGTTGGTGTAAGAGGGTTTTAAATATGGATAAGGATGGTGCATAGTGGATTTTAAGTGGGATGGAATTTCAAAAAGAGGTGGAACGGACAATAAAAGATTGTTGAAATGAGGCAGATTTGTGGAAAAGTGTGTAAAGGTCAGAAGGACGAGATCAGAAGACGGATGATGATTATAGATTATTTGGTATAGGAATCTGCATAATAAGATAGTAAAATCAAAATTAAGAAAAATTGAACTTAAGATAGGCTATGATATACAGGTATATCTGTGCCCGGAGGCAACGGACACTATGTCCATTTTTATACTAAATAATTTAGTAAATAAGAAACTAATTTTAATAGCTGAGAGGTATGAAAAATTGGCTCCCTGAGCAAATACAAAAATTTGATAGGGCGTTCTTTACTTCAGAGTACAGATTTAGTAAATAAGAAACAAATTTGAATTCCTCAAAGTTATATAACATTGGTTTTTCTGAACAAATACCAAAATGGACATGGTGTTCTTTACCTCCGGTGTACAGCTGTAATCTTCTTAATAATTAATTTTGGTTTTGTTTCAAGTTAAATTAATATTTAGGGTCTAATTGTATTTTTGAGTAGAATTGTTTTTTTCATCAACTCCCAACTACTTATTAACACCTCAAAAGCATGACTAACAGAAACCGGATAAGCCAAAATTAAGCCTTTCTGATTTCCCAGAATCTCTAGATGGCATTCAGTGCCTCAGCCTGCTATTAGGGTGGAGAAATATTTATTTATTGAGAAGAGAAATAGGAAAATGAATCAACAATGAGGACAACTGTGAAACATTTAGTTCAAATCCCGTGTTTGCTGATTGCAGCATTGGTTTTTCATCAGGGCTTACTCCTGTTCTTTTGGCTCCCTTTATTATTCAGAACATTTATACTCGATGTTCATCTTAATCGGCTATTACAACTTGGAGAACAATCTGAATGTTTATGAAGCGGAATGACACGAGGTTTAATCCATTACTTAATATATTATAATTTCAAAAGAGTTTCAATATATACAAATTTAGAAATATATTTGATTACTTAGTGTTTTTTAAATTACTCCAGATTGATTGAACTTCATCACTAAAATCTAAGTAATGTGCTTTAGAACACACGACAGAAGTTAAAACATCAACGAGAAGGGATTAATAATATAGAATATAATTTTTTTTGTTCTATGTAAACAAAGTAATAACATTTACAATATATACAATTAAAATTTTGTCTAAACTATTTATACTTTCACTTACCTATATATGAAATATATAGTAAGGGACAGTATCGTGCGATCGTGAATATTTTCGAATCTGAGTTTTCAATGAAATACACGTTTTGAGGTTTGTTGGGTCCAAATAACCAAGTCCCGCAAAGTGGTCTGTGTATGAGTGTGTTTGTGACCAATCTAGCTCAAAAACGAAAAGTCGTATGAAAGTGAAATTGCATATTTAAGGTTTTCATATACCTCAGATGCTGCACAAACATTTTCGTCAAAATCGGCTAACCGGAAGTGGTACTTTATATAATCATTCTTACACATTTTTACGATTTTCTCGAAAACGGCTCTACCGATTTTGATCAAACTCGGTATATCAGTGTGTTATCAAGTTGTTTTTAATATCAGATAGGTCTCACCAAGATTGATGCCACTTTACTGCGCTGAAATGTTCATATACGCCTTCCTCTGGTACCTTTAATTTGGTTTATTTAAAAAAAATAACTGTCTCTCGTTGTTAGGAATTATGAAAAAATGGCTAAATATATATTTTTAAAAGAATTTGATAATTGAACAAAGGGGAAAAAAATGCTTATCCAGCTCGAAAATGACTCTCCAGAAATAATAGTCAGAAGGTATACGTATAATATATTTCGTTGGAAAGCGGAGGATTTTAGAACAAATAACATCTAATTAATAAAGTTGTAAAAGGTAACGGAGAGTAACGAATAACATATAAATAAAATTTCTGAAAACTAACATTATTTGACGTAAATCCCATGTTTCTAAGGAAATTAAATGTTATTTTCTTACTAAATGTAAACTTCTAAAACTTTATTAAGTTTGAAAAAAGTATAATCCACCGAATCAAGACAATGACATTTTTTTAAATAGAATTTCAATGTACTTGTGTGAAAGAAGAAGTGAAATATAAAAATATTTCATGGATGTATAAAGTATATGTTTATAACTTTAATTATATTTACTGTAGTTTAGTAATTCTAGATCTGATATTATATTTAAACAATTAGGTATCGACCTCCGTTTATTCCAAAAATCGTCATGTAATCTATTAGAATATTAATTTACTAAATAATTTGATGGGTTTTTCCTTTGGGAAATCCAAACATTATCCACTTAAAATTATTGTAACAACTTTTGACCTATCAATGGCAAGCAATGAAAATCTCGTAATTTCATTTTTAGTAAACTTTACAATAGAAAATAACTAATAGTCGTACACTCCATAATAATTTATAGGTTGAATATACCATTACACTTTCAAATATCTCTAGGTATATATACATAGCTCAGACTGGAGTTGTGTGGTTAATAAAACAGATGGAGTAATGAGGTTTTTATTGTCTACCGTTGATGTAATTAATACGGTTTTTGTTATTTTAATGGTGTTAATGATTTGTTAGCTGTAAGCTTTAAGCTGTAGCTCCATTAAAGATCCATAAAAAAAAAATTATAATAGCCCAACATTGCCATAAAATAATTTCTAATCAAAGTAAAGCGGTAAGTGAAAGTTGTGTGTTGCTTGCACCAGATTATTAATACAATTGTGTCTAAACTATTTTTTGTTTTTGATTTTAATGACCATTGTTGAAACACTATCAAGGGTAATAAAAATTAAATAGAAACATTTAATTTCTTTTTTTTACGGCTAGCAAAAATATCAATATTTACTTATGTATATGGGTTTCTGAATTTTCCATGACATTTAAATTTAATTTAATTTAAATTTAAAATTTAAAATAATGTTCAAAACAGTCGTTATTATTTGGCTTTTTACCTCTTTCTTATTCCCTTTTTAATTCTCTAACTCTGTGTCACTTCAATGTACAATTTTGAATCAAAGCACATTACAAACGGGACGAAATACCGAAAATTTTCCTTGCTTACATTAAGCAGGTTCAAATTTTAGTTTTTGAGATAATTTAATCAATATGTTCAACAGAATTCGTTATAATTTGGTTTTCAACACTATCATTTTCATTGTTTGTCTATCTAACACGGCGCTGAGTTAAGATAAAACTTTGAATAATATCTCATTTTTAAATATTTAGGTTTTGGATAGATACATTTTTAGTTTTTGATATATTTTAATCCAAATGCAAAAACACTTGAATTAGTCGACTCTAGCCGACTTTACCCGAATGTGCGTTACATATCCGAGCGTGACGGGTCAGTCTCATTCATCCCCCACAAAAAAAGTATATTATGAAAAGTGCAATTATAAAGAAGTTTTCACTTCAAAAAAATATTTATTTGCATCGTTTCGGCTTACAAGTAATCTTGGATTAATTATGTGTTATATGATTTTTCGCTGTCTTATTTATTACAATAAATAAGATAGCTAAACCAACCAACATTTTAAATTACAATAATTGAGGCGTTTGCTATCAAAACCAGCTCAATACATTTTTGGACATTTTACAGGAGAGACAAAAAACTTCTCACGTCCACAGTTCTAAAGCCAAATTTTTCTTTAAAATTTTGAATTTTAGGTATAACCGCCTAGAATTTGATTAGTTTTTCATTTTCATTCCAGGTGCATTACCTTGGGCGTAATTACACTAATAAGGTTGGAATGAGCTGATTTTGATGCAAAAACACGATTTTTCGTGTTTTTTTCAGTTTTTTTGTTCAATTAAGTTGTGTGAAATTGTTTTTTTTCCAGTTTATCAGTTAATATTTGTGTGTTTACGAGTTTCAAATCAATGACATCCACTTAATTGTTTCAAATGATCTGAAATTTCAAATTTCGGTTGAGACATAAACTTTGGTACAATGTAAAAAAGGTCATAAATTGCAGCGCCAAATGGAAGGGAAGGTTTTTTTTTTTATTTATCAAAGAAAAATAATATTGTAAATAAAATATTGTAAAGAAAGCAAGGAGAGAAAGGAAAAAGAATGCTCGTTATTTAAATGAAATTGTTGTCTTCGTAATACATCGGCTCACATTCTTGGTTTTTTTGTGCTGGTCTTCCTTGCAGCATGAATTTTTCCTCTTCTGTCTCTACACTCTCGGAGGGGCTCTTTCCGGATTGAAAATTTCCATGGACAACACCTTGAACCCGGTTTTGGAGATCATGAAGATACTGAGAAAAGCCTTCCGACATATATAGCTTTCATTTGTTGTTGCCGTGCACGTAATATTCAATGGAAAAACCATTCCTTCGAGTGGCATTTGTATCATGGACTCGATTCGTCCGGTATTGCCTGTGTGTGTTTCAGGATAAAGTTGTCTTGAGCAACTTTAGTTACATGAGAATAGAAAACATAGTGAATCCTTGCGATTTGGACTGTTCGCAACTCATTGCAGCAAAATGCGTGATTTTTAGCACCGTTTCTGCAAGGCAGAGTTCGCGAAAGCCGTTTTCGCGCTGCAGTCCATGGAAAAATGTGTTTTACATTTTTTTGCTGGCAAGCTATTGCGCATGAAGCACCGAATTTCTGTAACAGGCACCAGTAGTCAAAACCGTACAAAATTAAAAAAGAAACAACAAAATCGGTTTAGTAGTTTCCGAGAAAATCTTGGCACAGACAGACAGACCAATGGTTAAAAATGTGTTTTTCGGAGTCAGGGGGCTCTGAAACGTATAGATCCGTCGAAAACCGCATATCTGAAATTTGACCCGATCGCAATACTCTCCTTACCTATTATAGGTAGGAAAGTAAAAAATTAAATTGCCATTAACAAGTCATGTGAAGACGTTTTGGGTTCTTTGGCCCTTTTTCAAGTTAAAAAAGATGTCTGGAAACATATAAAACCACCATCGAACACTTATCAACATAACAAGAACAATATTTGTTGTTTTTAACTACCATTATTTCCAAAAATGTATTACTATACGTATATTTTTCATAATTCTTTTTATCTTAAAATAATAAATCAGAATTCGCCAAAAACACATTGTACAACAAATATTAGTATACTACTATTTTATTTCCTAATGAATTGTTTCATAAATTTTTACTTTCACTTACGTATATATGCAATATATAGTAAGGGTAAGTATTGCGATCGAGAAAATTTTTGAATCTGAGTTTTCAACGGAAATACACGTTTTGAGGTACCCTGAGTCGAAATGACCAAGTCCCGAAAAATGGTCTGTGTGTTTGTATGTTAGCAGTCTAGCTCAAAAATGAAAAGTCCTACGAAACTGATATCACGTATTTAAGATATGTATATCCCTTAGATGTGACAGCAACTTTTTCCTTAAAATCGGCTAACCAGAAGTGGCACTTTATATCAACGCTGAAACACATTTTCACAATTTTCTCAAAAACGGCTAACGATTTTGATTAAACTTGGTGTACCATTGTATAATTAAGTGGTTTTTAATATCAATTAGGTCTTATCCCCATTGATGTCACTTTGCAGGGCTTAAATGCCCAATGATCATATAAGTCTTCCCCTAAAGTACCTTTAATATGTTTAATATGTTTTATTTTAAGAAGTTAATTATTATGGGGGCATCCCAGGACTTGCATACCTGAAAGCAAAAACGCAAAACACGACGTGATCTACTAACAAGTCTTCTTGAATATTATTCGTGGCTTGATTCCCTTCAATATAATATCATAAATGAGCGCGAATTAAGTTTTCAGATTCAAACAAAGTGGGTGAACAAAACGTAAACAAACTCATCTAATGAGTTTCTCCCTTTCAGCTTTCCAATTCTTCTTGTTGACAGCCCGTTTTCTTGGGCGCTACAGCTCTTCTTCCGGGTAGATATCCATTGGTAAGAAGTTTAAAGAATAATGAAAACAATCTGTACCTAGTTGACAACACTTTCGATGAACTAGGGAAACAGCAATCAAGCAGTGAACACCATTGATAACAGGAACAGGAAGGTCAGGGAAGGTTATCTGCATGGCACAGTGTCTTAATAATATTATTATTAATTATTAATTATTATATTATTAAGCCACTGTGTGATTATTAAGGTGGATGCGAGCGCTCCTGGCGAGAGATGGCAAACGCTTGGAATGAGCTTGATTTTATCCAGAGGGCAAACCTTTTCATCTAATTTTGGGTTGAATGAGCTGTATCCATTCGTTAGGTTATGAAGGACCCCAAGATATGCAAAAAAGTGGATTTCAGAAAAATAAGGAATGAGCTGGTTTTGATAGCAACGTCTTAATTGTTAGTAATAAAAAGTCACGGGTTTAAATAAGTTTATTTATAATCAATCATTTACTTTGTATTTGTATATATTTTGTTGTGATTTGCTACAAAATTAAATGTGAAAAATTAAGCGTTTAATTAAAGAAGTCATTGACACCAACTCTGGAGGGAGTTCAAAACACTTTCAGGCTTCTCCCTCCCCCGTAATATTCTATGAAGCGGGGCAGCCTCTCCAATATTTCGCTGTTATACAGGGTGTTTCGTAATTGCACAGCACTATTTTAGGTATCTGTTCAATAACACAAAATAAACAAAAAAGTTCATATTAACATATGTCTCAAACTCATTTATTAAACAGATATCAAAGGTTAAAGATTTATTATTTATTATTATTACATTTAGATTAACTGTCCAAAGAGTAACTGAATACAACATTCAGCACGAAGAATCCATGCTTCTCTGGCTCTTCGTATAGCATCAAACAAAATAATCTAATGGCGTTAAATCCGGAGATCGTGGTGGCCATTTGACATGTCCATTTCGACCAACCCATCGGTCTCCATAAGTTGCATTTAAATAATCAGTGACACTATTAGAAAAGTATAATATCTTCTAGTAGTTCATGAAGATTATTTTGCAAAAAAATTGAAGTAAGATATACCTGACAGCCTAGGTGGCAAAAAGAAGGGGCCTATGATGTTGTCGCTTAGAAGACCACACCAGACATTTAAAGAAAAGGTATGTTGGTAATGTCCAACAGCAGTCTTATGAGGGCCTTCTTCAGCCCAAGTATGGGTATTTCGAAAATTAAGAATCCCGTTTCTTGTAAAGCAAGATTCATCAGTAACCAAAATGTAGTTCAGGAAGTTAGGATCTCGTGTGCATTGTATTAACCACTTGGAGAAATTTCTGTGCTTGTTATAATCTAATGCTAACAAATCTTGCCTTCTCGAAACGTGAAATAGATACGATTGTTGATCGCGTAAAGTTCGCTGTATGCTGGTAGAGGAAAAATCGAAACGACGTGATATTCTTCTGGTAATAGTAGTAGAAGTTTTGTTTATTAGATATTTTGCGCAAGCCGCAAACTTTCCTTGCAATTTTTAAGCAGCATCCTGTTTTCTATACCCCCCTCTTTGCTAATAGTTCTTAATTTTCCTCCCAGTTTTTTGGTATAGGAAGTTCTCTTTTATGGGTCGCTTAGAGCTCGTATGTTCACTCTGGTAGCTCTTTTGTTTAATTTGCCGCTTCTGTAGAAATTTGGTATCGGCTATTAGTAGCATATGATCGCTGCCAATTTCAGCACCTCTTATAACTTCTATATCGGTAAAATAGTATCTTCTGAGAAATAGTCTATATTTCTGTTTCTATCCAGACTCGAGAAAGTTAATTTGTGAGGAAAGAAGGAATTTCCCACCAGCATATCATTGTCTAAGCAGGATTCAATAAGGCGTTGTCCATTTCCATTTCTTACACTTTCTCCTCCAGGGAGTCCGAGGGCACCATAAGTGGAAGAAAGATCACAACCTGTTCTAGCATTGAAATCTGCACTCAGTATTGCGAATCGCCCTCTAAACTTGTTTTTTTTTTATTAATCCTTACAAGTCAGAGTAGAATACTTCCTTATCCATGATTCCCGCATCCTCCGTCGGTGCGTATACCTACACTAAAGTAACTTTACCAATGACCAACACAAAATTTGCAGCAATTATTCTTTTTGAGATAGGCTTCCAGTCTTCCATTTGTTTATACATTGTTGGAGTCATAGCTATACCTAATCCTCCTTTGCGAAGATCTCTTGAGGAACTCCAGCATATAATCACTGTTTAGTTTTATTTCACCGATTCCTTTCTTCTTTACCTCGCTGATCCTAAGTATGTCCACCTTATATGTCTTTATCTCTTCCACAAGCTCAACCTATTTTCCTGTCAGTGTCTTAATATTGCAATTTTCAAATTGTAAATCACTATGTGCGCCAGTTCATTTCCATGAGGTCTGTCCACATCATGGCTGGCTTATTGACTTTGAATAGGCTATACTACCATGCGGGTTATTAGCCCAGTAATGGAGGCCCTGTATCCTCGGGAGAGCTGATTTTCTGAATATTTGTGTCCTCTCAATGTGGCCGAGGTAGGGTGGTCAAACTATACTCCATAGCACTGGGTAACTGTTGGTCCATGGGTCTTTATTCTGTATATTCAAACCACTCCTCCTAACAGGGATCCTCCATCCGATGGACACGCTCCCTAGTGGACAGGTTCCATCTAGTCAATACAAGCTAATAGTCATAATTTATTTATTTTTTAACTATAAGAAACAATATAATGATTGTAAACATGTTACCTTTTATTTTATCTATAAAAAGATTTGCACTCCACAAAAAATTATGCCCTTCTCTGGCTTTGTTTACAAACATTTGCTATCTTAAAAGCACATCTGGAATATCCTCTAACGACCCTTTCACTTATCTACCTAAGTGCCAAGTATTTGAACACGTTCAGTGCAGATAAGAGTAAATATTACATTGATTATATGCATGTTTCATTTGTCTATTTCATGTATCATCCATCAGTATTTTTTCATTATTAACCATTGCCTGTTTCGCAATATTATATCTGATTGTAGTAATAGTTTTTAGCCTTGATGATGACCAACATGTTCTGGTTGATACATCAGAAATAAAAACCTTAAAAATGACTGTGTCCACACTATTTATCAGATTATTTATTATATTTAGAACAGTCAACTAACTTCCTTTAATAATATATTCCTTACGTGTTACCATGCACAATAGTATACCAAGAAATAAATGCACTTATAGCAGAGTTACTGTAATTTGGATAAAAATGGAACATTGATTGAAGTGTATTTGGTTTTACATGTATAAAATAATCATTACAAGCATAAAAAATATCTTGGAAAATAAAAAATAATTTGAAAAAAATCCCATGATTACTTTTGTAACAGCTGGTTCATAAATAAAGTTTTAAATGTATTTAGAGATCCAGACACTCTAAAACCATGCTTGTCACATTTACATAATAAAAAAAAAAAATCATATGGATTTGTCATATATCTATAATTTTTATTATTATTTTATTTTTTCTGGGCTAGATGTTTGTTGATGAGTATATTTCTACGAATAACATGATAGCAAGTCTTTTATCTGATATACCAACAAATATTAAATCTTGGCAAGGCTTAAGTGGAACATGATAAATTACAATGATACAAATAACAATTAATTCTATTTAGTGGATTGCTCATTTAGTAATGGATTTAAAAACATATATAATAGCATCTACTGAATTACCCATATTCATCTCATATAGAGAGAAAATGAATAAATAGACTGGAGTAATTTTTATTTTATAAGTGTTTATCAATTAGAAAATAATAGATAAATTATTACTTAGGGAGTCAACAAACAAGCATTCAACATTTAAATTATTTATTACTTCATACAATCGTAAACTGTTTAAACAGATTAGAGTACACTTATACACATTACACATAAATAAATATTTACATATTAATGCAATAAAATAAATATTTCTAAATATTTAAATTATAACAGAAAAATATATTTATCGATAAGTTAACATGTATATAAACATATATCACAAGGATTCTTAAAACATTTAATACAGTTTAATAATGATTGTTATTCACTTTTTAAGCGACTAGTTTCTAGGGGATTGACTAATTTTATATATTGAATACTTAATTACTTCAATTATGGATTGTTTAAATACTCACATATAATTTATTTTACGATCAAAGCTAAATACCACAGCAATACACATTGAATTTATAATATTTTTAGAGATTATTTGAAGTTATGATAACTAATTTATGTGATCTAATAGAAGAATACAACACACTAATCAGGAACATTATAAAAATAAGGTTTATTTTTATAGAGAATTACAGACAATTTAGTAAATCCTTCCCCTGTTCAAGGTGTACACGAAAGTCTAGTAGGGTGGCCTAACATTTTAAGGTCTACAAATCTACAACATGCACTATTAACTATAAGTAGTATAAGGTATATTGCATTACTTTTTAAAGTCTAGATAAACTTTTAAATTAAAAAAAAATATATAAAACAAAAATAACAAACTCACTCCAACTATAGGATGATTCACTCCTGGTACAAACACACCTGCCCGCAGGTAAAAACTATAACATGGAACTCATGACCTGCACGAGTTACTCATTTAATACAAAATATTTAAAAATTCATGGACCCAAGTACTTTTTGGAATAGGGGAGGTTAATGGTTTAACTATGGAACGAAAATTTAGTAATAACCTACACACTGCATCATAATAATTACACGAATATAATCATATATTATTATATATTTACATTTAAATGCAAGGTGAAAGATAATCACAGATTCTTTGTTAAATTTAATATAATCACTACAGGGTATATAAATATTTTACTGCACTCCAGAAACCTCACAGTTACTTTATTAAACAAAATACTCATGTCAAGCCGTATTCAATGTTGGAAGTCTATACATTTTGTACAATGACCCGATATTTACAAATTCGTAACCATTTTAAGAATGTATCCATTTATCAAACCAATCACACAAAGGAAGACACATGCATATACATACTCCATAAATATCTTTTCTTTGATAGATAGTAAACATTATTCTGACAAAATTGATAAAGTCTATTGGTTAGTTTGACCCTCATTTTTATAAAATTCTCTATTTTGGATAATAATATAGTATGAATAATAATGTTTCACATTTTGGTTTAAGAATCAACCAAATTGTATCCAGGACTGTTGAGGCTGGGTGTCCGGGCTCAGAATGGCACCAGCCTCACGTGACAAGTAATGGATACAATTTAGTTTCTGCTATTATATCTATTATCATGAGTAGATACTATCATTATTTTGAATCTGATGATAATTAATCAAGTTTGAGATTCAACGGAATTTAGATTATTAAATGAACCATCGCCATCCTCAGCTGAATGATGTTTTCAATATAAAATTAACACCAAATCAGCATTTTAATATTCATACCACTTGTTTGATTTACACTACTCTCTGAATCATGAGCAGATTTTGATCTGCCAGCACTTCTATTACATAATTTTAAAAATCATATCATAGTGATAATTCAATTAACTCTTGTCAGATTATACTTAAACAAATTATATGAATTTGAAGCTACCAAATATATATATATATATATATATATATATATATATATATATATATCTTTCTTACTTTTTTGTTTTATTTTTTATTTGTGGCTTTCATCTATCTCATAACACAACATATTATGTTTTATTTAAAAGGAATGATGGTTTATGGATATTTTACTAATATATAAAGAGTAAATCAAGTATATTCAAAATAACTCCATTTCTGATGAGATACAAGGCTTGATGGATAACAATAATGAAACACACAATACATCAAAAGAGGTTTAAGATAGATTGAAGTTGGACAAGGTATTGGAAGAAGTAAGATAAAGTCTTGAAGACATCTTATTTGGTTTATTTGATAGCCTCGGGTGAAATGTAAAATAAAATATAGGTATTTTAAATAATAAATCATTTTTTTTAAAATAGTAGACAATGGAGCTTTCAGTTCTAGAATGACTAACTTTAAGTTTAACATTTTTGAGTAAAATAATTTTAGTGATATTTCTAGTAAGACAATTTATAATATCTGCAATGACAGTGATTAAGTTGATTCCAGACTAAGTGATTGCAGTGTTGAAATATTTAACTGTTAATAAAGGTATAAATTTCTCACTAGAAATATCAATAAAATTAATAATCAAAAATATAGAAACTGAAGTTAATCATTCTATCTATCACAAAGGCTCTATTAACACAGCGAAGTAGATTGAAATAGAAGTGGCGTTTTTTTGTTACGCAAAATGATAGAGAGAGGAGTGCATTATACAAACTGTGGAGGAGGATGACGATGGGTTAAAGCTCAGTGAAAGTGTCTAACGCCCAGGTGTCGATTGCGCCTGCGGACAGAGTTACGACGGCCACACAAGATCCTCTTGAAAGCATGGCGGAATTCCGGGCTAAATATCGTATAAATTATAGGATTGAGAGTAGAATTGAAGTATCCTAGCCAAAGGAAGAAAGCGAAGAGGTGGTCGTTCAGGACGCACACATTGTACATGCTACAGATCGGCAGGAGAATTGCGATGATGAAGAAGGGTAGCCAGCACATGACAAAGGCTCCAGTTATGATGGCCAAAGTCTTGGCTGCCTTTCGCTCTCTCTTGGAGTCAGCGGCCTCCTTGTTCTTGCGCTGCTTGGGAAGAGGCTGTGGGGTGACGGGCTGGTAGCTGGAGGCCAGGTCGACTGTCGGGGAGTCCGCCTCCAGTCCGTTCCCGAAGGAGCCTTTCTCCGGCGAAGTGTTGGCCGAGCTCACGTTGGTGAAGGCCGTGGTGGTTGTTGTCGTGGTGGCCTCAGTGATGGTGGGGAGAGGCCTCCCGATCACTCCCACCACTGCCGCAGCGATCCCTCCGTTGCCTCCGGTCGCACCAGCTGCGCACAGTCCTGAAACAGACGTGCATAAGTTTCAGAAACTTAGACTATCTTTATTTAGAGGTTTTGTATTATAGACGTTGCACTATAACCACAAGGTATAAAAATGAAATTAAATGAAAAAATATTTTATTATTCTGGGACTGTTGTCGTTTTAGAACAAATTATAAGTACAAATTGTATGTCTGTGAGGTTAAACTTAGATTATATATTTACAATAAGAGTCGACTAAAAATAAAAATACTGAAGAAAAGAAAGAAAAGAACAAGAAAATTGTACACACATATATAATAAAATAACCTAAATAAATTGAGGTAGTCTCTGGGGGTACTTCGATATTTCTCTTAAGTATATTTCACAATCAGTCGGATTGAGAAAGGAGTAGGTGCTTAAAGAGGAGAGGTTTAAAAGAGGAAACTGATTGAGCGCGTCGAATATCAGCAGGGATGGAATCTCAGAGGGAGGTGGCTTGAATTGCAAAGGATTTGTCAAACACAGCAGTTCGGTGAGGAGGAGGATAGAGATCGGATGTACGAGATCTAGTGGGACGGTATTAGATGGAGTATTTGAATTGTAAGCTGTGAAAAATATAGGAGGATCGATGAGTTCTAATGATCTGCTACAGAAAGGTGGCTAGGAAGTTCTGACGGCGATAGGATGGGTAGAGCCACCTCAACTCAGTGTAGTACTGGGTAATATGCGTATCTCTTGAGATTCTGTGAATAAATCGTAGTGCGCAATTCATTAGGCGTTTAAGTTTGGTCTCGAAATCTCCCGAGAGTCCACCGTACACCATACAGCAATAGTCGAAGTGGGGGAAAACAAGGAAGGAAACTAGGAGTTGACGGGACTTATATGGAAGGAGATATCGTAGACGACTGAAGTGTTTTAAGGTGGAGATAATGCGACGGGAAATTTGGGAGATGTGTGGTTTCCAGAATAGGGTTTGATCAAAAGTAATACCTAGGTTTTTAACTGTGGTATGGAATAAGATAGGTGAGTTGTTCAGGAGAAGATTGGGAGATACCGGGAAGGATTTGAGGAGTGAGGGGGATCCGATCAAGATGGGTTTTGTCTTCTCGGCGTTCAGAGTGAGCCTGTTGAGGTTTGCCCAAGCACTTATTCTATTAATATCTTCTTGGATTTTTATGGTGGCATCTGAGGAATCGATCGGATTGAAGGAGAGGTGGATTTGAACGTCGTCGGCATAAAGGTGATATGGACAGTGCAGCATAGAGGATGGGAGGTCATTTATATAGATAATGACATAAAATCAGTATGTTAGCCAGGATTTGAATTTATAGTTAATATTTATAGACTATTTCAAAATGGAGCGCATGCACTCCGTTCGAGCCTCCCTTATAGTGGGAGTGAATAACCCGTGTGATCAAATGCTCGTTTTCCAATCAAATGTTTTCAAAATTTTCATTTGAAGTTCGTTTCTCTACATTTTCAAAACTGACTATGTTCCTGTCATCATTTGATCATCATTAATACAGTTATAGGTTTTAATACAACAAATTTGATCGCTTTAACCTAAGTAATACCTGGTTTTTAATATTAACTTAAAAGCTGTAAGTTAGAAGTACGAAATACGATCAAGAAAGTTACAGCTGTGTCTTAGACCTACAATAAGAAAACCGAAAATATAATGCTCGTAAATTAAATATTTGCAGTTTTTCTTCTAAAATATTTTTGGTTTCTGTTCTTACAAGTTTTTAGAGTGTGACTGTTGATATGGTTAATATTTTAAAATATTAACAACTCATTTTATTAATATATGATCTCATGATATCAATTAATAATCAAGATATTTAAACTACATCACAATTTTTGAAATGAAAACTTCATTAGGCGAGTTTAGCAACTTTTTTGTGGAGAGTGAATTAAACTAAACCGTCAGATCTCCTATGTGTAACGCTCGGATAAAGTCGGCTTGAGAAGACTAATTGAAGAGTTTTTGCATATGGACTAAAATATATCAAAAACTAAATATTGGACCTGCATATTTTTAGTGAGAGAAATTTTCATCATTCCATCCTCTTTATAATGAGCTGTTATTCAAAATTTCATCTTAACGCGACGCCGTGGTAGAAAATACTTGCTCACCTACCCCGAAGCCTATACTTTTTCTTGAGTAACATTTCTTGGCCGACAGAGTCAAATGTCCTGGAGAGATGGAATGATACAAACACGGTAACTATACTTTCGTCCATAGCTCTACGCATTTCAGTCAGAACTGTATGGAGTGTAGTGTACTTCGTCCTTCTTTAAATTCCGACTGGAGTGAGGAGACTACTTCATTATCTTCCAAAAATCTTCTCATGTCCCGCTTGATAATCCTTTCAAGTATTTTTGATACAATGTGCAATAGAGCGATTGATCGGTAATCAGAAGGTATTACCGCATTTAAATTTTTAGGGACATGCCTGAGTAGCGATCATCTCTACACTTCGGAGAACATGTACTGATGTAAAGATGCGTTTATAATATCGAGAAGGACATTGGTTTTTAAACTTCTCGATCATCTTTCTTGACTACTCATCCATTCCAGCTGCAACCGACCTCACCCGGCTGATACTCCAGACAACATCATCCTTACTAATCTCATCTAAAATAAGGTCATCCACACAATCATTTGTCATTCAGTTTTATAGGTGGCTACATCATCGTACTACCCATTCCAGAAATGGCTATGTATGTCCAAAGAATACGAAAGGCTGATGTTGGTGGCTGAGAGTTAAAACGCCAATCGAGTCTAGTCGAATCCGGCCTGGGCGGTTTGATACATAATGATACGGAATGAAACTCTGCCTTTTCCATTCTGGTTAGAATAGGTTCGGTGCTACCTTAAGAAAAATCTATCTCCCCCCCCCCCTGCGTTGCTAGAAATGGCTAGGATAGGGAAGAAAACTTGATATTCGTCATTGTTGCAGCAATAACCCCATAACTTTTATTTACAAATTACTATCTCATAATCCTCCTCAGTGTTTCAGCCAGGTCAAAATATAGAAATCTAGGGAACCAGAAAGTTCTTTGAAAACTTTTAGTGCTAAGCTACGGATTCGTTCAACATTATTTTTATACTAAATAAAAAAAAAAGAGAACAAAAATTAAAGAATAAGACTACCTTCGCTTACAGAAGAATACTTTTAGCAATTATGAAATCTAAACTAAACACGAGCAGACCCACGAAGAATGAGTAAAGCAATGAATGATATTGTATTCTCCAATTACACATTTTGCCAATATTGAAGTATTTTCATTTAAAAATCAACCTGTTTGGCACTTTCAATGCATTCGCGTCACAACGGTTGAATTGTTTTGTTCAAGTCAAATTCTCCATTTAATATAAAATACGACCTGAATTCTAAAATTGTATTCCGATCAACCCTTTACCAGGAACATCCAATATGTTGCTAAAGCGGATATGGGGAGGGCTGGAGTCACGTATAGGGAACAGTTTGCTTTCTGGGCAATCCTCCGCTTTGTTTGCCGACTTATTTAACGGCTCCGTTGAACAGCAAAGCAGTTCCAGCACTTTGTGATTCCCTCCCTCTCTCTCTTGTGGTGGTCACCTTTAATAGCTCAACCTTATCCGGCGCTCGGTTTAGTCAGCCCACGGCGGGTTCTTAATTAGAATTTTACTTTTAAATTCTATTGTGAATTTTAATTGAATATTCTTTTGTTTTTATTTTCAGTGGTCCTTTGAGAAAGACAATTTACTTAAATGAAAAACTAAAAGTCAAATCAAAGTTTAGGAGCTAATTATTATACTTATAACACATTTTTCAAAATGCTTTGTAACAGTGCACAATCCTATGAAATTTCGCTTATAATAGTGTCGGTTCGATTAAACACTCCATTCTTACTTTCGGACCGAATCTGGACAACATCCGAATCTGGACATATTTTGTGGGTTTTACCTCCAGACATACGTTCACTCTACAGTCGATCACTCCATAACGTTTAATCGCATACTGGAAGGAAGGTGAGGCATCACAGCTGAGAATGGCTATTCAACAAATATATTATACATTAAATTTCTGTCTATTGCTAAGTTTTTTTTTCGTTTATAGTAATATTTAAAGTTGATTTTTGTATTTCGCATTCCGAGAAAACCTCAAATACATATTTCCTCAGCAATCGAAAAATTAGTCATACATTTCAATTCATTTAATGCAATCAGCACTATGTTTTACATTGACTTCTTTTATAAAAGCATGTATTTATATATTATATTTATATTATATTTATATATTTATATATTATTAACTAAAAATCCATACAGAAAAAGGGCGAAAACATATTTTATTATCGGCTTCTAAGCTGCATTAGAAAGAACCCACGGACTTAGGTGTAATATGTTTCGACGTAGTACCAACATGAAAAATTCAAAAAATCAGTGAACTTAAATCCGTAGCCAATCACATTGTGTGTCTCAATGTTTTCAACGTATTGTTTTTGTTTTATAGTTTGTGGAGAAATATAAAATTATGATTATATATTACTAGGTACACCAAAAAAAACATAACATATAGAATTTAAATACTATATTAACAAGCAATCCGATTAGAACGAGAATCTTATCTAAAAATCTTTTCGAAAAAACAGTCCGAGTTTTTTTGGTCGATCTTAGCCTCGCTCATATTCAGACACAAAACAAAAAACGTTATATAAAATATTTTATCTTTGTTTTAATCAGTCAAATGCTCTACTAGTACCTCAAGAGTCTGTACTGGTGATAATACTTTAAGTGCCAGTCAAGCATTCAGATGCGGTGGTAGCAGCCTACGCCGATGATGTCGGCATCCATGCTTCCAGCGCCAATGCTTAGAAAGTCCTCACGCTGGCACAGAATGCCTCAGCCACTATCGAGATCGTACACGAACTGCGGCGATCGGTATAAGAGTGAACCCTGAGAAGATTGATGCCAACGTGATGTCATTCCAGAAGGATATACAGGCCTCTGCCTACCGACTTCACCATTAGAGGAGTCAACCAATGGAAGTCCACTTCTATCTCGGTGTCAAACTGGCTACCTCATAGTTCCAAGCAGGCTAGACAGAAGACTTAGAGCCTTTATCACCTACTGACATCGCCGCATCTCTTCTTTTGGCTCAAGCTGCAAATTTACAAGGCCATTGCGCGTCCTACATTTCTCCATGGCACCCTGTCCTTGGGCGAATCGTCCGTCACATCACCCTATAAACGGCAAAGAATGGAAAAGCCCGAGAGGTGATCCAACTTCCTTCAGTTCTTGAGTTCATAGGCCGGAAGCATATCAAATTTATTGATGGGCAGGAGGCTTGTGCTGACTCATTATTCCAGGATATCGCCCCGCCACCCAATCCTAGGAGGAGATCTGGACCCTGTAAATGTTATAAATAGTTGTATATATGTAAATATTTTATTCTATTTTTATTTAACGCCTCTGCCGTTGGCTATTAAAAGCTGCCGGCTCCTGGCAAATATCACTTGATCTATTGCCACAATTTTCAAAACAATTCCTATCCCCTTTCCTTAGAATTCTATAGGACTATACAAAGACAAAGACAAATACAAAGACAATATTACAAAAGACAATATTATACAAAGACAATATTATACTAGCATATTTATTAGTTAAAATAAAGTTATGGAGATCAAGAAAACAACTTTATTTTAAGCATGGAATAAAAATTAAACAAAAAATATAGTTTACAAAACAATAATTACTGAGTTTATTTCGTTTTAGATAGATAGATAGAAAATAAACTTTATTCTGAGACGAGGTTCCTTATGAAGAACAGTTATGAACAAAAAAATAGAAACTACATCTGCCCAAAAATTGCATTAATCAACATTAAAAAATATATACAGTATATCCAGTAACATTAATATACAGCATATATGCGATGTGCCTTTCGATATATACTGTTACAATTAAAGGATATTGTATTTTCAAATATAAAATATTTTATCCCTTACATTGGGGATCTTCAACATAATTATATAGAAAAATGTATATTTTTTTGAAGAGTAGATAACGGATGATATTCGGGGAAAATTAAATCAAAAACCCTGAAATATGCTGCAGAGACTGACGCCTGGGGGGAGGGGGAGGAGAGGTATATTCAGTGATTTATAATGTGGTGGAGGAAGTTCATTTATTTCTGGTTTAGTGACAGCTACAAGGTGAAAGGAACTCCTTCCAGTAGACTGCTGTCTTTGACTCTCCGTCGGCCACAGTCCATTACACTAATATCGCATCACTGGCTATTATCTTGCGAGGGCTTTATCTCCTATAGCTTACCCTGCTACTTCTTCCAAGTAAGCATTTCTTCAAGCATTCATCTTACGGCATCGCTTCAGCTCAGGATACCCAATAACCGTTAGTTCCCATTGGAAATCATCAATTTTCATGTTTTATCAAAATCATTTATTTATAACTGATATATTACTAAATAGTAATCATAAGAACTGTAAAATATAATATAATATATATATATATATATATATATATATATATATATATATATATATATATATATATATATATAAGTTAACATCACTCCAGAGAATTTAACCATTATTTGCTTCTTTTTAAATTGTATTCATTATATTTCAGCGACCTTTCATCATATTTCTATATTCCCTCTCCATCATGTTTAGTGTTCTGACCTATTGTCAAGTTAATTCGCAATTCTTACCAGCTCATTTTGACGAATTTTGGCAATATTTTATCTGTAATTTTTACCGTGCTATAACATTTTCCGAAACAATGGCTAAAGCCCCATATCACTTCCTCTTCGGTTTCCTTACTCGATCACACCTTTATCTACCACGACCAGATCACTCGAACGGGTGGTGGTGTGGGTTTTTACGTCAATAATAGCCTTAAATCCCGAATCCTAGTTATCTCACACCCTTCTAATTGCCCTCACATAGAATATCTTTTTGTTGAAATTTCATTCAAAGCCCATCATCTCCAATACGGTGTAGTATATCGCCCTCCTCTTGTTCCTTTCAACCCATCCATCCTTTGAATGTGCTCTGTATAAATTTATCCTATTTTACAGTAACAGTCGTAGTTTCCGGTGACCTTAATGCCAATCTCCTTTCTGATTCCCACGACAAACAGTACCTGCAAAACCTTTTCTTCTCCCTCTTTTTTGCCCCATTTGCTCCTACTAATCACACTTGCCGGTCTGACACATGGCTGCACTTGTTTGTTATGGATTTTGCGCAGAACCTTTTGTCTTCATCCCAATTACCTGTTCTTTTCCTCTCATCCAACTATCTTACAATATCCAGATCCCTGTGATCTTTCCTAAAAAAATAACTTTTTGCAATATAAAGTCCCTAACTCGTGAAAGCATTCTACCCGAAATTGAAACCCTGGATTGGAATGATGTTCACACCTGATCCTCAATTGTTACCATGGTAGATATTCTGACTTCTAATCTCCTGCCTATGATTCTCTTAAAACTTCTACGTTCCGGTGCCAACCTGCTCCTTGGATGCGTCAAGAAATTCGAAATATGCAAAATAGACAGCCGGTAGACGCTTAAGAAGAACCAGGCTTACAGATGACTACGAAGCGTTCAGGGTACTCCGTAACTTGACGCAAACAACAAGCAGGCAGGCGAAAACCAACTACTTTCATGAAGCCTTCTGAAGCCGATTCTAAATCCAAATGGCATTTACTTCGAAAACTGTCTTTTTGCTGCTCATCTTCGTTCTCTTCCCAGTATCTCCTGATGCTTTAAATTCCTACTTTCTATCCTCCTCCACTAGTAACACTTCTCCCGTCTCTTCACATATTTTTGTGTCATCTTCATTCAATAGTAACAATTTTCAATAGTGACAATTATTTAGTATATCAAAATTAACGTATTTGTATCTTTGTCAATAAGTTTCTGATTTTTACGACTTTTTTTTTTATTTTGTAGATAATTTAGCAATCTTTCTAATTATTATGGTTACAATCCAGAAGAAATACATACTTTTTGAATTATTCGCAAATAAAGTTTCTTTTCCTTCATAACTTTTTTTGCAAAGAAATTTCAGGAGGATAGGACTATTTTTCGTATACAAACGAAAAGAATATCTTCAAAATGAGTGGTCAATCATTAGATTTGATAAAGACATTGCGTACCGACAAAGAAAACTTTTTAGAAATAATATATATGATAGAAAAACTGTACTGAGATAGTCGTCATGGCAACGATTTTACTTTTCATTATGATGTTCTTGCCTGGCGTTAACTAAAACATTCATAACTCCTCAGGAGTTTTATCCTAATTCAATGTTTCTACAACCGTGGAAAAGCTGAAAGCCGGATAAAACTTTTTGATTTAACACGTATGTAGAGAGTAAATAAATAAAAACTCCTAACAGATTTTTATTTTATAGCTTGAGTTCTAAATAATTTAGCGGAGTAGAGTTTATGTCATATCGTGTAGTTTATAAGGTCTTATATCCCTGAAAAAGTTCATATGAATAGGTGGAAGCATATTTAAGTTATCACACTTTTTGTGATTTTCGAAGATCAAAGGGAGGTTGGTTGAGTTGCCTTAGGTCAAATTTGTAGACATTTTTTATTATTTTTCGATCTCAATAAAAATTTGTATTCGAGGATCTGTCGAGCTGCGAAATACAAATCTCAACTCTGTTTCTCCTTAAAACAATATTTCAACACACTTTACTTCTTCTGTCGGTACAAATTGTTTAAATTTTCGAATCGACTTTTTTTTTTTTGGTAATTTATTAATCATTCTAATTATCAAGGATATGTATAATCGAGAAAAATAATGCTTATTTTTTGTGTCATTCGCGAATAAAGTCTCTTTTCCTTCATAACTTGTTTTTCCCAGAAATTTCAGGGGAATAAGACTATTTTTCAGATGCGAATGAGAAGAATATCTTAAAAATTCCTCAATCATTGGATTTGATGAGGAATTGACGAAGTTATGGCGTACCGACAAAAAACACCTTATAGAAATAATATATAGCATTAAGAATAATTTTGTATTCTCGAAGCCAGACTAGTGCTCATAATTACGGAACCCTGTCATTATTCTCAGGAGGCTGTTCTTCCATTATAAAATTATTTTTCATTTCATTTCATAGTTGTGAGGAACACTAGGGTTTTTTGATACTAGGCTATTATCATTTATAAAAATCTTGTTATTTTCATAGTAAAATAACTATTATTAAATTACTTAGGTAAATTTAAAAAAAAAAACAATACCTGCGATTACACCACCAGGTGGTGGATGGCGACCCGCACTTTGTGCCATACCTCCAGCAGTAGCCTGGAACCTCCTTCGTATCCTCTTCCTAGCGGTTTGGAAAATTCTCCAGTACAAGACAAGGATGACCAACAGTGGAAGGTAAAACGAGGAAGCAGTAGCAAATAGCTGGAAATAAAACATCGTAAGTTAGACAATCTTTTCACAATAATAATATATCGTGACATACATACATATATTTACATCATATATTTATAGTACATCATATATTAACGAAATAAAAAAGTGAAATCTTCAGGGAACAGTGTAATCGGAGGAAAAAATGTTAACGACTAAAAGTAATATTAATATCAAACGTTTGTGAGGATCGGTCAAAAGCTAAGATATTCTCGGAAGATAGTAATGTCAGGTTCGCCACATTTTTGAGGTGGACGTTTTTGATTAAGTGATGTTGCTGGTATTGTCATGAGAAGGATTAGCAAGTAACATTGATAATAAGTGATTAATTATAATTGTAATGCAAATGAATGATTAAAAACTTCGTTCGAATGACTTTTCCTCATGGTTTACTTTTAGTTTCTCTAAAATGCTTCGGAATGGCACAATTACATAAGTTAGCTTTCTATTGATGAAGTTTCAGCATTGTGTTTAATTGGTATGGAATAGTTTTAGAGTTCCTATTATTCCTCAGTATTACAATGAAGATGATTTGCTGCAATTTTTGCTACGTATATTTTATTATTTAATATTTAATCATGAATAAATATATAAGTGTATTTATGTATAAAAAGGTATATAGAAAAAAAATGGAAATCGAAACGACTAGAATTGAGGTGGGATGACTCTCTTCCTTAAAATATTCAATAAATGCCAAATCAAATCAAAATATTCAACAATTCATGACCACCCAGAATCACTTTTCGATATATTTTTTCTTTTTATAAATAAGTCAAGTCCCGCTGTATTCAACTCGAATTTTAAAAATAAATAAGGATGAAAAAATTGTGAGGATATGCAGTCAAACATTTCTTTAATCAGTTAGCCGACGTTTTGACCCAACCACCACAGGTCATGTCACAGTAACAAGCAGTTCTTGTCCGGTTTTCAGGACAGTGTTTGACCAATGACACACATGTTTGGATCGAAAAGTCGGTTAGCTCATTAAAGAAATTTTTGACTGCATATTCTGAAAACTTTTTTATCTTTATATGTTTAACAGTAAACTGTAAAAAAGTAATAAATGTTATTTAAAGAAGACATTGTTATAGAGAACTTCCATCCTGTGTAATTCTGAAATAAATATTAACCTGAACTAATTCAATTGCTATATGAAATGTGAAAGAGCTACTTTTAATTAATTAATTTGCAACTATAATTTGAAAATATCTTTCCAATTTGCTGATACAAGAGATTCATATGTAAGTAATTAAAATGCTGGTGGAATGACTTCCCATCATATCTGGTGGGTGTGCGCATCATAATACTTTCACTTATCATCACATAATATCTAACATAGTCCGTGGTACAGACTCTTTTTTATCGATTTATTAACAACTTCCTGAAACTTCGTAAATAGCTCCATCTCATCGTAACCTACAAATATTTTATTTATGAAAATTCTCGAAATTTCAATGTGGAGATCGACAAACTTTTTTCGTTTAATTAGGTAGTAAAAACTCGTAAATACTCATTTACTTTCCCATTGAATTGTAAGATAATTTGAGCACAAAGTCGAAAAAAATGGTGGACTTCAAAAATATTGACCCATTTGGCATGACCCACACTCCCAACTTGTCAAAATAACGAGGTTATATAGGCCAAATGGTTCAAGATTTCGTAGGCAACCTTTTTTTGCTATTTTACGAGTGTTTTTAGTAGCACCTAATTAAATAGACAAAGTTTGTCGACCTATAGACTGAATACGCACCAATTCCGAGAATTTTCGTAAATAAAATATTTGTAGGTTACTATGAGATGAAGTTACTTGCGAAGTTTCACGCGGATATTAATAATTTGATAAAACGTGGTCTGCACCAAGGACTAACAAACTTTATTGGAAACATCATTTGAAACATTAAAAAATAAGTTTTTTTTACTAAATATTGTACTTTATTAGGCGAAAACTTTTTTTTTTTTTAAATTATGGGTAAATGAAGTATAAAAATTAAACAACAATATGAAGAATTTGTACAAAGCTGTATTCGGTATCTGCAAATGGAGGGAATTGTTAACGTTCTAGTTTTTTTCACGTATTGTTTGCAACCTTTATTTATCACTTTAGTTAACGATATTTTTTTTCATTCATTATATTTAACCATATTTTATTACTAGTTATAAATTGAAATGATTAAGTTTTCTAATAAACAACATTAAAGGTACTTTAAAAGAAAAAAATAGGAAAATTCAGCATTCAAGCCATGTCAAAATATTACAATGAATATAATACCAGCCTGATTTTAAAGAACACTAGCTTTTACATCGATTTGACGAGTTTAATCAAAACTGTTAGAGCCTGTGGGAAAATTATAAAAAAACTGTTAATTAGATGATATAAATTACTTAAATAAAATATCAAATAATTTCAGGTTAGTCGATTTTGACGAAAAAGTTGCTGTAAAATTCCAACGATTAACCTTAAATATGTTATTTCAGTTTTATAGGGTTTTTCATTTTTGAGCTAAGCCGTTCAGAAACACAAATACACACACAGATCATTTCACTACAATAACGGATTCAGGATTTAATTTTGGGGAGGGAGCTTCAGCCCGAAGGCTCTTTTTTCATAAAAATAACGATAATTACTTAGGAAAAAAAGAAAGAAACTAACTACCTATATGAAATGGTGTTTAAGTGATTCCTAATGTCCTTTTAAATATAATTACACGAACAATAATACTTTAAGATATTATTTTGTAATATTTTTTTCCATAAAACATGGCTATATTTTACCATTTGGGGGAGGGAGGAGGAGGCCCAAAACCTCCTCCCCCCGTAGATCCGCCCGTGTTTCACTGTACTTGGTTACTTGGACTCCAGTAAACTCCAGATTCGAAAATTTTCAGTATTACCGAACTTTACATCATGTTTCATTTATAGCTAAGTGAAGGTAATTAGAATGTTAGCTCAAAGACTTAAGTAAAAAGCCTTTTAAATTTCACTGATACCTGGTATCCAATGTCCTGAGAGACGAGGCATGTCTTGTTTTCGGAGACCCTTGCCTCCCAGCTGGGGTCCTTCCAGCCTAAGATAGGGGCGATGGAGACGAGGAAAGACACGGCCCAGATGATGAAGATCATTATGCCTATTCTCGTCTTGGTCCTCTGGTGGATGTAGTCAATGTTGGTCACTGCCCAGTATCTGTAACACATTTCATGAATATTTAGAGCTGTGTCCTAATTTAGCATATTGATTGAAAGACAAAAATAATATTGCAGGATCTAATGAGTAAAATTCTTTAGACAAAAAATTAATTAAAGCTTTTGATTTTTTCACTAGATAGATGTTTATGGTAAAAATATTGTGTTGTTGAGTCAACAATGTTGTTGGCAACAATATTGACTCAGATACTACGAAAATCATTTCAAAGATTCACTTCTTCAAAGATGTTGGGTTAAAACCTTATTTAGATTTATTTTAAAGGTGTCCCCTGTGAGCCAGAAATCTTCTCCGATTATAAATATGAATAATGATCATTAACACAGCACGGTACGATAACAAACAATTTTTTATTTCTTTCCTCACCTACCTTGCCTTTTCCGCTATACGTTTTTTTTTTCCAACTCAGGGGAAAGGGTGTGGATAAATCCTAAAATGACAAACAATCTGACAATCCGGGGTGTGGTTTACCCCGAATTATAAAGTATTACAAAATTTAATCGTTATTCTGTGGAACAATCAAATGCTTTTCAGATATCAGCTAAATAATTAAGAAAATAAAACAATTAATAAATTCAAGATAACGTTGAATAGATAATATTTTATGTGCTCGCTTAAAGTGAAAAATTAACATATTCATCGCTAAAAAATCAATATTTTCCATTTAAAATATATTAACTTTTTATCAATTATGTAAAATATATTCATAATAAAGGAAACACTTTTTTTTTCTTTAAAAGATAATAAAATCTAAAGTGGAGACCATTTAAATGACCACTCACAACAATCCAAGTGTATTGTCGCGTGCTGTTCGAAGTCGCGAGGAGGTATGTGTCAGGTATCGCACTGGTACGCAGAAGCAAATAATGAATATATGAGTACCTACAATTCAAACGAAGAATCCAATTATTTATTTAGATGCAAACAATGTTTACGGACAATTGGTGCGTATGGTAACCGTATAAATATATAAAATTTGGAGGATTTGAGTGGGTTAAAAATCCGGAATCTGTACATGTTTTTAATCTTGAGGACGAAGATGAAGTTGGATTTATTTTCGAAATTAACTTATTAAACTTTTAATTTTCCATTGTAATGTTTACAAAATAGTGTTACGGGAGTTTCATTGCTGACTTTCGATATGTCAGTAGTTTCCAAACTAATTGCAAGTGGATATTGTTGTGATTTCAAAGAGAAAAAAATCATCAAATTATTTATTATTTAATTATCTAAAATATTACATGATGAACTTGACGAAATAAACCGACAATATATATCTAATTGTTTTAAAAATATAATATCGAATCTAGAGTTATTAAACTAGTGTAAATGTATTTAAAGTTAGAAATACATGTTCCAAGAAAATTCAAATAATCTTTTTAATTAAAATTATTTGTGTTTATAGGTTTCATGAACATGAAAATAATGTTTAAAATTACATTTAGTCAAGAAATTTAATTTCCTTGGAAACATGCGGTTTTGATTTTCGTAACTATCCATTACTTGTGTTGCCAAAATCGGTCTTTGCGTGACCAAGATCAAGACCGCCTAAATAATAAGTTAAAAAAAATCGTTTTCGTGAATAAAAATCAAGGCAAAATAGTTACTAATATTTGAAAAAATTAGTTACTTTACAATCGGTATAGCCAATATACTTTTGCATTCAACTTTTCCAATTTTTCATTCGGGCGTAGTTAGGTTTCCTCAATCTGAAAAATACAGTAATTTCTCTATAGTAATAAGCTAATAGGCAACCATAAGATTCTTGCGAGACTCTTGCGTCAGACCAACATCAAGACTGGTCATAGTCTCGCATTTGGGCAACACTCTCCATTACCTTCTACAACTTTCAATATTAGATGTCACATTTTTTTCTAAAATTCTCCGCTTTCCAACGATATATTATACCTATACCTTCAGAATATTATTTTCGGAGATTCATGTTCAACCTAAATACATTTTTTTTCTCCATTATTCAATTATCACATTGTTAAAACAGTTATGTTAATAATTTTTTCGTAACTTTTAGCAATGAGAAACGGTTTTTTTTTTAAATAAACCAAATTAAAGGTACTTTAGAGAAAGACAATTTTGAACATTGGAGATTTAAGCCCTTTTAATCAATTGGGATAAAACCTAAATGATATTAAATACCTCTTAGTTACACATTGATACACCGAGTTTAATTAAAAATTTGTAACATCGTTGATATAAAGTGCGATTTCCAGTAAGCGGATTTTGACGAAAAAGTTACTGTAAGATCACAGGCCTATATTTAACATAAATAAGTATAGTGAAAGTAATATGATGGATTAAGAGAAAAATTGTACCCGATTATAAAGGAGAATGATTTAAAAAAGGGTGTAAAACGGTTTGGGTAAAAACAATATATTAGTTTTCAAGTACTATAGAAAAATGAAGTTATGCATACATCTTAGATATTATTGCAACCGAAGCAATCTACAATTTTTAGTTATGAGATTGACAAAGTTCCACTTTCTTCATTTGATGGTAAAAACCACGTACTACAAGTCGGGGTCAATACGTTAGCCTATTATAAATTATTATAAATTGACAAGAAGAAATGTTTAAAAGAATAAAAAATAAAAATAAACTAAAAGCAAATTTACAAACACAAAAATAGTATGTGGCGTTTTTGTAAAAAAAAAAAATTATCCTTGAACAGGAGTCTCCAAACTTTTCGGCTTGTGAGAAACATTGAGAGCTCCACTAGCAAGCCATGACTTGTAGTAAATACAAAAAATCATGTTCATGTAATCATATAAATGGCACTTCGGTTGTGAAATGAGCTTTTAAAGAAAAAATAAAAAACTTACAATAAACGTTGTATTAACCTCATGTAATTTGCTTCTTATCTTAAAAATAGTTTTTAAAGTTCGTCATGTACACAAAGAAACGTCCGCGAGACGGATCGGAAGTGCATGCAGGCCGTAGTTTGGAGACCCTTGTCTTATATAGTACGTATAGTTGGAAGTGTGAACAAAGTTCCCTTTCTTAAACATCCATAAACTAGTATGTTAAAATATAGTTAGATTTGTGAATGCAGACTTTGATGAAGCTGCAAACGCTCATAAACCAAAGTGTGTGCTATGGTCATTGGCGAGGCTATAAACGCCAATGAACCAAAATATGTTTGTGAATGGTCATTGGCAAGGCTATTAACGCCCGGAAACCAATGTATGCTTGTGAAAGACCACTGGCGAGTCTATAAACCCCCCGTAAGCGACTAGACCCTTTCGATGCATCTTCACCTTGACTTGGTGACACGGCATAAAGCAGTAAGCTGAACTAAGAGAGATGTCCTTAATTCCTGAAATGCAAACAGATAATTCCTATTTTTCTGTATTATATTTCTTGTACAAATAACGCCATTTTTTAAATAGGAAAATACTCCTTCCCAAAATGTCGTGATTCCATTGATAGTTGCAGTTTAGCGATATCTATAATTGTTCCCAATATATTTTCATTGTGTCCAGTATATATCCAGTATCCCTTTGCATTTAATATTTATAAAAATATATTTTTTTATATTATTATTCGTTGTTCTATTATTTTTGTATTGTTGAGTTAGTACTGTAAAAGCCAACAACTTCGGCGACGAAAGGAAACTTCAGCTCAGTAAAAATGTATATTAGCTTAATGCGAATTTCATCTTCGACCGCAGCTGGACCCATCTTCTTCTCAATCAATTAGTCATATTATATTACATATAGTAGAACTACAGGAGCTACGATAAGGCTTCTGCAACAAGAAGGGATTAACTACACAATGTGAAACACTTCCTCAACGATCCTCGGCTGAAGCACTAGGAAGGCTGATTCGACAGCCAACTAAGTCCCGAACAAGGAACTGAGAACAATGGAAGCACAAGACAAGGGCCCGGAGTAAAAACATTGACAAAGGGGCCAGATTAATCGGACAACTCCGGGCCAACTTTACCACCAGCATCGATATACCCCTCTCCTGTCGTCCGGTAAAGGCTCGATTCTCGCCATCAAAAACGGTACGAGTTTTTGTGTCGACTATTGGTCATTTTCTAATAGCTATAAATTGGAGGTTTGTTCAACCGGAATGGGAAAGTTGAATCGATATATAGTTTACTTTACTTGACACTGTTATTAGATTACTCTTAAGATTTATCGCATAGAAAAAAACGACAGAAAGTAACGAAACTAGAGAACCTTTCTATCTATCTACACTATACAGGGTGTTGCAGGATTAAAAGGCCAAGATGCAAAAATGAACTAAGGACCTCAAAACAAGAAATAAATGTCCTCTGAAGGTATGTCCGCAACATCTTTGCTTAGGAGATATTTACACCTAAAGATTTTCGTAGTTATGAATTATTGACATTATATGAAAAAAATGAAACCTATTCTTTTGTTCTAACTACTTTATTAATAAAATGTAAACATTAACATTCATATTAAATGTTTGTTCAAAATGATTTCCTTGAACATGGTGCTTGCCATCTTTCTTGATACTAGAAAATGGATACTAGAATGAAGCCGTGTCATTAAAATGATTCCTTTATGTATATACAATTTTAAAATAATTTGTGTCTAATGTCTACCATAGTAAATGTAATTGAATCAATAATATTGAAGTAATATTATTGAACGTGTTGCATGCCCATATAATCGCTACAATACACCCATCAGACCGGCAAGATATTTGATATCACCTCAATAATATTGACTGTATAAGAGGCCCTTAAAGAGGCGATACGAACTATCGATAGTTACTAGGACTATCGACTATCGCCCATCTCCAGTGAAAGGCACCCGACTATTACACCAAGTTTAAATATTCATATATGTCAATTCCTCTGTCAATCTACCAAAATGTTTTCGTAGATAAGGAATTCCATTATCTTAAGTTGAATAGAATTTCCCAATTTCTGTAGTCTGTAGTTTTTTTACTTTCCTACCTATACTAGGTAAGGGAAGTATTGCGATCGGGTCAAATTTCCGATATGCGGTTTTCGACAGATAACGTAAAAACACATTTTTAGCCATTAGTCTGTCCGTCTGTCTATCTGTCTGTCTGTCTGTTCCAAGATTTTGTCGGAAACTAGTTAACCGATTTTGATACTTCTTTTTTTAGTTTGAAAGATTTTGACTAATGATGCTTGTGGCACAAATTGCGTGCTCCGTCCGCAATAGCTGCTGCTCGATAAATGAAAAACATATTTTATGATTGGCTGTAGCGCGACAACGGCTCTAACGATTTTGATGAAACTCTCCGATAATGTTCTAAGAATTATCCTTTCAGTTTTTGTACATGTACTAAATTTCTGAGAAAATTCTGGATAAAAAGTTATAAAGAAAAGAAAAATGTTTAGGGGCCTAACTCGCTAAGTATATATTCTATGGTAAAATTTATAATATATTTTTTGAAAAGTAATTAAATTACCGACAAAACAAACACAAAAATCATCGGAATCGAACCAGTATTAGCGATGATACAGCTGATTCTATTTTCTACACACATTTTAATTTATTACATTCCTACCTATACTAGGTAAGGAAAATATTGCAATCGGGTCAAATTTCCGATATGCGGTTTTCGACGGATCTATATATTTCAGAGCCTTTTAAGTCCGAAAAATACAGTTTTCACAACTATATAAAAATCGATCATTTTGGAAAACTATTAACGAAGTTCCAGCTATTCAATTTCCAACGTAAGATTACGGATTCATATCCTGAAGTCAGAAAGGGGCGAATGAGAGAAAAAAGATGACTAAGTGAAAATAAGAAAATCTGTTGCTTGCATCATACAAGCTATACTATTTCCGCTACTTTTAAGAGAAATTATTATTTGACAAAATTAGGCTATGACAAAAAGTTTTATTAGAGGGTATGGAAATTTTTACACTGATCTAGCTTAAGCCGTTTTACATTGCTTTAGTGTATCAAATAAATCGTACTCAAATCTTTTCTTTGATCAATTTTTAGGAAAATAAATCTAATTCAATTTTTTTCTTGTTTCTTGATGGGCATATATAAAGATATAAAAACTTTTGAAATAGAAAGGAAAATCGTATGAGTGGACACATTTTTTTGGTTTATTTATTATTAGTTATTTATTTTTGGCTTATTATTTGCAATCATCAACCATTGTGATCGGCCAAAAAATTCAAAAACTTAACCCCCTCTCAAAATTTGAGGTTTCACGTTTCAGGATACGTAGAATTCGAAAAACGAATGAAAATCTTTTTGTTCGCGCATTTTCTCCGAAACTACTGGACCGATTTTTTTTTAATTTGGACATAAAATCAGCGGTCGCCCGAGGATAATCCTCCTTCATGGACATTATTATCCGCCTTTAACTTTCAAAATGGTGGCCGAAAAACCTGCGTGGCTATAGACTGTAGCTCCTAAACGAATGTACCGATTTCAATGAAACTTCGCTAAAGTAATTTTATTTGCTCCCTTAAAATTAATCTATATAACATACTTCAACTTAAAGAAGCTGGAAAAAAAGTTACGAGGGATGGTAAAATTAAATTCCGAGTAACTCAAAAAGTTTACACTTTTTTGTGGATTGTGTATGGTTTTTTAAAAGTTTACGAAATTTTCTAAAAACCAAAAAAAAACGTCAAAATCGGACAATTAGATGCAAAGATATGGTCTCCTGTTTTTTAAAATATGTTTTACTCCAAATGTTATATCCTTTGTTTGTTTTTTAAATTTTGAATATGTTACTGAATTAATGCTATTTTTTTAGCATATTACTAATGATTACAAAATCTTTTATTAATTTTATTATTTGTAACTAGGAAGGTAATGTTACTTTAGATGTATAATTGTTTGGAAATATTAAACCATTGTGGAATAATTTGCAGCGTATTTTTAATATTTTACTTCTTTAAATTTTAAAATACAAAAATAAAATTTGTATGTGAATTAAGAAATGTCCCTTCTTTGCTCTCAAATTTTTGGGGATGGAAGAACTTAATCATCAAATTTAAATACGCTTAGAAGTCGTTCTCTCTAAAAATATACTAATGTGTTATAGTAGATAAGCAATTACATCCCCCTTAGGACAGGATTATATCCGTAGTTATTTTAATTTTTTTTATTGTAACATGCCCTGACTTATCCTCGAAATATTATTATCCGGAACTTTCTTTTTACAACGAGAATAGAATACAGAGGTGGAGGGTCCGCGCTCAATATCCAAGACATCCAGAAGGGTGACTTGTTTGACTTTGTTGGTGTTAAACCCTTCGGCCCACTTGACCTTCTTCGAAGCTATGTAGATCCTGGACCCTCGGGGGTCCTAATCTGCCCTACACAGTTCCGCTGTGTCTCGAGAGATCGGGGAGGGCTCGACTCCATCTGGATTTAATTGGAACGTCCAGGCATTCTCTTAGAGCATCCATCTCAGCGGGGCATCCTCTGTGCAATCTATGAACAAAGGGTTCACTTCACTTGGGCCTTCGATAGTTAACTGAATTGCTTTTAACATCTCATTTATTATTGAGAATTCAATTCTCACTGTTATGTATTATTTATTTAATAAATAGCTTCTTGTTGTATTCATTTATTTATAACTATTTTATCAATGTACAATTAAATTTTATCTAAGTCTATTGTCATTGATACGGTCGGACAACTAGGAAATTAGATTGAAACAGAAATAGAAATTATGGGTGTCAATTTTTTCAACATGTGATCCAATAATTCCTCATAAAATGTACCATCAGAGATATTTGTTTAAAAAAAATAATAATTTGATAATAGCAAAAATACAAAACTTACTCACTGTCAATGCTGAAAACTCGAGTCATGGTACATGAGTGAAATATATTTAGACTATTAGAATTTTAATTTAATCTAGAAAACGAATTGATTTAAAAGAAAATTAAGCTTCAAGTTGGAAGAACTTTAACACAGAAGCCACTATTGAGAGATGAATAATTATAAATTGATGAACTGACCCATTCATTCTATGTATATACCATATAGTACATATAATGTTTTTATGAGATCCAACTATTATAATGCTACCATACAATCTACATTATTTACAATTCCGTTTTATATATTATTTTTGAATATTTATATTTTGCATCATCACTACCGAAGGTAAGGATGTTTATATTCGTGCAAGAGATTGAAGAAATTTTTGTGCTCAGAATCGAAAGTTTCAACTCGCGCTTTACGTTTCAGACATCAAGAATGAAATTTGGTTCGGTCTCTGTCAGTAGAAAAATTGATGTGACGGGCATATCATCTGCTACAGTTTATTAGATCTTCATGAAATTTTTAGAGATTGTGAGAGTTGATACATAGATGGTCCAATATCAAATTTATCAAAACCCATCAAGTACTTCATCCAGCACCTTAAAATCCGCTGACGCACGCGGAAACGTATATTATTATATATGAGAATATTTTAGAAACCCTTCCTCTTATATATGCATAGACGTGATTTTTTTTATCCCTAAAAAAGCACTTTCGATTTTGCTGAAATTTGGAGAGAAGTTAGGGTTCAGTACACAGATAATCAACTATGTATCAATTTTATCAAATTCTATCCACTACTATAAAAAAAAAAATACCTCCGCTTTCGGATCAGTAAACTTTTTATTCGACAGGGGTGTTGTTTCCAAATGCCTCGTTCAATTTGACACAAACTTGGATGAAATTTGGAGATTGATATAGAAATTATCTAATATCAATTTAATTGAAGTTCATTAAATAATTAAAATTAATATAAATAACTGTTAACAATATAACGGCTGTGGAATGTGGATGACATTGATCTTATAAAATGGGCGTTAGGTAAGTACAATATTTTTATAAAGTTTTATTCAAAAAGCCAAATCAAACTGCATCGTTTCGTCGATTCCAATAGTTACTGGTATGACTCTATTGTTACTTAGATTTCGTGTAGTTTTCAGTAAATTTAAATTAATATTTACAATATTGCACAGCAAATCAAACATCTACTCAAAAGAAAAGCCCCAGGTTATGACTTAATAAGTGCCGCTCCAGCAAATGCCCAGGAAAGCACTAGTGTTCCTTACAACAATATACAACTGTATCCTGAGGACAACTAAATTCCCACTACAATGGAAAATTATTTGTCCTTTTAGTGTATCATTTTGATGTGTGAGTATTTCATATACCATGGACTTCTTTTTAAACTCAAAAATACTACTACCTCATACATATTATATATGTATGAGGTAGTAGTATTTTGGAAAATAAGATTAAATCATGACAAGTCACAACATGTAACATTTACTTTTTGACGAGAAACGTGCCCAAAAGTATATATAGGAGATAACCAAATTCCTCTGACGAACACAGTACGTAACCTGGGACTAATATTCGACAGAAGGATGACCTGTGCCCCACACGCCAAAATGAAACGTCACACCTTAAACAAGCGACTGAAAATACTGTACTCACTTTTTTCTAAATCGAAATTGAAAGTTCGGACATACGCCTCTCAGATTTATGGTTCGACAAAAAAGACGCACTTACAAAAACTACAGTCATTTCAATCCAAAATTTTACGACTTATAACAATAGCTCCGTGGTACGTCAACAACAAAACCTTACTTAACGACTTAAGACAACCAACTATCGACCAACACATACGTACTCTCTACTCTCGTTTTCATCTCAAACTACACGAACACACAAACAGACTTATAACCGACATGGCTACGACTGATATGCCCATCAGGAGGAGACTAAAAAGGATCTAGATGAGAGATCTCCTTACCTAAATCAAAGCAAATACCAGGAAGAGGTACTGCTGGGTACTATCCTTCCTCACGCCTATAATGCCAATCTCATTATGCCAACAACACATCTGCTGATTGTCAATACGATGACAGGTGCGAATACACAGTTAAAGATTAAAAAAAAAAAATCTAAATTGAGATTCGTGCATACAAGATATACTATTGTGTGATTTTGATCCAAAATTATATAATAAAACAATAAACTGAAATTTAAATATCAAAGTGAAAAGTCTCTCTCTCTCTCTTGTGTACATAAATAATTCTTTAACAATTAATAAGTGAAAGTAAAAAAGGCAAAAACATGTTTTGAGCGACGCCTAGATAAAAGTGTTCGATAAACCCACACAACATAACATCAATGACAAAGTGTATTCAGAAACTTGAACGGCGCTTAGAGATACATAAACAAAAATATAGTAATTAAACATTATAGAGTAAACAGTCAAAATAAAAAAATATAGTAGAAGAAATTATAAGTTGCTTACTAATTTATCCTCGCGCGGGCTCATTACCGCGTATGGGGAGCGTCCCACGGGTGGCGGATGTGGGGATGGTCGGTGGAAATTCCTTGGAAGTTCCTCCCGGCTAAGTCCGATGGACTCGCTGACCAACAATGAGAGGGGCCCTCCAGACTTGCTGGAGGGAGGGGACCTCCAGACTTGCTGGAGGTAGGGGCCCACCAGACTTGCTGGAGGGTGTGACGTAGGATTGAACGCCCTACTCACATATCTTTAGTTCACCAAACACCACAAAAAGTCATGGATCTCCCTAAGGTAAAACGCTCATTATCCGGAGGTAAACTAGTCCCCCGTTCGGGTCTCCGGGTGGGGACTGCTTTAGGGGATTCATGCCGCAAGTTGAAGTATAGGGATTTAAATATTGGTACGTGGAACGTAAGGAGTTTAAACACAGCAGGGGGGCTAAAATCGGTCGCGAATGAGGTAAATGGGTACAATTTGGATGTCGTAGCTCTGCAAGAGGTTCGCTGGCCAGGGGAGGGCTCGATGAGGGAAGGAAAGTACACTATTTGGTACGGAGGAAGCGGGAATCATTGTTTAGGTACCGGGTTTCTAATTAGGAGTAGATTACTATCCGCTTTGAGGGACGTACAATTCTTTAGTGATAGAATTTCGGTAGCTACATTTCAGGGACGTTGGTTTAAAATCGCATTAATAAACATACATTGTCCGACCGAAGACAGTGACGATGAAGTCAAAAGTGAATTTTACGATAAACTCGAATGGGTTTATGATAAACTACCGCGAAACTACATGAAAATAATTGTAGGTGACGCGAACGCAAAGGTAGGAAGGGAAGAAGTTTATATTCAGACGATTGGTAAAGAAAGTTTGCACGAATATAGTAATGATAATGGGATCCGTCTGATAAACTTTGCCATCTCGAAAAACCTGGTAATTAAAAGTACGACGTTCAAACGTAAGGATATTCATAAATATACTTGGACATCGCCGGATTCGCAAACACGAAATCAAATCGATCATGTCTTGATACAACACAGCTGGCAAAGCAGTATAATCAATGTACGGTCTTATCGCGGAGCAGAATGTGGGTCGGATCATGAATTAGTAATCGCGAAACTTCGACAAAAACTTAATATAAAAAAGAGAAAAGAAAACCGTTTCGATTTTGAGAATTTTAATTTGGAAAAATTAAAAAATCCATCAATTAGAAACCAATTCGAGCTAGATGTTAAGAATAGGTTTGAAGCTTTAGAGCTTCCTGACGAGGACCACGAGGATATTGACAAGTTATGGGTAGAGATCAGGGATAATATTAAAGCGGTCGGTAACTCGTGTCTAGGAAAAAAGGAAAATAAGAATAACAAACCGTGGTTTGATGAAGATTGCTTAAACATGTGCGAAAAAAGGAAAGCCGCTAAATTAAAAGCTCTAAATAATCCTAGCGAAGACAATCTGGAATACTTCCGAATCTCAAAGAACGAAACGACAAAATTGCTCAAAAATAAAAAAAGGGAGTATCTCAAAAATAAAATAATTGAAATAGAAACTAATAGAATCGAAAATAACGTAAGAGACATGTACAAAGGTATAAACAGATCACGTAAATATGTAGGGCCCGTAACGTCTGGAATTAGGGATGATAATAACAATATTCTGACCGATCCGGTTGACATATTGAATAAGTTTAAGGACCACTTTGACAATATTTTAAATACGGGAAATTATGATCTCTGTCCTCCTTCTGAGTACCAGAGTGCTGAACCGTTGATAGAAGGACCAAGTAAAGAGGAAGTTGAAGTAGCTATCGGTAAATTAAAATCATATAAAGCAGCGGGAATCGATAATATTCCTACTGAACTAATTAAGGCATGCGGGGAAGCTGGAGATTCTAAAATACATCGGTTGGTTGAAAAGATCTGGGTGAACGAGAAATTACCTGAAGAATGGAAAGAATCTATTCTTATTCCGATTCACAAAAAGGGTCCGAGGACGGATTGTAATAACTATCGAGGAATTTCACTCCTTCCGGTATGTTATAAAATATTCACTTTAATCTTAACCAGTCGAATCACGGAATACGCCGAGGAAATTATCGGAGACTACCAATGCGGATTTAGACGGAATCGTTCGACTATTGATCAAATATTTTCTTTACGGCAAATATTAGAGAAAAAATTGGAGTATAACGGTATTGTTCACCAGCTGTATATAGATTTTAAAAAGGCTTACGATTCTATTGACCGCCAGAAACTGTATAATATTCTAATCGAGCAGGGAATTCCAAAAAAACTAGTAAATCTAGTCAGGATGTGCTTGACGGAGACACTCAATAAAGTTAGAATCGGTAATAATTTGTCCGAAAAATTTGAGGTTCGTTCGGGCTTAAAACAGGGGGATTCTCTTTCGCCTGTCCTGTTCAATTTGGCATTAGAACATGCCATTAGGGAGGTAATGCGTACCGAGAAAGGGTTGGATCTGGGCGGGACAACATCCGTGCTGGGCTATGCTGATGATCTGGTACTGTTAAGCGAAGACGTTGAAACTATAAAACTAAATACGACAACGTTAATGAAAGCCGGTAAAGAACTAGGACTCGAAATAAACGTGGATAAAACCAAATATATGGTTAGCTGCAAAAATGGCGATACTACTGGTGACATCGATATAGATGGTAATATGTTTGAACAGGTAGATAAATTTAGGTATCTAGGTTCTACAATAACTAGAAAAAACGAAATTGAAGAAGAGATTAAAGTTAGACTGAAGGCGGGGAATGCTTGTTATTTTTCTGTGACAAAACTACTCAGTTCGCGCCTCTTGTCCCGAAACTTAAAAATTAGAATCTATAAAACAATTATCTTGCCTACAGTTCTTTATGGATGCGAAACTTGGCCGCTTACATTAAGGGATGAGCAGCGTCTTAAGGTTTTTGAAAATAAAGTATTGCGTAGAATATTCGGACCGAAGAAGGATGAGTTAACCGGAGAGATCAGACGGTTACACAACGCCGAATTGCGTGAGCTATATCCGGGTAGTATAATTGAGGTAATTTCATCGCGGCGAATCAAATGGGCTTGTAAAGTTGTTGGGCTTAGTAACGAGAGAATTCCTAAAAGGTTAATATTTGCTGTGCCGAATGGTAAGCGTCGGAGGGGTAGACCGAAGCGAAGGTGGGAAGATTGCATTAAAGCTGATCTGAAGGGACTGGGTTTGGACGGCGAACGGTGGAGGGAGGTGTGTAACAAGCGATTGGTGGTGTCGGCATCGAACCTTCGGGTTCGCTAAGCCTTATTATTATTATTATTACTAATTTATATCAGTTAATAATAAAAAATAAAAAATTGAAAATAAACATGAAATAAAAATAATGAAGAACGATCTAATAATTTATATACATATTTACAGTAGTAACTATTTACAGTTTTATTGGGACTGGTTTGATAAGAAATGATTGAACAGGCAGAAAGGGTTTTGGATTGACGGATGTGGGGAGGGGGGATGGAGTTCTATAGGGACGAGGATCGGATAATCGGATATTTACTCCTAATATGTAAAAAAAAATAATTCTTATTTGTGATTGTGTTTGTTTCTATTGAAGTTCATCTAGCTTTTGGTCTTTTAAATATAAAGTTGTGTAAACTTCAGTCATATTTTTATATATCAGCTTTTATTGGTTTTGTTTTGACTGAAAAAATATTGGTCTTGGTAACCCCGAACAAACAAAAAGTCCATTTTTTTTTGTCGATTATATCAGTAGGAAATATAATTATACTTAAATTATAACAAAATGCATATATTATTGGTAGATTGGATATTTGTACATTGAGGTGAACAGAAGAGTTAAGAGCTGAGACGATTAAATTAAATTAGAGACGATAGGGGCTAACTAAATGGTCGGAAGGGTTATATAGAGGCAGGTGTGAGTAATGTTCCGGCCACTCCCACCCCAAGATAGATGTCCTCCCGCCATCTCAGAAATTCGCTCGCCTCCCCACCCTCCTCGCCTCCCCAACCTCCTCGTCTAATAGCACTCCCCCAATTGCATCCTCTCTCTTTGTATTGGACACTCTTATTGCTTCTTATATATTGTATCTCAGGGCGAATCATACGAATTTTATCCAATATTAAGCTAAATGTTTTGCTAGGTATTAATAGATATTATGATTTCCGTTGAGAGGAAATAGGAAGATAATTTTTGTGAGAAGAGTTGGTCAAATTAACAAACGCTGAAAATTCCTATATATTGGTTTATTACTTCCAAACCATTATAAATGATAAGTAAAATTGCTTTTCTTAATGGAAAATCATGTCATCTTTATCCTCCGACACAGATCCTGTCCACATATCCTTTTCAACTCAGTTCCTCTTCCCATCTCAGACACAGTTCGGTATCTTGGATGCCTTTTAGACAAAAGACTAACATGGAACCCACATACCAGACTTAAAAGACAAGAGCTTAACCGACGACTTGGCCAGTTATACAGACTACTTAACAGAAAATCTAACCTCTGAATTGAAAACAAACTATTAATATACAAGACCATACTGAAACCCATCTGGGCCTACGGACTTAAACTGTGGGGAACAACTAAATTATCGAACATCAAACGCATCCAATCCTTCCAGTCTAAAATCCTCCGTATAATAGTCAATGCTCCTTATTATGTTACGAACAAAACCTTACATCATGACCTTAACATCCCTTATGTCCTTGACGTTACTCCATTCCGATTTTCAAATTTTCATCAGTACCTAACCTATCATCCTAATCCCTTAGCACAATCCTTATCCAGTTCCAGTCATCCCTACAATCCTCCTCGAAGGTTGAAGCGGCAGTGGCCTCGAGATCTTTTGTAAAGACGTCATTGGAGTCCTGGCAATGGCCAGCTTCTCCACTCAAGTCATGAGCGTATGTGGCTTTAGTGCCCTCTCTCAGTCTCCACTGGATTCCCATCCTAGTGATGCGGCTGAGAGAGAAGCGCTGGGATCTCTTAGAGTCTTGCCTTGTCCTCCACACATGGGGGAAAAGGCCCGACTCGGAGCTCCCTCGGCTGACTGTAAATAAGTTTGAATTTGTTTTTATTTATTATTATTATTATTTTATTTTTTTTTATTTTAGTTTTTATTTAATGTTGTATCATGTTTGATTTATTCTGTTACTCCAAGTTTTATTTTATTTTATTTTCTTATAATCTTGTTGTTATTTTATTGTATATATGGTATGATTGTACTTCATTCATCATAAATCCTCAATGTCCTTAATTGAGGCAAAATGTATTTTTTTTCTCAATAAAAATTGTTGAAAGTAATGGAAAATAAATAAATAATTGTGGGTTGATGGTTGACTGTCGTGTATAATGAAGAGAAGGATGGTTGGGGTGGTCAGTCAGAAATAAAAATCCAAACTAAACAAAAATATTTATTTTATCATTTGCCGACATTTCGACCTGAAGTTCAGGCCTTCATCGGGGCTAAGAAAAGAACCAGATAACAAGATATGAGCAACATAAACAATGTTGGTAAAAAAAAATGAAGTAAAATGGAGTGGGTAGAATAATGACAATAACAGAAAATTAAGAAATAGATAATAATAACCGTTACAACGTGTGGAATAATGAAGTAAACATAATCAAAATGAGGTGACATAAGTACTCAAATGGTAATCTTAGAATAAAATGTAAAACAGAAAAAAGGAATATGAAGTTATATAAGAAATAAAAATAAATAGTAAATTAAGATATTTTAAATAGAATAGTTAGATAGAAAATTGAGATATTGTAAAGTCTATCATAATGTACTGACAACGTATAATATAATAAAGAGTTAAAACAGAGATAAGGAATGAAAGGAAGAAGGAAAAAAAACAAAAAAAAAAAAAAAAAAGAAGGCTGAAAAGAAAAAGAAAACCAACCTGCTCCAAGAGATTGCTGGAGTAGAGTGGAGATACGGTAGCAAGGGAGAGGAAAGATGTATTTTTGCGTTATATCTAAGGAAAATAAATAAAGGTAATTCCTGCAATTGGCCTAAATCTATATTAATAAAATCGTAAATGTTCGTTTGTTCAAAACCACTAATCTCCGAAACTTGATCCCAGACCGCCTTGAAATATTGACATAATGTTTCTTTCGTATTCAGGAGTGTTTTTTTATACATTTAATCACCCTCCGGTATTTCGTTTCGGAATAGCGGACCAAAAACCTGTGTCACTATAGACTGTAGCGCCTAAACGGCTCTAACGGTTTTAATTAAAATTTGTTATAGTCTTCTCCTTGAAGTCCTTTTAATTTATGTTTATAACATCCTTCCCTGAAAAATGTATGAAAAAAAAGTTACGATGGGTTCAAAAGGTTTGAAAGCTTTATTGATTTCCTACAAAATGATGAAAAAAAACACCATCGAAATCGAAAAGAAGTATCTCCTAAATGAAACAATTTGCCAAAGGAGCAAAGTGGATTCAAATATTTTTTTAATGAGGAACGGAGTTGAGATTCTTATTTTGTATCTCGAAAAACCATCAAATACGATTTTTCATTCTGGCTTAGTTAGGTTTCTCATATCTGAAAAATTATAGTAATATCTCTGTAATGATAAGCTAATAGTTAACTGAAAGACTGTAGTTACCATGCAAAACTAAGACTTGCATTTGGACAACACTACTGAGTAAAAATAAATAAATTAAATTTACATAAAATAATTTTTTTATTAAATTTACATTAAATAATTTATTTTTATTTAGTTTACATTAAAATTTATATGAATTAAATTAAAATTAATTAATTTACATTTACTTACATTTTTTTTTCAAAGCAGAATATTAAGTAGAAAAATAAAGAAGTTATTTATTAAAAATTAAATAAGTGAATTATATGCTTCATTCAACATGCGGAACTTCAATTGTATCTCCTGAACCATTCTAGTTAATAGTTTGTTGCAATAATTATTTTTTAAATTGAGACTATTGAGACTATTTCGAACAAAGAGAGACTATTCGAATTTCCCGCCGACCCAATATCACCGCCATATCGGTATGGCCGCACTGTATTATTAAGCCACTGTAGAGTTGACTAATTGAAGTGTTTTTGCATGTGGATTAAAATATCTCAAAAAGTAAAAAAATGGACCTGCATACTGTAAGCGAGAGAATTATTTAGAATTTCATCATTTTTATAATGAGTTATTATTCAAAATTTTTTATTGACATGACGCTGTATTAGAGAGGCAAAAAGCAAAAAAAATATAGTATCAAAAACTAGATCATATCGAATTCCATACTAAATTGAATTAATTTCTATCTCCCCCCAAGATTTTATTTATTATACCAAAGACAATATATAAATACAATTATATGTATATATATATATATACAATCAAAGTTGTATATATATATATATATATATATATATATATATATATATATATATATATATATATATATATATATATATATATATAAAATTGTATTTATATATTGTCTTTTGTATAACAAATAAAATCATGGATGGTGGTAAAAAAAAAATAAATAATTAATTCTAGTATGATTCGTCATATTAAATATAACGAATCATACTAAAATAATGAAAATATACGATTATCACATATTTTAGTTAACATTATCCTTTCAGTCGGAGGAAAGTTAACCAGTGGAATTAAAACACAATTATAATTGTATACATTGTAAATGTTATTACTTTGTGAATATAAAAAAAAAGTTTGTACACAATTATAATTGTATATATTGTAAATGCAACAAATTTTCGAATAAAGAACAAAAAAAAAAAGTTTAATATTATTAAGTCTGTCTTGTTGATGTTTTCATTTCTATCGTATGGTCACACCGTAGTATTTTTTTTTTTTAATGGCCTTAAGATTTTACTCAAAATCCTATTTTGCAATACCTATCTGAAGCAATTCCTTTATTAAATAATTACAGACTTTGAATTCAAAAATTCTAAAGAGCTTCAATGCGACTAAGAATTGAGATATCCCGTTTTCGGCCCTTTGTTTTCCAAGATCTATTTAATTTTCGGTCCCTGCATTCTTTTGCCACTTTCCTTTTTCTTTTCCACTTCCTTCTTATTTCGGAAATTAATTTTCTTTCGCATCGGTCGGCTCTTAATTATTCTTCCGATCCCTTGTGAAGTTAAGAATGCAAACAAAGGAAAGCTATCTACCGTATTCGGAAGAACAACTCCGAAAGAATGTCTTCTGAATATAGAAAGTTGCTCTGATTGGAACTTGGGGTAACAGAACTTAAAAACAAAATATGCTCCTTTTAATAATAACGGATTCTTTGGCTTATCATTGTTAAAAGTTCACTTTTGCAGACAGACGCATTTAAGGTAATAATCAACACTTTAGATGAATTAAAATGTCGTAGCGGCTTATACATATTATTTAATAAATTTTCCTCATCATAAAAGGCTATTGAATCGGTATTATATTCCATAAACATGTAATTTCACTTGTAATTAATGATAAATGATAGAACCTTTCATTTTTAAAAATAACTTTTATTTAAAACTTCTGTTGCTTTCGCCAAAAAATCGATTATTCTCAGCTAATCAAATAAATAGAACATTAGAAACGAGTAATTATTTTAAAATAAAAAACCCGAGGTTTCCTATAGGAAGAGGTACAAAATAATCCTTATAAGTAATAAAATATCCTTTTAAATAATCCTGATAAGATCGATGCCATAGTGATGTCATTTCAGCAAGGAAAGAAGCCCCTGCCCACTCACTTCACCTTTGGTGGAGTGGACCAGCGGATCTCCAACTCAGTCCTTTACCTAGGCGTGACTCTGGATAGGCACCTTACCTTTACTAGTCACCTCAACCAGAGGCTCAAGCTGGCTCGGAAAAAGGAGTATAGGCTCTACCATCTGCTAAAGTTGGCGCAGCTCTCGTTGAGACTAAAACTGCAAATCTACAAGGCGGTCGTCAGGTCTACACTGCTCTACGGTGCACCGTTGCTCCGCCACCTGTATAAGTCCACGCTCAAGAAACTCCAGAGTTATCAAAACTCCTTCCTTCGGCGAATAGTCAGAGGTACCACACTGCAAAGGGTAAAGAATGTAAAGATCCGAGAGGAGCTTCAGCTCCAATCGATGCCTGAGTTCATAGGCCGAAGGCACGTCAAATTTTTCGATGGGATGAAGGTCTGTGCTAACCCGCTTTTCCAGGAAATAGTACCGCCGCCCAGGCCTGGGAGGTGCAAGGTAAAGTCCCCTTGGTTGATGTTCTCGCCGAGGGAAGGGGTTTGGACTCTGTAGTTCACACCCACTAACTATAATGTAAATAATAAAGTAATGCAGGGCGGTCCCTCCACGCCCAGTGCTATAATAAAAGGCCTCTGGCCACAGATGCAAAGAACGCATACAGCGTACATAGCCCTCTTACCTTAAAATGCCCTTGGGCAATAAAAGGAAATTTGAAAATTTATGTATATATACATTTATATATATATTGTATTTATAATCAAGAAATTCCTGGGGGTAGGAAAAAAAAAAAGAAAAAAGTAATTATTTTAAAATAAATCACAATTATAAACTAATCCCAATTTCTGTTTGCTGTTAATTTAATGTTGATGTTTTTAAGAACTTAATGGAATAATAGTTGCACTTTTACCATAAACTTAGATATTTATTTCCAAAACGTTTCTTCGAATTTTTAAGAACTTTTTTTTTCTGTAAAAGAAGAAATAGATCTGTAAAATTTTAAGTCTAAATGCATATATATATATATATATATATATTTATATATATATATATATATATATATATATATATATATATATATATATATATATATATATATATATATATATATACATATATATATTTGAAAATTAGTCTATTTCCAGTTGTTTCTTTCTATGTCAATATTTAACTTTATATATGTATATATTTTTTTATTATTTTTTTTTTCTGTTGACATTACAGACCATGTAGATCTCTTGCCACCTTAACAAGCCTGCATGTCTGGGGCTATTTCTTTCCATTTAGCTCTGTTACATCTGTGTTTATTCTCTCTCTCTCTCTGTATATATATATATATATATATATATATATATATATATATATATATATATATATATATATATATATATATATATCCAACAAAAATGTTCTTGGTATATAATGAAGGTGATAAAGTTTCCTATGCCATACTCGAAATCTCACTAACCACTAACCAGTGTTACTGCACTTAGTTGTTCTGATCCAGTTAGCTGTAGCTACTCCATTTACTCCGTTTTGTTTTGATAACTTCCGTGGGCAATCGAGGATTATCTTCCCAAAAATTTTCCTTATGTGAAGTTAAAAGCTGACGGAGGCGGTAATGAGATGCACATGTCGAGGTAGGTATTAGCTATTTCGGGCGGGGTAGTATAACGGGCTAACGAGTGTGCACAGCACCGCCATTGCCCGGCAGACTGGTATATCAGACAATGATGAAAAGTAGTCCACAAGTTCGCGTCCCGGTGCCGGGGATGTCTTTTAAATCCCCACCCACATCACCTGGGAAAACCCTGTATAGCCTTAAAGGCGAGGAAGGGGAGGACCCAAAAAAAGAAAGAAAGGTATTACCTATTTGTTATTATGACTTAGAATAGGTAACACACATTCATTTGATAAATATATATATTTTTTTAGGATATCGATGTGTCTGCACAAGAATTGTGAATTACACTTACATGTGTCAGAGCTCGGCCTCACAAAGGAATCTTCTTATATATAATATAACGATATTTTGATATTGGTGTAAGCAATCATTTTTAATTACATTTTTATATTGCATGGTAATATATTATCACTGACGCAGTTATTTATTAGGTCGGAGGTTGCAGTGCTGCTACATCGGTGTAGTTAGTAGAGTGATCTGAAGCCCCTGACAAAGCGCCATTTCTACACTTCGTGGATTTCAAAAGCGGAAATAACGACGCCTCTTTCCAATTAGCAGAGTAATATCGGAGCATCAAACACGAATTATACAAATTGTCCAATTGCAATAATCCACTTAATTAAAGGTATAAACCTTTTCTCGGTAACTGATTCAATAATACACATTGTATGTATCGCACCATAGTGCTGTAATATCAGGGGTTCTCCGAAGAATTCCTTTGATTTTTTTGTATGTAACTAATATGTCATTACTTTCAGGTGTTTTAGTTGGTATCGGGGAAACAATGCCTCTCTTCTTTTTAATTCCTCCATTGTAATACTCTATCAAGCTTGTTTGTCTGAATTTAGTCGTTTATTATCATGATGAAGACTCGTCTAATTTGAAGTTCTTTCAGATTGTTATAATAATTTTCAAGACATAATTTTCAAGACTACATTACGTTGGTATCAATGGATTGCTCTTAGTTTTCCCTCCAAATATTCGTTTTCCATACCTTAAAGAGGTTTGGAATCTGCAAAATGAGTTTAAAAATCTCTTAGGTTCTAGGTCTATAGTGCAGTACTAAGAGTTCTTCCAAGTCTTTCGAAGTAAAATCAACTTAAGGATACGGTCTGGTGGAATACGGAAGGTAGGTAGTAGAGGAGAGAACTTTGGGATTGCTATATCTCCTGAAATGAGTGTTGCCTGAAATTATATTTAATTTTCTCAGCTATATAAGTTAGCTGCCATTGACGTAGTTAACCGAGAACCAGTGTTAATCTTCTGGAGTCCTACATCAGATGTAGGAGGACCAACCTGGTTTGGAGTTTACCTGGCATGCGGAAAATCGTAAATTTATGTATGCTTTTATTCAACATATTTATTATACATAGTTGAATCGTTTATTTAAATAAATACAAAATCTTCGAACCAACAAATCAAATTATTAAGTCTCATAATAAAAGTACGAGACTAAACCTCAACATACTGACCCTCACCTGTCAATGGTAGACCAAGAAATAACGACCCATTATCAACGATTTTATAAAAATTTAAACGACATATCAACAGTTTAAGGCTAAAAAGGCGGTGGATGAGAGATCACCTTAATTGAGAGATCATAAGAAAAGTAATAAATCAATGATAAAAAAATTAGGAAGCGCTACTCGATATAAACTTTCCCATGCCTCACATGTCATGATATAGTCAGCTCGTTTGCTGATATTTGTCACCCAATATTTCGAAGAACAAAAATCAAATCAAAATTAATAACAATTAATCTACATGAACAAATGAAATATGTAAACTATTAAGAAAGTAGGAATTTTGACCACGGGATTAGGTACACAAAAAGTTTACCTATGTTTCTATTACTGAAATATTAGTTTGTATTCAAAGATAATTATATGTTGCAACATATTCTAGGATTGTACCATTCATTAATGCTCACCCTTCCATTTTTATGTGAAGATTTTATCAAATTTCTCGCGGCAAATTTTAATCATCAGAGTATTGAATGTAATACATTGCTTTGTTAACATATTCTCTAATATAACCATACGAACAGAAAAAATACTAAATAAAAAACTGAAGGTATATATATATTTATTTTAATGTTTGTATTATTTAGCTCGTTTTACAATAATTACGCTGATCAGTGGCTTTATCCTTCCTACCGTCATATTTCCTGGCATCCTTCCTTTTTCAAGTCTTCCAATCCCACCTACCTTCATAAAACTCCGAGCTCCTCTAATTCAAACCCTCTGTTCGCTCCTGCAATACTCGTTCCTATTATTTATATATAAGGGCCCACCGAACCGCTGCTTTCCCAGATCGTTCATTATCCGATCCTTGACCCTATGGAATTAAATCCCTTCCCACATTCGTCAATCCAATACCCTTCCTACCTTTAAATCCCGCCTGTTCAATCATTTCTTATCCATCCAGTCCCCATAAAATTGTAAATAGATACTACTATAAATATGAATATAAATTATTAGATCGTTCTTCATTATTTTTACTTTATTTTCAATTTTTTATTATTAACTTATTTAAGTTAGAAAGTAACTTATAATTTTTTAATATGACTATTTCATTACTCAGCACTTTTTTAATATATCTCTGAGGCTCCTTAGCCCACATTACTACCTTTCTGCATTATTCTAAAGGGGCTCGTTTTAGAATAAAGTATTATTATTATTTTATTTGTCAGCACTTTTACAAGAGGTTTTTTGTTTACTTAGAGGGGAAGATTCAACTCCAACCAGTAAACTCTTAAAAGACTTTTTTTTGGAGGGTCCTTTACGCCTCTCCCTCTTCCCCTGACCAGAATGGAAAGCCTGCGCCAATGCATTACGTCATTAACAATGTTAACATTTTTGTTTCACTTACTCTCGGTGTTAGACACGTGATTATATACGAGTTCGTAAGAATTTCATTACTATTATATTTTATTTTACTACGAATTATGTCTTTTATTTGTTGCGATAACTTATTTCTAATTTATTTGATTTCAAGGAATTATAAATCATAACGTCGAATTACTCCTCTACTAAAGTTAAGAGTATTGTAGGGGGACACTTGGATTGGAAATTGATCACTAAAGTAGTCAAGTTTTAAAAGTTTTTGGAATTGGTTTGGATTTTTTTTTTGATCAATAATGAGCCATTTCTTAGTTTTTTTTTATTTTTAAGATCTCCTGAAAGTAATTTCATCAGTTCTTTGCATGATGAGAAACGTTGAACTGATTTTTTATATATAGCCGTATTGAATTCCGTTAATGTTTTAAGAACACCACAAGGCCGTTTTCTTTTTGCCTTGGAGCTACTGAGGTTCCATATTGAGTCCGCTATAGATAAAATAAATGAAAACAAATTATACATATTATATATTTAAATAGAAATAAAAAGAGAAAAAAATATATATGGTAAAAAAAGAAAGAATAATTTAAAAAGAGAAAAAAGAAATAAAATGATTTGGTTTCAGATCTATTAGCTGTGTTGATCTAGCAGAGCGACCTCTCTCTCCTGATTTCAAACACTGACTATAAGTTAGTAAGTTAAATTATGCGAGTATTTTTAAGTTTAGTTCCATTCCATTTCCGTTTCAAACTAATATTTCATTCTAGTCTTGCTGTTGAATTACGAGTATTTTTAAACGTTGGACTTTCATTTATATTCAGATAAGAATTCTATCTTGCGCCAATCTACTACTTCAGATTTTATTTTAAACCGTATAGGGTTTAAAATAGTTCCTCTAAAAATAGTTCCTGAATAGTTCCTCTTGCCAAGGAACTATTCAGTCTTAAATAATAAAATTACGATCTTCATCTAAAAGAATTTGATATTCATAGATTTTGATAAACCAGACAATATGGATAATAATGAACCTTATATTGGTATTATACTAAGGGGAAGCAATATTATTACTTTTTATAATTTCGTGTTTTTTTTCTAGAGCTTATCATAATGGAATGTCGGTGGATGTTCCACATGATTAAATTGAGACCATAGGACAACTCCATTGTCGAAGAATTTTTCAATTTTCCCTCAAAAGTAGAGGAAGGATTAAGGAAGATTAACTTTGCATTAAATCAAATACTTATCGATAATATTGCCTGCCTATGGATATTTATGTCAAACAAATCACTGAAAAGTTCTATGATTGCTGATTGTTTGTCCAAAATACATCTAATTTTCATTTTAGCGCGTATTGTCTCCAAATGTCGCTATTCTAATACTCTTTTCCCTCTTAACTTTAATTAAGATTTTATTTAAGCATTAATTAATTATATATTTTTTATGTTTCTTTGTTAGTTTTCGTTTCTTTTATTTTAATTTTGTTCATATCATACATTTTTGTTAGAATGTTGTATTAATCATATATATTTAAGGGTTTGCGTATACGTGCAGTAAATTAATGAGTCATACCACTTAAGTGTTTCTAAAGGAGTTAAATCGAACTATAAATTTAACTATTTTAGATCCACTTAAACAGTATAACTTAGTAATTCATTAAATAATGAAAATTATTAAGTGAATAATATGCATTTTATTACTAAGAAAGGACTTAGGCCACTTTCAAAATTAACAACAAGATTCTTTATAAAATTTGAAGAAGCCATTCAACATAACTTAGGATGCTTCGAATTGAAAAAAAAAAAATCTGGTGTGTCCACTTACACAACTTTCCTACCTATTTCAGAAAAGTTTTTATATCTTTACATAAGTTAATATAACATATATTTACAAAGAAAAGGTTAAACTAGATTTATTTTCCTGAAAATTGATCAAAGAAAATATTTGAGTACGATTTACTTGATAAATTAAAGCAATGTAAACCGGCTTAAGGTAGATCAGTGTAAACATTTCAATACTCTCTAATATTGCTGATCAAAAACTTGTTGCCATAGCTTTGTATTGTCAAACAATAATTTAATAATTTAATCATTTAGTATAGGTAGGAAAGTAATAAGTTAAAACATGTGTAAAAAATAGAATAAGCTGTATTTATCGCTAATACTGATTTGATTCCAATGAATTTTTTTTTGTTTTTTTTTTTGTGATTTAATTACCTTTTAAAAGTTTTACTATGAATTTTACCGTATAATATATACTTAGGGAGTTAGGGAATAGGAAAGTAAAAATACTCAATTTATTTTATATATCCTTGCAATACTTCTAAAACATAATTTGTGGGATTCAAAACACTTTTTAACGACAGTAGCTACAAACTAGGTTAGTAGTCATGTACATTTTTTGGGTGTGAAAGGGATATTGTTGCCCAAATGCGAGACCAAGGCAATTCGTGGTCTTGCCCACACAATATTTGTCTTGGTCTTGGTCTAGCGCAAGGGTCTCGCTATCAATTTTTATCATCAATTCAATTGTATCAATCAATATTATCGATCAAATCAAATATTTCTAATGTGGTATTTTAATGTTGGCAACTTTATGTGTCTTATTTTGTGTGTAAGAGACTGCTATGCGCAAGTAGGTTTTGCCCATTTTATCAATATATTATGTTAATAATGAGATAAAATCTATTGATTATGTTCCTCGGTAGGACTGGGTGAGGCAAGCGAAACTTCAAATAATAGCTCAATGGAATGAAACATGGAGAAGGAACCCCTCCAAACATGCTCTGGTTAAACCCAATAGTGCTAAATAGCGTAGGAGTAACAGGAAGTCTAGAACAGAGGAAATTATCCTGTGCCTACTCAGAATTGGTCACCGCGAATTTTAGCATAGCTACCTTCTCTACGTTTGAGAACCACGTTGCGTCAGGTATGGTTCTCCTAGAACTGTGAACCACGTAGTGGTGGATTGCACACATTATGCAGTTATCCGAAAGAATCTGAACATGCATGAGACTATCCGGGGCTTATTGCAGGATGCGGAGAGGGAAGTGGAAATCTTACTGGACTTCTTGAATACAATTGGTTTCTACAATAAAATATGAAAAGTGTGAGTGAGTTGAGGATTGCCAATGATCCTAGCGGTGAGAGGCATACAAACAAGTAAATAAACAAATAAACTTTCCTATTTTCTTGTCTCTTGTCTGATATCCAAATTTACAAAAAACGCATTGAAAATTACATTGAAACAAAGGAAAATAAGGTTCTGACTAATTCGAAATAAACAATTAGAGACGGGCGTTCTGCCACCGATGAAATGAGCTAGTTCATTCGATCTTTTCAGTGAATAATGATCTCTCTCCTCCTTTATTCGGTTTTAGACTTTCGGAGGTTTAGACTCTTCTTTTCATTGAATGGTGTTCTCTACTCCGGGTTTAACTATCAAATTGAGCCACGGATTCAAGCTGTTGCTTCTTTCTCGAGTGAATGGCGGTCAGACATCCAACACAAATCATTCGCTTATTTGTAACTTTTACTGACCATTGAACTAAAAAAAAAATAAAAAAAATAAAAAATCCACTATGGATGATAATTAAAGTATAGATATATAGATTCTTTTCTGGGCACTTAAGAGTGATGGGTTTAGGTGAATGAAGTAATCAAAGAGAATTTCATGGAGAAGTGAGAATACCGATTCAAATTAAATCTTAGATTTCATAACGAATTTCTTCACACATCAAGACCCGGTATATTAGCAAAGGAATTGTGTTTTGAAACCAAGAAGTTCCGTTTTCGAAATTCTAGAATGGCATAGGTGCTATGGTTTTTATGGGATACTCGTCACGCTTTAAAAATTATATTATTACTTATTTTATGTTAGTCTTCGATTAAAAGTCTATAGTTTTTTCATGTTCCTGTACACACACATTTTTATATAATTTGGTTAGTCACATTCCATATTCATTCTTATTGAACATATGAATAAATTAAGTTTTTTTTAGCACGGTTATTTTTAATTCAGCCACCTATTTATATAACTATTATCACAGGTAATGAATTGGAAAGCATAACAAACACAAACTAGCATTTGAGAAAATAATTACAATTAATTAGTCCTGGATCAATTAAAATATTATATATTTAAATTTCTTTTATTTCTTTTTTATATTATATGTATGTGCAATTATCCCCAATAATTATCCAGTAGCATCCCGAAATAATGTTTTCCCTAGAACACAGCATCATTAGAGGGCATCCCTTTTGTTGTGATAACATAGCATTATTTAATCTCTTTGTAGCATTATTAAATGGCATCACTTGTGGGACTAAGATAGTATCATTAACTCTCTTCAAAGTCTATCTTTATACCATAGCAATTTATTCTAGCAGATTGGTTTCATATTGTTGGAACCTAAATACATAGAAAATAATTATATAACAGAAAAACCATTGTTAGGAAATATTTTTATTCTTATAAGTAAGCTGATATTTTACATTACCTAATAAATTCAACAGCATTAATGCATAGTAGTTAAGTTTATTTCTCCTGAGAGTTAAGGAACTAGCAATGTTTCCCCTCGACCTCCTTGTAATAGCTCCATGATTACCTCAGGGATCCATTCCCTCTCCCGAGTTAAAATAATCACTATAAAGGTCAGCTATTTATATATATTACTCCTCTTGATATAGAGAGACCATTACATCGTTATTAACTTGCATTTTCAGATAATGCACCCGTTTTTAAAAGGAATCTGGATTACACTAAACAGAAATTTGACTTATTGCAATGATGTTCTAATAGGATCTTTCCAATAGCTTTGTAATTATAGGAAACATTTATCGCTATATATATACCTGATATATCAATATCAGGTTTCGTTATTTTTAATCTTTAAAGTATATATCGATATATCAATACTTTCGCCAATATATAATAGTATACGTATAAGTCTCGCTCCGGTGTTATGCCAAAAAAGCATAACGGAATGAATGGGAATTGGAGGATAATATTCTTGAAATTTTGAAAAAACACTTCTTAAAATAACCCAACTATATAACAAAATTTAATTTATACTTTAACTTTTTTTTTGTTAGAAATTTCAATATTTTCTACTTTCAAAAAAACCTCCTCACTGATGCTAAACCCAGTGGAGATTGAGCAAGAGTACTTTAGCCACATACACTCATGTCGAGTGTCTAGAATATGGCCATTGCCAAAACTCCAATGAAAAAAAAAATGTGGAGCCTTATTTATTGTGAACCGTTTACACTAGCTAATATATCTAATACATTTCCCCCTGGCTTTAGCACCAGTGACGCAGCTGAGATAGTAGCGAAGGGATCTCTTGGACTCCTGCTTTTCCTTCTATAGTTGGAGGGAGAAGCCTGGCTCTGGGTTCCTTGCCTAATTGTATATAGGTATGAATTTTTATGTTTTTTAATTTACTTATCTTTAGGTTATTTTATTTTTTTATTGTAAATAGTTTTTGATTATTTTTTTACTTTTGGTAATTTTATATTTTCTGTGTATATGGTGTGAATGTGTTCATATATCACTACAATCTATTGTCCACGTACAGATTGTTATAATTCTAAATAGAAAAAAATACATTATAATTAAAATTCAAGTGTCTGTCCTTGAAACCGTTTACCAGGTTTTTTTAACACAACTATAGTCAAGACTTCAGATGGAAACTATTCCACTTTTTTTTCTGCAGTCCCACAGCTACAACTACCAGGTAATGGTTGCCTAAATAAAAGATTAAATCAATATGGTTTCATGACTGAAAAAAGGCTGTCCCTTGGGTTATAAGTCATTCATCTACCCTTCTATGTTTCCTTTTGAACCTAGCACACGATGAGGAGTAGAAAATTTTCCCCAGAATTAACTGCCATATGGTAACCGGTCCCATATTCGAGTCACATCTTTCTCTACATGAGTCAGCTCACAAACGTTTAGAGAAATTCATATGCAGTGTGGTAGGTAAGGGTTTACATCGAAGGTCATTCCTCACTACCTAATTTCAATTGGATTAACGAAGCTTTTTTCTAATAGCCGGTATGTTTTTAAATTTTTTACTAGAATGTTTTCTATATGTATGAGAAAATATGGAATAAAGTGATATTTACGGATTTCCCCTCCACCATAAAGCGGAAGCAATTGGGGTGGGGACTTTTAATATGTTTACCTCCGAAGAACCCCCAACAAAGTCTCAAAGTCAAACGCTTGTCCATTCTCCGTGTACTCTGACCCCTTCAATGGTTAGAATAATTGTGCAATTAGCAAAATGAATTTAATAAAAATCTTTAGAGCGGTTTACATTTTGAAATTTGTAAAAATGTGTGAAATCGGAATAACGTGACTCTTTTCGTCACTCGATTTTGACGGATAAGTTGTTGAAACACCCTAGCATTTGCCTGTCTTAAATACGTAATTACATATTTCGTTTCGATTTGACTTCTCGTTTTGTATGTAAGTAATTCGAAAACTCACTTACACCGACCATTCCCACTCAAGGGATCTCAAAACGATTATTTCTGTCGAAAAATTCAAATTTTAAACTTTAGACGACTGCAAAGATAATTATCAAGATCATGATAATTGAAAGAAAAAATAAAACACATTTAAACAATCATCTTTTTATAATCGTTTGATTTAGAAGGAATATGACATATAGCCTCATTACGTAAATCAAGCAAAGAATATTAAATACAGCAATTAAAAAAAAAACGTTTATTTATTGAGTAATATAACATTCTGTTAATTGGTCTATAATTATAGTGAGGTAGGCTATATTCACCCTATGTTTACATAAAAATATAAAATAAACAGAAGCAAAATAACGACTAAATAACAATCAAAAAGTATATACAATAAATACAAATAAAATAACTTAAAGATGAGTAAATAAAAAAAAAAAAACATATATAGGTACCTAAAAGCACTAATAGACAATAAATTTAAAAAAAGAATTATTTAAAAATGAAAATTTATTTAAAGGATTTATGGGTCGATTCATTTCATTGCTATTATTGGAGTTTTTATCATTATTATTATATATTTTGATTTTGTTTCAAAGCTTTTCTTAAAGCCATCTATGGCGTTGAATGACTTTAGTTCATACCTTACATAAGGTATGAGATCATTTATTAGAAGGAAATATTTTTTCTATTATTAATTCAAACTAGAATTTATAAGCATGGCGTACTTCGGAAAAAAATAATGAAGTATTTAAATAAATAATATACATATATATTATGAGAATTATATTATATAATTCCAAACATTTTTGAATAATTGTTTAAATTATAATAAATATCATAAACAATATAATATAATACTATTAATTATTAAGTACTTATAATTTTAGCTGATGGTAAAACTAAAAAACGGATCAGATTCAAGATCGGGTAACCACCTAATTCGTAGTATGTAGTGTTGCCCAAATGCGAGACCGAGATGAGTCTTGGTATTGCAAACTCATTCTCGGTCATGGTATTGGTCTTGCGCAAGAGTGTCGGAACTAACTCCAATTTTAACATTCTTCATTATTAATTTTAGTGATGTTTCTAGTGGCTAAATTTATACCTTTATTCACAGTTCTATATTTCAACACTGCAATCACCTCCTTCGGAACCAACTTAGTCACAGTCTAATAGCATTTATTGGCTTCATTTTATATTAAGATATTTTTCAATGAATTTTCGTTCGACTTAGATAATCGGACTTGGTGATTCCAACTTCGCCCCCGTTAAGCTATCTACATTCGGCACTGATCACTAATTCCCTTAAAGGGAGAGATATTGCAAAGATAGACGAATACTAATCATGGAAAACTATTAAGGATATTATCTTGATGAGTATTGATGACTGTTATTGTTTGAACGTCCCAAAGACTTTTCTCGAAGACTACAGTTAAGAATACAGCGATTAATAATCAACTTTAGTATCTTAGATGAGAGTCTAATTTTGGAAAATGAAGAATAAAAAAAAACAAAAAAAACAATTCAATTAATCGAACAAAAATATAAAATGCTCTAATTTTATATGCAGTTCTACAAATCTAAGGTAAACTTTATTCTGAGACATTTAGTCCCCTAATCTTAATTATACTAATTATTAGAAGTGTTATTTGTCTGGCGTAAAATGACAAGAGATAATTAAATTACCGAGTGATGTAACCTTTAATTAAAATAAAGGTTAAACATAAACAAACAAATAAAATTATAGAAGAAAAAATATCAGTATGTTTACATACTAATATGCTACACATATAATATATTTAATTATACACATATAATATATTTAATTAGTAGAAATGTTCAACGTCACTTTAACATGGTGCCGACGATATATTCAGAAGATTGACTGCTGAGAAGATGGAAAAATAATTGGCATTTAAATTAAGTTAAATATGCAGTTGCGTATATAGGTGGATATGGAACTCCAAAACAAGGTGGAACCCATTATATAAGATTTTTTAAAGGAAGCTAATCTAGGAGGCTGAGATTTCGTGGTTTATACGTGAGAGGGCCTTGGGCTCCAGAAATTAATCTAATGAAACAATTCATTAGTTCCTTCAACCTAATCTCAAGTTCCCCAGACAGTTCACCGTACACAAGGAACAAAATACAAATTTCATCTCACATGTCCGAAATAGGGCCTCTGGATGTGACGGAATGTACCGGGATACCTATACCAATGTATACTTTTTGAATGTAGAAATATGTCACAACAGGACACAAACATTTTAATTTTTAGTTAAAATCTATATTTAAAAACAAAAATAATTATACTTGTAACTCGTAATTAAAGAGGGTGAGAATAAACCTCAAAAGCTACAAAAAAAAAATAATAAAAATAAAAAATAATAATAATATCCTTATTTTCATAAAAACTTAAATAAAGGATTAAGAATATTTAGTTGGCCATTTAATACAAGAAAAATCAATACTCATCATAGGGATCTGTATAAAAACACTGAGTTATGATTTAACTGTCTATGATTTATGATGATAATATTTTGCAAAAGTATCATTGTTCAAAGATGGTATATAATTGACAGCTGAAAATATAAGAATGAAAAATGGTCTGGTTGTGTAATAAAAAAAAAAAAAATTGAGCTTACGCGCTTTTCTTCAGTTCCACAATTTAGGTCGATAAGTTGGTGAAAAATTCAATAGTCAGAATTTCCGACTTTACATCCTGACCATTTTTCATCCTTTTAAAATTTTTTTCATTGAACAAAAATTTATTTTTTGAATAATTTACCACAATTAATCTCAGTTCATAGATATAAAAAAATAAAGAAATGTTTATTAATAAATTATCGAGGTTATTTTTGTAAAAAAAAACCCAAGTAATTTGATATAAAAGAATATCAAATAACATTTTTTTTTCCATTGTGAATTTCAACTTATTCTAAAACAAACCTCAACCTCATCAATATGAACTTAGAAGTTAATAAACGAGAATGTTTTTACTGAAAGTGGTTTAACTTTAACGGAGTTGAAAAGTGATAAAAAAATCGTGAATAATAATTGACTCACTGACCCGTGCGAATACGCCCCACAAAACTAATAATTATATCTGATTTTAATATATTGAACGAACAACATCCATTGTTTGATACGGAAAGATTTATTACATACATTTTATAAGTTGTCTGTTTATGAATAGGATTTATATTCTGCAATGGTTTAAACATTGCATTTCCTTAAACTTATATTTAAATATTAGCTACTTCCTTCATTAGATTATCATAAATTAACAAAAGCTTCTAAACATTTGATGACGACAAATGCCTCAAATCCTCAGGGAGTTATATAGTTAGTCCAATCAGGATGTATGTTACTTTATCATTAAAGAAATGGAATGTGTATTTTTAATATGATAAACTACCTTAATAAAGATCTAATAGAAAATATTATTGTAACCGAAGCACATCGAAAAAAATTACCAACCATGTTTAATGGAAGCCACATTTATATAAATAAAAAAATAAAATTAATATTGTTATTAATTAAAAATAATGTAATGTTTTAAAATAAAAAAAAATACTAATTTATACATAATACACTGTACCCCGAAAACAAAGGCAAAAATCCCAATTTGATAAATAACTACCCAGATGCAACAATCTTTGCAGTGTACCAAATAATAAATGTTCAAAAAGCTATGAGGCTGCACCAAATTGGCTGATTTCCATGATTTTTTTTGCGTTTTGTAAGTTGTAAGGGACCGAAAATTGCATAATTTTTGAGTTATTCTCAAATTATGAATTCATTTGTAACGTCTTGATTCGTTGAGACGGCACCATAATATGGTTACAAATCTCTCACTTTCACATTCATTTTTATTTAAGTCCAAGAATAAAATTAGGAATCAAAATTACGATTCGAGCACTCTACCTAATATTCCCTTTGTATTGATACCTCATTCGTTAAAATCCATCACTCCTGAGCCGGAAAACGGATATATATTTGAGAAATAATATATAAGATTTTATGAAAAAAAGATAACACGTAGTTTAGTCGCTTGAAAGTACCATTATAAAGCCTTTAAAAAAATAACTATTTGTGTACAAAGAATTTTTTTTTTTTTAATTTACTTAGAACTAATTTTTAACCGTCTAAATTAAATATATTTTTTTTATTAATAGTTAATAAAATAAACAAAACACAAAACCTAAATTTTCTACTCTTCTATGGAAAACCAGACCATTGTTTGTATAAACTTTTTTTTTTTTTTTAGCTCGTGAGCTCTAGTATCACTTCCTTAAATATTTTCTTTTATTTACGGGACATCCTAAAGTAAGATGCTCGGTATTTGGGATACATTTGAGGGCAGGAGAAGGAAGAGGGCGCATTAGGGAAATCAACTTATCAACAGCGAAAACGGAATGATCGACACCAAAGAACAGCAATTTAAGTGAAGGTTAAAATGATTTCAATTTGGAAAGAAGGTTAGAATGGCCTATTGATTCAAAGGGATTCAAAGTAATCCAGGATTAAAAGCTCGGTTAATTCAATCTGCTAAAGCTATTTTAGCTGATGTAGTTTAATCTTCTATTGGCGCATTAATCTAATTCCTTAAGATTTCATCTTCTTTGTATAACTGTAATTTGAAAAGCTATTACTTTTTTCCCTCTACCCAAGTCCCGTTCTCTTGAAGTCGAAATAAAGTAGTGACTTAAGTCCTTTGTTGTAGCTAGGTTATTTAGATCTTGATTATTTTTATATGAACCCCTACCCAACTATTTTCATACTACAGCGGCAATTTCATTGAAGAACCACGTTGGTAATTTTATTGAAATAGTTTGGCGATTAAACATTAGTTATTTATAAGTTTATTGTTAAATATTAAAAATTTATGAAGTAACTATTAAATGTAGCGTAGATATTAAATATTTAATAGCGCACGTATTTCTTGAGCTTTTCCATATTTATGTTACAGAACGATATAAAGAGAATACGATGTTCCTGACTGTTCAAGTAATGTACAATATTCTCTACTATGACTAGATGATAGGAATGATTTAAGAATTTGAAAAGCATCTAGAAATTATCCCATTCTAAGTAAAAAAATAAAATAAATTACCAGTTTATCTTCATATGATTGATGGTCCTTATAATGTACTGATACTATAAAAATATGTACATACCACCTGTTGTTGGATAGACACACAAGTTGTTGTGTTTGTTAACGCATTAATAATAATGGCTAATTTAATCAATTCTTACAGGTTTATTTTCATTTATTTATACTGTTCATCTTTAAGGTATTTTGTTATCTAATACCATTGTAATTCTTACAGATTAAAAAAATCAGTTGTTGATGAACCAAGTTAAATATTAAATTACACGATATTATTTATGCGTTAACATACACAACAACTTGTAAACAACAATATAACTGTCCGTCCAATAGCAGCTGGTATTTACAAATATATAATAATTAGAGAAGGAATTGTTTACATAAGTTGAGCAACAATTTTATATTTTATATAGAGAAAAACGTCATCATAAGAAAAAAAGAAAAAAAGAAATATATTGTGTTGGTAGCTGAAACATAAGATCGATGGAAGGATAGAAAAAAAAAAGGCTTGAGCAGCAGAGTTTTTTCACTAAAGTTCTATTTTTCACTTATTTTTAATTTTAAAAAAATAGAAAGGGAATAAATTGTTTCATTGGCGTTAAATAGAGAAATAAACTCTTTGCAAATTATCATCAAATATATTCAAATAGTTATTAGTTCAATATTTATAGCAAACGACATTACATACATTTATACACAAAGATAAGGACGTTTTAATAAGCTACCTATATAATTATAAAAATTGTCATACCAGAATCAGGATTCCAAGGGTAGGATTAAGATAGAATAAAAAAAAAAAAAAAAGATGCAGCGCCCAGACCGATAAATCGATTTTAATGAAAGATGGCCTAAGTCTTAACCTTGAAAACTTTAAATTTACGTCAATAATAAACATAACCTAAATAAACCAGAAATAATTACGATGTTAACATTAGTTATCCAAAAAAAAACACGAAAAGTATTAACTTTTCTGTTGATATTGCATAGTCATTTGAAAGAATACTAAAATGAAAAAAATAATCATGAAAATCGGCAGATGTTCTAAATATTTACTAAATGTTCTAAATCTGACCATTGTCTTGTTTTAAAGAAACTGTAAACGACAAATCTTTCTAATTACTGGACGGATCTCGACGAAAGTTTTTTTATGGTTTAGAAAATTTAAATGTCTTCATAATATGTTCTGACCAAAGAAAAAAAAAAACGTGCACCCTTTTTGAGTTATTCGCAAATAAAGTTTTGTTTTCATCAAAGTTTCTTTTCTAGTCCTTTTTCGAGAAAGTATGTTGTATACATAAATTTATAGTGTTTCATGAGGAATACTTTTAAGAAATTTTTATCAATACCGTTACAGCCGTTTTAGTGCTGTAGTCTGTAGAGAAATAGGTTTTTCCATAGCCATCTTAAAACAAAATAGCGGCTTACGATGAGATCCACCAAAGGCACCTCTCCAACACCAACTTAATATATTTACAAAACTTCAACCTTCCAGGTTTGTAAGGAGGAGATGTGGAAATGCGAAAATACTTTAAAAACTTACACGATTAGCGTGTAAAACATATTTTTATAATACATATATGTATAAAACATATTTTTATAGTATCAGTACATTATAAGGACCATCAATCATATGAAGATAAACTGGTAATTTATTTTATTTTTTTACTTGGAATGGGATAATTTCTAGATGCTTTTCAAATTCTTAAATCATTCCTATCATCTAGTCATAGTAGAGAATATTGTACATTACTTGAACAGTCAGGAACATCGTATTCTATTTATATCGTTTATTTTATTTTTATTTTATTTATATCGTTTATTTTATTTTATTTATACCCGCTATATATATATTATGCCCGCTATATATAATTGCAGGATTATCTGCCCGCTAATATATATATTATCTGCCCGCTATATATATATTATTTAATTCTATTATATCATATAAATTTAAATATTATATTATATAAATTTTAATTCTATTATATTATATAAATTCTATATATATATTATATGCCCGCTATATATATATATATATATATATATATATATATATATATATATATATATATATATATAACCAAAATTTCCAAAAATTGCATAATCGTGCTCTAGGGGTTCCAAAACGGATAGAAATCGCAACCCCGCCAGAGTTTGGCGTTAGCGAGCTAATTTTTAACTAGCTAACGTTCACCTAAACAGCTAAAATTAGCGGCGTTAAATATGAAGCTAATTTAGCTTCTAACTGTTTTATCGCAGTTAACTTTACGGCTAAATTAGCTATTAGCGGAAACGAATAGCTAACTTTTGGCTTAAGCTAAATTAACTGTTAACTTGACTAAAAGCTAATTTAACGCTAACACTGGAGAAAAAATTATTTATGTCATTTCATTAATTGATATTAGAATCGACTGTAATGTAATAGGGCGCTTTTTATAAAAATTCCATCGGATTTGAGATACTGTCCCAGGGCACCGACTTTTTGTTAATTTTAGGATTTAATCGATATTATGGTCGATAATTAAATTTTGGGTAGCTCTTTTTATGAAAATGATGACGAATCTGAGATAGTGTCCCCGGGCACTGACTTTGGTTGACTACCTTAAATCCGACAGTATATTTTCATAAAAAGCGTCCCCCAAAACCTAATGGACGACCTTAATATTGATTAAATACTAAAAGTTACAAAAAGTCAGTGCCCGGGGTCACTATCCGACAGTAGTTTCATAAAAACTGCCCCTGAAAACATGAAAGTAGAATCTAAGATCAATTAAATCCGAAGAGTTAGCTATTTGCGTTTAGCTGAAGTTATAGATAAAGCTAATTAGCTGTTAGCTGTAAGGAAAGGTAATAATTAACTTAAGCAAAAAGTTAGCTTCTTGGTTTTGCTAAAAACTAATTTAATTGCAGGATTATCTGCCCGCTAAAAGCTAATTTAATTGCAGGATTATCTGCCCGCTAAAAGCTAATTTAGCTGTTAGCTATAGATATTTTTTTCTCAACTCTGAACCCCGCCTTCCACTTATGACTTTCTATATAGTATAAATAGTCTATTATTTCCGAAGGAAAATAAAAATAAATGCAATGGACGTAATTTTATACTGAGAACATTTCTAGTATTAATTTTATAATTTAGATTAAGAGAGACCGTTTCGTTTTAGTTATAGTTAAGGCTCATTTACACGGTGCCAGTTGGCTTGCCAGTCGAGGTCGCCAGTCACTCAATGCCAGCGACTGGCAACGTGTAAACGGTTCATGCCAGTCACTGGAGAGGCCAGCGAGGCACTGGCAAGAAAATTTTGATTGACTGGCGCACTGGCAAGCGCCTACTTGGAACTAGATATGACTAACCAGCAAAACAAATCATTATTTTAATATCTTTTTTTTTAGTTTAATAAAAATTTATACAAACTTATAGTCCGTGGCACAAACTATAATATAGACTATAATGTAAATAAATAATATATAATATAATATATATATATATATATATATATATATACATATTTCAAATTTATATTATTTGAATGTGAATTTAAAAAATGTCATCCCATCTCAGCCCAGTTTAGAAGTTTTAATATTTTTATATAAATATTTAAGTGATGGTAAAATATATAATATTAGATTTTGGCTCAAGCTGTAGTAATATTGTGTTATAATAATAACTATAATTATTATTGAAATATTAAGTAGAAAGAAACCAAATGATTCTCTTTTTTTTAATTTTTATTTATTTATTTTTTTTATTAAAACGAGATATCTGCTTGTTAAGAAAAACTGTAATTAAAGGTATAGAAAAAACACCTTAATGACTTAATAATGTAGTATGATTTCATTTGATTCTAGTGCTTTCATCTTATTCATTATGGTTCAAAATTATGCTTTAAGTATGCTATATATAATAGACTTTCACTAACTATACTTATTACTACGGTTAAGGTCCCCGGATTCCGATATTCGTCTAGACTGCCAAGTGGCCGGGATTGTTTCGAATTTTGTCTATCTTACGAAGCCTATAAAATTGTAGTTTTTAGAAATATTTGAATGGGAGCCGGATAGATGTAAAGATGCTAACGTAAATAATCATTATATACGATATGAAGGTGTAGGACGCCTGGGACCGATACCGCTCGAGACTGATTAAATATGATTTCCGCACGGCATCATCCCCCGACATCCGATACATATTCCTGACGTGACAGAACAGTGCTCACGCATGGTGATTGAGATAATGTTTGGAACGTTAGAGGTCAATTCTTGGATTATCTTTAATATGAAAAAAGAAAAACCCATATCAATTAGAAAATTCTTATCTGTTCTCGCTGATGAACTCGCAACTCAGCGCCAAACATCGTTACCACGTCTGGGTTGTGTCCATTCTTTTATTAAGCCTTCAGGTTAGAGAGGAAAACAGCGATAGCAGAGAATGCTAATAAGAACTGAGAAAGATCCTAGGAAGTAATGAGGCAAATAACTAGTATCACAAGCAGTTAGCAACTTAATACTTCACTTTAATTTTTCCTTTTCTTAAAATAAATTCCAATGTAATAGTGAATACCCAAATACCTATACTTTTGTTGCATTTCCAGAATATGGTACTTATTTGGAAACTTCGTTTTTTTTTTATATTCCATTTTTATCTTTACATTTAAAAAGCTATTACACGAATAATGTATAAATTATATCATAAAAACTATAATTATATGTAATAAATAAACTATTTCTCATTTTATTTTCAATATTTAAGATTTATGTCCCTAAAAATAACACTTTTTTAATGAAATAATGATAAACGGCCTCGGACGTTGGAGTCCACTCACTCCTACGATTGCTGGCCATTAATGAGAACACAATCAACAGATAGAGACTCCGAATAGGGAATTTAGTTCACCTTTTCTTTTAAAAGACAGCGGTATACCGCGAAACTTATGTATGCCTCCTCCGGCGTCTGATGCCGTTCGGAACTTCATAAATAGTGTCGGTCGCCGATGACCGATATTGTCGGAAAACACATTTAAGAGATATCATTCTCTGCAGCTAACGTGTTATATTAAATACATAAGTAGAGTATGTTTATATGAGTTTAAAAATACTGAGGTTGCGGGGAATTTCGTTTCAAGTTAATCAATGGCATCATTTTTATTGATATAACACTAATTGACGTTGCAACAAGAACTAGAAAAAAAAAATTAATAAAAAGTAAGAAACAATATTTAACATTTCTCTTACCACCAAACATACTTTACCATTTAAACTTGTAATTAAATTAAATTTCTTTTTCTTTTTTTTTCTTTTTTTTTGGTGCGTTTAGCTCCAATCCAATTAGAATAGGTTGGTTGTACCTCTTAAACAGCCCTATACAAAACCCCCCTTTATTAGAAATAGCGAGGCAGGTAGTAAATAGTTCACGAGAGAGAGACTGGTCTGCCAGTCAACTGGCACATGCCAGTAGAACAAATATTTTTGTTTGACTGGCACACTGGCAAGCCCCTACCCTCGGCAAGGTATGATTAACCAGCAAAACAAATTGTCCAAAATACTTATTTAAATACCTTTTTTTTATGATTGATGAAAACCTATGCCTAACTATAAATCAGCTGAAGCAAATATTACCAAAATTTTAAAATAATATATCCTGTGCGAACGCCAACATTCGTAATATAAGCTTAGCAAATTGTGGATATCGGTAATAGATTACACTGCAATAAGGTGTTTTATTTTAGTTCTAAATCGCTTATAACTAATCTGTCTGTATTTATTCATAACTTTTAACACTTTTAAACGATAAAGATTTGTTCTTATTTTGTATGGCACTTATATGCCAAATCGAAACCAGAAAAGATAAAAAGCATCTTTAATATGACAGTGTCTATCTGTATGGGCGGAAAGATTAAGATTTTAGAGAATATTATATTAAGTAAATAAATCGTAGAAGATGATGGTGAATAACAAAGAACGCTTAAATGTATAGCTTAAAATGGAGGGTAATAACTTATGATAGTCGATTATTTATTTATTCCTCCCTTCCTTGCCTTTCGGCTACATGACATTTTCCATTGTAACAAATGTAATTCATTTATTATTTCATAAATGTAATTTATTTATTTTACACAAAATTTTTAAATTACTTCGATAAATTATTAATATTTTAAATACAGTCCTTCGTTTCAGATTACCATTTGGTCATTGATTAGATCGACTTTAAAGTCAATTAGAATTTTAACAGAACCGTTTCAAAATATTGTTAACATTTGAATAAATACAATATTTTATATTGTATACAATATTTTACATTGTATTATTTAAGATAAAGTAAAAATTAATATTTTATTATTTTGCTTTTAATGCATCCATCTTCGACCTAATGACTTCAATTCAAATTCAATATCCAACAAAACATAAACAGACAAATGTTTAGCCACTAAATTAGTACTTTTCAAGGGCACTGAATGTTCTTATATATGAGTGAGATAAAATGGAAATTATACTTTATTATTCTGTGACTGTTATATTTCGTAATCAGATGGATTACGAAATATAACAGAATAATAGAAAAAACTAGAATATAATAGAAAAAACTAGGTCTTTAAAGAGGAGAGGTTTGAAAGAGGAAACTGATTGTGTGTGTCTAATATCAGCAGGGATGGAATCCCCGAGGGAGACGGCTTGAATTGCAAAGGATTTGTCAAACACAGCAGTTTGGTGAGGGGAGGATAGAGGCCGGAGTATCAGATCTAGTGGGACGGGATTGGTTGAAGTATTTAAATTGTAAGCTGTGAAAAAATAGGAGGCTCGATGAGTTCTAATGATTTGGTACAGAAAGGTAGCTAGGAATTACCTACGGTGATAGGATGGATAGAGCCACTTCAACACGGTGTAATACTGGCGCATCTCTTGAGAGCCCGAAAATAAAACGTAATTGGAAAGTCATTAGGCGTTTAAGTTTGGCTTCGCAATCTCCCGAGAGTCCACCGTACACCATACAGCCATAGTCGAAGTGGGGGAAAACAAGGGAGGTAACTAGGAGTTGACGGACTTATATGGAAGGAAGGAGATGAACTGTTTTAGGGAGGAGATTGCGAAGAGAAATTTGGGAGATGTGTGGTTTCCAGGAGAGTGTTTAATCAAAAGTAACACCTAGTTTTTCAACGGTAGTATGGAATAAGATAGGGGAGTTGTTCAGGAGAAGATTGGGGAATACCTCTGGACAAGGGTGGAGATTCTGATGGGGGTTTTAGGATTTACAACAAAAATCAGGACCATAATCGTTTGTATGGGACTTCTGAATGGAGTTAAGAAGATCATTAGGGATAATGTGGGGGAAAAAGTAGTGATCAGTATTAAAAGAGGAAAACATAGGAGCCGGACTGGACGTGATGTGGTTGCTAAATGGCAGGAGACAAAGTGAGCGTAGAGGTTATCAGCAGAAACGGAAATGGACTGGGACTGAGGTGTATTACCAATGGTCAGTTTTCTAAGAATAGCCCAAGTGGCATTGGTATTAGGGGAGTTCAATAAGGAATAATAGTATTAACTGGATTTGGTACGGCGTACTGCTGATTGAGTACTGTTTCGAAGCTGTTCGAAGAACAGAAAATCTTCAGGAACTCGAGTTCGTTTAAACCGTCGGTTTGCAGCATCTCTTTCTCTCATACACTCTCTCAAAGCAGAAGTCAACCAAGGAGCGGAAGGATTTTGTTTGTGATAATAGGAGCATGTCAGTCGAGGATGGAGTGAAGATGAGTGGTTAAGGTTTCTACCATGGTGTCGATGGATTTTGAGAAGTAAATACGATCCCATTGAATATCGTCAAGATCGTTTGAAAATGTTTCGTGAGTGAGTGGATTTAGGTTTCGGAAGGATATCGTTCGAGGAGAAAAGGATGGGATAGGGATATTGTAAGAAATCTGGATAAGACCGTGGTAAGATAGAAACGGGATCGAGTGCTGAAATGCAGGAAGGAGTTTGTCTAAGAAATCTAGGATAAACAGATCGAGCCAGGACTCCGAGAACTGGGTATATATGGTAGAGTTGTAGGATACTATAAGATAATGGCTAAAGGCTGAGATAATGGAGGGCACTTGTTAGGTAAGAATAATCGATCGATTACATCAGTAAATTGGTTTTAAATTCGCCGGAGAGGATGACATTTGAGTAGGAAGGAATTAAGTTGTACAAAGAAATCTCAAATGATACATCAAAAACAATTCTAGTAGGGCGATATATGACAGCAAACAGAATGGCAGATGAAGTTGTGAGGATTTCGGCAAAGAGGTATTCAATGCGCAGAGAATCGGTTAAGGAAGAGCAACGAAGGATTGTGGATTTAAGGCTGACATGGACAAAGAGACCTACTCCACCATCCGTACGATCCACTCTGTCATGACGAAGGAGACTGAGCGTTGGAATGGCAGGTTAAAAAGTCATAAAAGGCATAACACTCGAATCGTTCTACATTAACGGGAATGTGTAAACTTTAGGCGCCAGTCAACTGGAATGCGACTGGCACCGTGTAAATGAGCTTTAACTGTAATGCGCCAGTCGACTGGAATGCCAGCGACTGGCACCA